>OW203761.1:63400545-63772211 GCA_934045905.1 Leuctra nigra | reverse complement strand
GGGGGGGACAAGTATCCCGGGGACAGGGACGACATGAGGACGACGTCAAGGAGGTGGTGTGTCTGTTCTCACATAATGCCGGTCTAATCTCATCAACCAGGGGGGGGGGGACAAGTATCCCGGGGACAGGGACTACATGAGGACGACGTCAAGGAGGTGGTGTGTCTGTTCTCACATAATGCCGGTCTAATCTCATCAACCAGTGGGGGGGGGGGGACAAGTATCCCGGGGACAGGGACGACATGAGGACGACGTCAAGGAGGTGGTGTGTCTGTTCTCACATAATGCCGGTCTAATCTCATCAACCAGTGGGGGGGAGGGGGGGGGACAAGTATCCCGGGGACAGGGACGACATGAGGACGACGTCAAGGAGGTGGTGTGTCTGTTCTCACATAATGCCGGTCTAATCTCATCAACCAGTGGGGGGGGGGGGGGACAAGTATCCCGGGGACAGGGACGACATGAGGACGACGTCAAGGAGGGTAGTGTGTCTGTTCTCACATAATGCCGGTCTAATCGCATCAACCAGTGGGGGGGGGGGGGGGACAAGTATCCCGGGGACAGGGACTACATGAGGACGACGTCAAGGAGGTGGTGTGTCTGTTCTCACATAATGCCGGTCTAATCTCATCAACCAGTGGGGGGGGGGGGGGGGGGGGGACTAGTATCCCGGGGACAGGGACGACATGAGGACGACGTCAAGGAGGTGGTGTGTCCGTTCTCATATAATGCCGGTCTAATCTCATCAACCAGTGGAGGTCTCATCAACCTAAAGAAACACATGGCGGTCAGTGTTTTTTTTCCCAAATTGCGCCGTTTGGAAAATATGCCCCCCCCCCCGTACAAAGTAAAAGGGTGGGGGGGGGGGGGGGGAGGGTTACATATCACTTTGCTCTTTTCGATGAATATTCGTTAATGCCTGCCAGAGATAAATGTATTTAATTTGCTTGGAACTACTAGCAACACACATGGAAGTATAATACTAGGAAAACGCTCTGTGAAACGCGTTGATGAGCGAGCACGGACACGCGCAACACCTCGAACCGAAATTATGTCTATCGAAAATCTCATTAAAAGCCAATAATTCTTGAAATTCGTCAGACTTGTAGTATAAAAATCTCTAAATATTCCTGAATTATTAGGGGGAAGCTGAATAATGTCGACTGGAATAATGTCGACTCACTCGTGTGACAGGGTCTTTTCATGAAGTGGAATAATGTCGACTAAAAGTCGACGTTATTCCAATAAAAGTACTTTATAATATTATCAACTGGAATTAAGTCGACTTTGAGTCGACCTTATTCCAGTGGAAAAGCGTCGACTAAAGTCGACATACTTCAGATTTGGCACTTAAAATAAATTTTGATGAAGTGGAAGAAAGTCGACTCAAAAGTCGCTCTTATTCCAGTATCGTGAAAACACAGTCCTCGATTGGAAGAACGTCGACTCTCAGTCGACATTATTCCACTGGAATAATCTCGACTACAAGTCGACGTTCTTCCATTTCAATTCAATAAGGATGGTGTTGCAATTAATAGATTAATTAGATAAATGATTAATTGCCGTCTATTGACATGCAAATATAAACGTCCGTCTAAACAGGCAAACCGTCTATACAGGCAAATGCTAGGAGGTAACCTACTAATAGGCCACGACCGTCTCCTTCCCACCATCCATCCTTACCTACTCTTCACCATCATCTCCCAATCATCATCATAATCATTCATCCGTCGCCATTAGCCTCTCTGCAGAACAGTGCGATGTCAAGGGAATTCAAGTGATACCACGTGACTAAGCATGTAAATCACGAAATTTGCCTAACTATTGCTCATAAAAGGAAGGAAATGTATTTCCCTCATTATATAAGTGATTCTATATCCCACTTGACCTTTTTTACCTCCAATATTTCCGTCCCGATTTTTTTTTTTCATGAAATATTGCTTTGCATTGAAACAAGTCCAGCGTTAGAATAAGCTCAAACTTTAAATTGTGGGAACCGTAAACACGTTTAAAAATGGCGCCATATCAAGGTGTGACGTCAGTGGAATACGTCAGTGACGTCAGTGGAGTCGACATTATTCCAATGGAAGAACGTCGACTAGTAGTCGAGATTATTCCAGTGGAATAATGTCGACTGAGAGTCGACGTTCTTCCAATCGAGGACTGTGTTTTCACGATACTGGAATAAGAGCGACTTTTGAGTTGACTTTCTTCCACTTCATCAAAATTTATTTTAAGTGCCAAATCTGGAAGTATGTCGACTTTTAGTCGACACTTTTCCACTGGAATAAGGTCGACTCAAAGTCGACGTAATTCCAGTTGATAGTATTATAAAGACCTTTTATTGGAATAACGTCGACTTTTAGTCGACATTATTCCACTTCATAAAAAGACCCTGTTACACGAGTGAGTCGACATTATTCCAGTCGACATTATTCAAGCGTCCCATTATTAGTCCCAATAACCATGCAAAGGTTTAAGTTGATCGATTGAACCTTGATGATTAAAATGTTCCTTGATATTATTCAAAAATCATAGGATCTATTTAAAAAAAATATACCTGGGACCACACATATGATAAAAGTGTGTGTTCTTACACAATATGTGACGATCTGTTGAACGGTCATATCAGTTTCATACGTTTGAAAGTTGCTCTAACTACCTTGGATCTATAAAGAGTCGATCGTAGCCGTGATCAACAATTTTGAGTAATTTGACAGCCAACACGCAAAATGTCCGTAAAATGTCAATAACTTTTGGATTTAAACACAGATAAGTCTGAAAATTGTCAAAAATACAGATAAATACAGATGCAGATCTGTAATACAGATGCAAGGTACCAGCATCGCGGAGGCAGAGACAACGAAGTTCTTGGGAGTCCAGCTCAACGAAACACTAGACTGGAGCAACCATATTCAAATGATCAGTGCACGTGTCGCCTCAGGTTGCTTCTTGATAAGAAAACTAATGGACATAACAAATATCAGCACCGTAAAGATGGTATATTTCTCATTTATCCAATCTCACTTAAATTACGGTATTATATTATGGGGCCATTCTTCTGGAGCTAAGAGACTTTTTACTTTACAAAAAAGGACCCTGCGGTACATGGCAAGAGCCAGCTTCAATCCTTGCGCTGACATTTATTTTAAAGACTCATGCAAACCCCTTTTTAAGCGTTTTAACATCCTGACTCTTCCTAGCCTTTATATTTTTAATTGTATTATGTTTGTTGTAGGCAATGACAAGAGATCTCCTGTAAATGCATTTGACCATCAATATGCAACAAGACACAAAGAGGACTTCAAACTTTTAAAACATTAACTTGCACTGTACGAGAAAAGTCCAACCTATCAAGGGTCTAAATTTTATAATGCTCTACCTCAACATTTAAAAGATAAAAATGGAGTTGATTTTAAAATGTCCTTAAAGTTGTTTTTAATTAGCTCTTGTTTTTATTCATTCAATGAATTGTATTCAGGTTAGGGAATGATTACCTTCATTGTTAACTTGTATTTGTGTACTACTTATCTTTGTCTATGTATCTTTGACTGTCATTATATCATGTATTTGATCAAATATGACAATAAATAAAACTAAAACTAAAACTGTTGGTCCCAATGACCATGCAAAGTTTTAAGTTGATCGGTCATACGGTTCTAGTTTAAATTTCAGAAATCATATGAAAGATTTTTTTAAATTTTAACCAATGGGAGGATTTGGCTGGAACTTTGTAAGATTGGGTACAATGTTGGTAGTAATGACTTGTCAAAATTTCAAATTGATCGGAACAACCAATCGAAAGATATTTTTTTTAAAATTTGAACCAATTACATGATCCCGTTTAAAAACGATCCCAGGGACCGCATAGATTACGTTAGTATATGTGCAAAATTTCAGATCGATTGGTTGTGCCGTTTGACCTGGGCTGTGAACACACACAAAAAACACACACACACACACACACACACACACACACACACACACACACACACACACACACACACACACACACACACACACACACACACAAAGAAAGTGCCATAAGAGTACCGTGGTGACGCTCGCTACGCTTGCTCAATTATTGATATAAAATTTTGTAAGTGTGTTGTTCAAGATTGAACTAAAGGTTATTACTTGGCACATTTTTTAAATTAAATTTGTATACTGCACCCATTGAGGCAAGAAAATTGCTTACATTTTTCACCAAAAATCAACTAATAATGACTAATTAAAAAAGCAACCAATTAAAAATGTATACCAAGCGATAACCGTAGTTTATCTTTTATCTATAACCACGATAAAAATGTTAAATCGTTTCGTCAACCCATCTCTTCTCCAGTCGAATCCAGAATGAGCCTGCCAAATTCGCTAGCGCTTGCGTAGGTATCATTTATGAGCTTATTATTTTTCTCAAAGCGATTCTATAGAGAAAATAGGAAACATTTTCCCAAATGCTATTAAGTGACATTAGTAATTTTTGGGTGACACAGAATAAAATGGGGACACAAATGGTGTGAGGATTTTGCGTTCTAGCCATTAGCCAGAGAATGAGCAAAGATGTTTGTCAATTAACGATACGAGCAAGGAGAGAATGTTCATTATGTGTTGTGTATAATGTAGTACCTAATGTAGCAATAGCTCGAGTAATTCATCCAATCCTAACAACAACAATACGAATGTAATTCCCTAGCTTACATGATTTTGCATCTAAATATTACTGAGTGCAGGCAGTGGCTATACAGTCGGTGTAGGAATGACATGTCATTCATCCGCCTTGTCTTGCTTTGACACACCGTGGAAATGTGTAGTGTGAAATGTCTGTAATATTCACCTTCCAAGAATGAGTGGAAGTTAATAACGTCACACATAGATCGCTACTCGAAGAACAGTGCAGGAGAGAGTTGATCTACTTTCTTCCAACTGGTTTAGTAACCAAATATACGCGCTAAAATACACATCGGCTCGTTGGTCTAGGGGTATGATTCTCGCTTAGGGTGCGAGAGGTCCCGGGTTCAAATCCCGGACGAGCCCGGACTTTTTTTATTTCTTTACTAAACGCTATTTCTACTATATCTTTACTTTATTTCTTTACCTTCGGCTCTGCTAAACGTATTATGGATTGTTCTGTAGTTTTAAGTTATTTGCAGAGTACTAGAATAGGACGTATAGAGATAGACGAACGACTGCATGTCGCTATGTTTTTGTATAGTAATCAACGATAAGACAAATTGGATTGAATGATTGGCTGACGAAGTTTATTTTTATCAAATGAGAGATCGTTATCTTGCGTCGAGTGTTCAGCAGAAGTTTCAATGTCAATGGCATTGCTACATAGCGTTTCCCTTCGTTTCTTCTGTGTTCTTATTGATATTCATACCATAAACAATCCTACGAACTATTAAACACTTTTCTGGTCTAGATTCTGGAATAAATTGAGTTGTCTCCCCATGTTAGCGTAGGCAGCCAAGTAAAATCTAGTCGGTTTTAGGCTAAAATGAGATCTTATTTTATTGAACCGACAGATTTGAACAAAAACATCTTCTGGTAGACAGATGGACTTTTACTAAATGAAACAAATTATAGTATAAATGCCAACGAGTGCTATTTTAAAAGTTAGAAACCAAAATCGAAATTATTTTCCTATACCTCCCGTGTTTAAGATTTTTCAATTTATGAGGACATAAAATTGTAAACGCTTTATAAGACAGAAGTTGCAAGTTACAATTGACATTATGATGTGTGATTGAGCGAGCGTCTCCTTTTGGCTCTTTTGGCACGGACCTCTGTTTTTTTTTGTAACTTTTCTGTTGGGTGAGGCTATACAGGTCAGAGTTTTTCTTCGATCGAGTTAAAATTTTGCACACATGTAGATACAACCTTTTCTGTTTTGCAGACCCAAATTTTTTTGAAATCCATTAATTGGTTAAAATTTAAATAAACATATCCTGATAGGTTGAAACATGAAAATGGTCTTCGATAAATCTGATCAAACTCATTGAGCGAGCGAAGCGAGCGTCTCCTTTTGGCTCATTTGGCACGGACCTCTGTTTTTTGTTTGTTTTTCTGCTAAGTGACGATATACAGGCCACAGTTTTTCTTAGATCGAGCTGAAATTTTGCACACATGTACGGAACATCTCTGGGCGTTGCAGACCCTAATATTTTTGAAATCCACTGATTGGTTCAAATTTTTAAAAAATTATATTTTGATTGGTAGGTTTGATCAATTTGAAATTTGGACAAGTCATTACGACCAACAATGTCCCCAATCTTACAAAGTTTCAGCCAAATCCTCTCATTGGCTTAAATTTAAAAAAATATTTCATGTGATTATTAAAATTTGTACTAGAACCGTTTGACCGATCTGACAGTTTACGGACATTTTGCTTGTTGGCTGTCAAATTTCTCGAATTTCATATTTCACGGTAACTTCGAATCTTCAGTTCCAAGGCAGTTAGAGGTAGGGCTGGAGCGAACTTGGATTTTGATATCGACTTTCGATATCATTTATATATCGATACTTCGATAGGTATATCGATATATTGAAATATTGAAATATCGAAATATCGATATAGTATTGAAATATTGAAATATCGAAATATTGAAATATCGAAATATCGATATATTGAAATATCGAAGTATCGATATATCGATATATTGAAATATCAAAATATTGATATTGATATAATATTTAGATGTATAGGTATGGAAATATTGATATATCGTATGAATGTATTAAATTGCTCCTAAAACTGCTAGGAATTTCAAAAGAAAATGTAAAAAGAAATAACACAGCCGTTCCTAAATACCGGGTGGCCCAAAGAAAACGTCCAATGGGCGAGACAGCGCTATAAAGAAACTACTGCAGATATTAGTTCGAAAATTTCAAATGTTATAAAAAACATACCAATGTTTAATATGCGAAAGTTTCAAAAACATTTCTTATGTAGGAAAAAAGTTACAGCTGTTCGAATTTGGTTGTCGAAAAATCGATTATACGGAGCTCAAAGGGCGCTTTTTCAGAAAAAGTCCACTGGCATGGACACATTTCTTTTCAAAACTACTTATGATATCAGGCTGAAATTTTAAAATTTTATTCAAAACATATAGCTCCCTATTGTATACAAATTTCAATACATTTAAATCAGTAGAACGAAAGTTATCGTATCTTGAAGTTGAGCTTGAATACAGAAAATACGGTTGATAATTTCACTTCTAAAATTAACATTAACATTTTTATAACTTGAGAAATTATCTCTTGTGTATTTTGCTTTTTAAGCGCAAACTCTAGATAACATAACTTTCGTTACATTGATTCAAATTAATTGAAATTTTTACACAATCAATGGTAATATATTTTGAATAACATATGCAATTTTCAGCTTGAAATCGTCAGTAGTTTTGAGTAAACAGCGTCCCTACCATTGGACATTTTCTGGATGCGTGAATTTAGAGCTCCGTATAATCGATTTTTCGACAACGAAATTCGAACAGCTGTAACTTTTTTTCTATATAAGTTATGGTGTTAAAACTTTCACATATTATACCTTAGTATGTTGTTTATTATTGGTGTTATTTTAAGCCCGATCAGTGCAGTAGTTTCGTCACAGTAATGTCTCGCCCGTTGGACGTTTTTTTGGGGCCACTCGGTATAGGGTCACCGGCCAGATAAGAAAGAAAATGAAAAATGTGAATAATCTGAGAAATTGTCCATAAATCTTGTAAACGCTGCACTGCAAATTATGAATTATTTTGCCATAGTAGGTATAAACTTCATATCGATATTTCAATATATCGATATTTCAATATTTCGATATTTCAATATATCGATATTTCGATATTTCAATAGATCGATATTTCGATATTTCAATATTTCGATATTTCAATATATTGATATTTCAATATATCGATATATCGATATTTCGATATTTCAATATATCGATATTCAATATATTCAGGTATCGATATATCGATATTTTTTTGATATCGATATATATCGATATATCGATATTTTCTCCATCCCTAGTTAGAGGAGAGCAGAAACATTCAAACGTATTCAACTGATATGACCGTTCAACAGATCGATATAATATTGTGTTCACACACTTATATCATATGAGTGGTCCCAGGTAGGTATATTTTTTGAACGAGATCCTGGGATTTTTGAACATTAACAAGAAATCGTTCAATTATAAGTCAACTTTGATAAATCAAAATCGATCAACTTAAAACTTTGCATGGTTATTGGGAACAATATTTTAGGAATTGTTGTAGGTTTTAATACAAGTCTTTGACGAAATTCAAGAATGATTGACATTTTCGATTGACAGAATTTCGGGTCGAAGTGTTGCGCGGATCCGTGCTCGCTTATCAACGCGTTACTCAGAGCGTTTTCCTAGTGATACAAAACATGTATATAAACAAATTATACGTGGAGTGATTTCAGCCGCCATTTTGATAGCCTGAAGTGATGCCATATCTCCAAAACGGCTGGACCGATTGGAACAAATCTTTCGCTTTTTTTGGTACCAAACGCAACTTTTCTTAGTAACCAAATTGGAAATGGCTTATTTTTTTTAAAGGAATTAGTCATTGTTGCTTCAATATGTGTTACAAATTGTTTAAATAAACTAAAAAAAAATGTGATATCCTCATAAAAAACACTCCGTGTAAAAATACTAAACAAGTCTCTTCAACTATAAAAAAATAGAAGAAATCTAAAAATTCAGCACTGAAAAGCAGTGATATCAAAAAATGGGCCAAGTCAAAACTTAATTTGAAAAACCAAAATATACTTGGCGCATCGTTTTTAAGGGCATTATATTCATAGGTATATTATTGAGCGAGCGACGCGAGCGTCTCCTTTTGTTTCTTTTGGCACGGACTTCTGTTTTTTTTCTGTTGGGTGAGGCGGTACAGATCACAGTTTTTCTTCGATCGAGCTGAAATTTTGCACACATGTAGAGACAACCTTTTCTGTTTGCTGACCTCAATTTTTTTTGAAATCCATTCATTGGTTAAAATTTAAATAAACATCTCCTGATAGGCTGAAAAATTAAAATGGTCTTCGATAAATCTGAGCAAACTCATATTTTGCATCTTTAAATATACAATTTTAATAGCTGTCAGAGATGAAGTATCGAAATTAATGTTTTCCAGTGCCAATTGAATTGAACCTGATTTGCTATGTACCAGGGTGTTTAGATGCTATTTTCAAGTTTACTTTTATACTTTTATGTACTTTTATGTTGATCGAGTGGATCATATTTCAATGTAATATGGATGTATATGTTTTCTGTGTGTGTGTATGCATTTCCGGTCCGAGAATTTGCACGTTCCCGTGCTCGCTCATCAACGCCTTACACTGAGCGTTTTCCTAGTATTTAGGTACATATGATTTTTGGCATATACTTCTATACTAGATTAATACCCGATGCGCCAAGTATATTTTGGTTTTTCAAATTAAGTTTTGACTTGGCCCATTTTTTGATATCACTAATTTTCAGTGCTGAATTTTTAGATTTCTTCTATTTTTTATAGTTGAAGACCTTGGCTGGTATTTTTACACGGAGTGTTTTTTCATGGGGATTTAAGTTTAGTTGCAATATTTGAAAAAGCATTTAATGACATTTTCAATAATAAACATTTTCGAATGGGCATGATGTAGTCAATTACATAATATGGTATCAGACACACAAGTTTAACTAACGACGGACTTGCGTGGTCTCCCCCCCCCCCCCCCCCCCCCCCCGCCCCGAAATCACGGCTTCGTCTAAACAAAACATACGCAAATGTACAATAATAAAAAAAACTCAATGCTTGGACATTTGTAATTTATATTTGCCAAATACTATAGCTACACTGCAACCCAAATTGCACCAAAACGAATGACCTTGCCCCCAAGCCCCCATATTTTCCTCAGTCATTTTTCAAAATATAAATAATGCCCCCCCCACCCCCGAAATTTCATCCTGAATACTCATTTGGGCACAAATTTGTTTACAAGTTAGTGTGTGACTCCAGAAATAACAGCGTAAACTATTTTGATCTTATTCTGTAGGTAATTCTTATTTTATGGTTCAAAAGTTGAGACGATATGAAATATAGGTACTGAAAATAATTTACCTACATCAGGGAAATAATCACTAGGGTACTAATTATTTATTCTAAAATCATTGACATTACAAATAGCGATTACCATATAATTATCATACATTAAGGTACAGTGCACAAGTAGGTAGAATAAAACATAAGTATGTCAAGTAACTGTAAAACTATTAACTAATTAGCTGGAAATGTACCTGCCACCTAATAGTGCGGACAGAATTAGCAAAGTGTTCAATTCCACAAATCACTTCTGATCTGACCATCATCGCAACACAATATGACAAAGGTAAACAGCCTTTTGGGTTAGCTGTCTTCCATAAACTAGCGTCAAGCAATGCAACACAAGTCGTTTAGTTTCAAATTCAAACACTAACATGACACTCATAACATGACACTAACATGACACTCATTACATGACACTAACATGACACTCATAACATGACACTAACATGACACTCATAACACTCGTAACTTTAGGAATATTGTTCTCTAGGTGGTTAACTAATTTCATTGTCAACGGAGTTCAGAAAAGTCCTGAAAATGGTTGACATCTTCTTCTTCAGTGCTCTGATCTTCAATATGCTGCGTTTCTCTTCTTGTCATTTCGAGATACCGTTGACGTGACCGTTTGTCTTGCCGTTGACCATTGCGTTGCCGTTGACCATGCCGTTGCCGTTGACTGCGTCGGACGTCGGTTTGTAACACCGAGACTCGTACAGGACGTCGCTGGGCGCCGTCACGTTGCCGTTGACGGCGGGCACGTCGACAACCGGCACGCGGCTGCCGTTGACCTTGACGGCTGCCACGAGGTCGGCGTCGTCGGCGGTGGTCAGCACGACGTCCGCCTGACTCTGCGTCTCCGCCCACGCGAACAGGACGTCGCTAGACGTCGTCATGCGGCTGCACACGACGAAGCGCAGGACGAGCTTGTCGGCGACCTTGGCGGAGACCACGTAGATGTGTTTGCGCGTCGTCAGCCGATCCAGGAGGCGCTTCGTCAGTGCGTTGTCGCCCTGCAAGACCAGACACGTCGGTTACATTCATTCACTGCGGGCTCGAGCGAACAACACAAACTTTCAACTTGATTGAATTGAGCGAGCGACTCATGTGACTCTTTTGAGACCTCTGTTTCTTTTGTTAGTTTTGTTGCATTGTTAGCGACATCAGGTCACACCTTTCTGAAATTCTAGCTCTAGAAATATATCTCGCTGAAATTTGCACACGCCATGTAAAGACCATCTCCAGTGTTGACAGACTGACATTCTAATGAAATCCTTTGATTATTAAAATGTGTTCTATAATGACATTTTAATGGTTGACACTTCAGAGGTGGGATTCTATAACTCCATTGCGACCGCTTAGCAATTTCTTCCATAAGGATTAACATTGAAATAATTGCTAAGCTGTCGCAATAGAGTTATAGAATCAGGGCCCAGAATGGTTAGAAGAAAAAGTTTAAATTTTGGAGAAATTTAGTTTTTGGAGAAATTTAGTTTTTCTAGGTAGGCTAATTGTTTAATTTTTTCTAAACTATACGTAGTCTAATGAATCGACATACGGATTTGTTGTAGCTTATCTAACACAAATTATACCCATAAAAAGCACTCCGTGTAAAAATGCCAGCCAAGTCTCTTCAACTATAAAAAAATAGAAGAAATCTAAAAATTCAGCACTGAAAAGGAGTGATATCAAAAAATGGGCCAAGTCAAAACTTAATTTTAAAAACCAAAATATACTTGGCGCATCGTGTATATAGATCGTTTAGAAGTATAGGCCAGATGTGTGATGTACATAAAATCTATCTACCCTATAATGCCGTAAAAAACGATGCGCCAAGTATATTTTAGTTTTTAAAATTAAGTTTTGACTTGGCCCATTTTTTGATATCACTCCTTTTCAGTGCTGAATTTTTAGATTTCTTCTATTTTTTTTATAGTTGAAGAGACTTGGCTGGCATTTTTACACGGAGTGTTTTTTATGGGGATATCACTAATTTTTTTAGTTTATTTACATAACTTGTAACACATATCGGAGCAACAATGACTAATTCCTTTAAAAAAATAAGCTATTTCCGAATAGTTTGAGAGAAATAAATGTGAAATTATTTACGCTGAAAATATTTCGCTGGTTTTGGCGAAGTTTACACTTGTTTTAGCAACCACGTTTCGCTGGATTAGCGAAATCAGTTTCACAAACCGAACTAATTGGGTCTTGCGATTTAATTTCACTAGTGTTGCGAAATGTTTCATGTGACAAATAATCGTTCTTTTAGTGAAATATTTACGCAAATTTTGTGTAACTATTTTCTTAAAAGCTGTGAAATTATTTACGCTAAAAACATTATGCTGCGTTTAACGAAAATTTTCATTGTTTTAGCAACAAATTTAGCAGGAATAACGAAGGACTTTTCACTATTCGGGTCTTGCGATTTAATTTTACTAGATTTGCGAAATGTTTTCGCAGCGGCAAACGTGATCGATCGTTTAGTAGAATACTTACACTAAACCAGTGTAACATTTTAACATTTTGAATCTAGCGTCAGTAAATATTTCGCTAACTCCTCGCATCGTTCTTGTACGATTGTGACCGCTACTAACATCACCCGTCCGCACAGCCAGTTGGTCTACACGCTGTCTTCGAAATCTGCCGACCCGGGTTCGAATCACGCCCGAATCTCAACTAATCAAAGTGCGTTTTAATTTCAGATTCTAGTCACAAATGTAATCATCTCTGTGAATATATACTCAGATTGTAGTTGTAAGTAAATCCTGTGAAGTAATCGTCAAATAACTTTTACATTTTTTAATAATAAAATTTAACATTGGTATAGCTTAGCGAAAAATAGTCGCTAATCCAGCGCAATATTTGCTATGTTTTTTTCTTACGTGTTATATTGGGGCCTGCGAAAAATTTCGCTATAATCCAGCGAAACTGTATCACTAAAGTTGCATATTTAGACAGGGAAACAATTACACTAAATATGTGAAACAAATTTCACTGGCCTAGTACAAATATTGCGGTAGAAGTCTGCGAAACCCTTTTCGCTATTTTTGTGAAATTAAATCCCTGTGTCTAGTTCAATGAGACTCTTACGCTGTTCCAGCGTAAGTTTCGCATGAAATTTCTCTCAGTGTACTATGAAAAATTGAGTATGGTGCTAAATATAAGCTTAAAGTGATATTCCACGTAGATTTGTGAAAGCATCGTTCCAATCGGTCAAGCCGTTTTCGATATATGGCATCTCTTCCGGTTTTCAAAATGGCGGCTGAAATTACTGCCACCTATAATTTGTTTCTATAAATGTTATGTCTCGGTATAAGCCTTCTGAATATATATTTTTATTGCATAAAGAGTTTTTCAGTATGTTTTTAATTTTTATGACGTCATTTCCGGTTTCGGTAATAGTACATTTCTATTTCAACTATTGATATTCCACATAGATGACCGTCTGAATCATTTGGCGCTAGTTTCATTCAGATCGGTCTAGCCGTTTTTGAGATATGACGTCACTTCCGGTTTCAAAATGGCGGCTTCCGGTTGGTTTTATAAAAAGGCACCTCAGACGCCAAAAGTGCACATGTGGTAAAAATTTCAGATCGATCGGCTCAGCCGTTTAGGCTGTGGCGGTGATAGCGGTGTTTCCTGATATCTGAATCATCATCTAAAGAAGAAGAAGAAGAAGAAGAAGAAGAAGAAGAAGAAGAAGAAGATGAAAGTGATGTAATTTCACTGTTTTCACGGCCCTCTAGCTCGCAAATGGCATAACCTATTGTTCCAAAATTTGGTATATGGGGTGGGGTGGGCCATAGCTCGAAATTAAGATATTTCACAACAATGTGAGGTTTTCCAATTGTATGATCCAGTAGGCCGAAAATGCTATGTTGTTGCTTACAGTAAAAGTGTTTGGTCTGCTCCTCAGTTTATTAGGCAATTACGGTATGTTGAGTGAGTGTGAGTGTACAGTACGACTTGGCTGGGTGGAGCGACCGCTAGATAGTTATTGTACTGTCAAGTGAATTTTCAATAAGGCAATATACCTATTTCATATTGAATTGAATTAAACATAACTGTAAGCTTTCACTGAACACCCAAGGCGCTGTTTACTTATGGAGAGTGTCATTCACTTTCTCAAATCTAACGCAGATTATACGAAATAATTTAGGTACAATATAATGTTTTTGTCTTCAATGTAAGCAGCTCACCTGTGAATAAATGTCGATGTTATTATCACGTCGATGTTTTGTTTTTCGTGTTTACGTAGTCGGTTCTTAGAAGCAATGTTTGTCTTGAAGGTGCGCAAGCGCGAGCGATCTTGCTGCTTGTTGTAGACATTTGTTTGGATATGGTTGGGAAACGAACGGGTGGACGAAATTATATCAATTTTTAATCATGGAAGAAATACAGACTTAGGACTGATACTTGTTTATTGTTTATAACTGGATTATAACCGGCGACTATTATGCACGAATAAAAAATAGAAATGTATAAAAGGCAAGTCGGAGAACGATGATTCACCTGCAGTGTGCGTGATTGAAAAGTGATCAAATGCGTTTTCACTTGCAAGTGCATTCTTCTCACATTCGCAGTCACAGTCAAGATCTCAAAGTCAAGGTTAGACTAATTGCATTGACTTTAAATATCCAATTAGTTTTAGTGTTACGTGTTAATAATCCAACATGTTATGTTATTCAGAAATTGCTTTTATTTTATAACATATTATTACGCTGTTAGGGACGGTAATTCCTATAATAAACAAACTGCAGTTAATGTTTCCTGAGGCCGGATAAAGCTCCGGTATCCAGCTTACTTTTCTTCCCGCCAACGGCCGGTTTTGAGCGGTTTTAGAGGGAAATACTGAATATATACTACCATATTTGGCAAACGGATATGAATATCGAAAAGGCTAGACTGAGGTGACATGTATTGAACCTTTATCTACATTGTCATCGCTTATACTGCCATAATTTTGAGCCTACTATGTGGTCATTATTTATCGGGCACGAAAACGCTCCTGGAGCACACGACGCATCGCATCGTGTCTAGAATCGATATAGTAAGGTAGTAATATGTTTCATAAGAATTATGTTTTTCACATTCTGCGCGCGTTTTGAGCTGTTTCGAACCATTGTGCGACGCCCCCCACTGCTACTTGCCTTGATCCTGAAGCACACGACGCCCCCCTGCTACTTACCTTGATCCTGAAGCACACGACGCCCCCCTGCTACTTACCTTGATCCTGAAGCACACGACGCCCCCCTGCTACTTGCCTTGATCCTGAAGCACACGACGCCCCCACTGCTACTTGCCTTGATCCTGAAGCACACGACGCCCCCCTGCTACTTACCTTGATCCTGAAGCACACGACGCCCCCCTGCTACTTACCTTGATCCTGAAGCACACGACGCCCCCCTGCTACTTGCTTTGATCCTGAAGCACACGACGCCCCCCTGCTACTTACCTTGATCCTGAAGCACACGACGCCCCCCTGCTACTTGCCTTGATCCTGAAGCACACGACGCCCCCCTGCTACTTGCCTTGATCCTGAAGCACACGACGCCCCCCACTGCTACTTGCCTTGATCCTGAAGCACACGACGCCCCCCTGCTACTTGCCTTGATCCTGAAGCACACGACGCCCCCCTGCTACTTGCCTTGATCCTGAAGCACACGACGCCCCCCTGCTACTTGCCTTGATCCTGAAGCACACGACGCCCCCCTGCTACTTGCCTTGATCCTGAAGCACACGACGCCCCCCTGCTACTTGCCTTGATCCTGAAGCACACGACGCCCCCCTGCTACTTGCCTTGATCCTGAAGCACACGACGCCCCCCTGCTACTTACCTTGATCCTGAAGCACACGACGCCCCCCTGCTACTTACCTTGATCCTGAAGCACACGACGCCCCCCTGCTACTTGCCTTGATCCTGAAGCACACGACGCCCCCCTGCTACTTGCCTTGATCCTGAAGCACACGACGCCCCCCTGCTACTTACCTTGATCCTGAAGCACACGACGCCCCCCTGCTACTTACCTTGATCCTGAAGCACACGACGCCCCCCTGCTACTTACCTTGATCCTGAAGCACACGACGCCCCCCTGCTACTTGCCTTGATCCTGAAGCACACGACGCCCCCCTGCTACTTGCCTTGATCCTGAAGCACACGACGCCCCCCTGCTACTTGCCTTGATCCTGAAGCACACGACGCCCCCCTGCTACTTGCCTTGATCCTGAAGCACACGACGCCCCCCTGCTACTTGCCTTGATCCTGAAGCACACGACGCCCCCCTGCTACTTGCCTTGATCCTGAAGCACACGACGCCCCCCTGCTACTTACCTTGATCCTGAAGCACACGACGCCCCCCTGCTACTTGCCTTGATCCTGAAGCACACGACGCCCCCCTGCTACTTGCCTTGATCCTGAAGCACACGACGCCCCCCTGCTACTTGCCTTGATCCTGAAGCACACGACGCCCCCCTGCTACTTGCCTTGATCCTGAAGCACACGACGCCCCCACTGCTACTTGCCTTGATCCTGAAGCACACGACGCCCCCATGCTACTTGCCTTGATCCTGAAGCACACGACGCCCCCCTGCTACTTGCCTTGATCCTGAAGCACACGACGCCCCCCTGCTACTTGCCTTGATCCTGAAGAACACGACGCCCCCCTGCTACTTACCTTGATCCTGAAGCACACGACGCCCCCCTGCTACTTGCCTTGATCCTGAAGAACACGACGCCCCCCTGCTACTTGCCTTGATCCTGAAGCACACGACGCCCATGGCCGCCTCCGACACGACCTCGAAGCGCTTGTCCTGGAGCACGAGGTCCTGGAACTCCAGCGTCAAGGCCACTTGCTTGCGGATGTGTTCCTGGAGGCCCTCCACGCCATAGCAGCGGAGCACGAGCCACAGCTTGAGCGCTCGGAAGCGGCGGCCGAGCGGGATCTGCCAGTGGCGGTAGTCAGGCATCACGCCCTGCTGGTGGTGCTTCAAGTAGATGCGGTCCACGTTGAAGGCGTCCACCAGCCACGTGGCGTCCTTCACCCTGAACAACATGGAGAAGAGCAACATCACTACTGAGCGGGATCTGCCAGTGGCGGTAGTCGGACATCACGCCCTGCTGGTGGTGCTTCAAGTAGATGCGGTCCACGTTGAAGGCGTCCACCAGCCACGTGGCGTCCTTCACCCTGAACAACATGGAGAAGAGCAACATCACTACTGAGCGGGATCTGCCAGTGGCGGTAGTCGGACATCACGCCCTGCTGGTGGTGCTTCAAGTAGATGCGGTCCACGTTGAAGGCGTCCACCAGCCACGTGGCGTCCTTCACCCTGAACAACCAGTTGCATTCACAGGTTCCAACTGACTCCGACATCTTCTATACACGATACGTCGTTATTACACTAGCAATATTATTATCAGATCTTTATGATTCAGAGCAAAGCTTTTATAATTCTTTTAATAAGGTTCCAATGTATCACAAACTATTCAGGAAAGGGGGGGGGGGGGGGGGGGGGGGGGGGGGGGGGGGGTTGCCGGACTCGGAGTACCGCGATTTCGAGTGACAATCGCGAAAAGTTAACTCATTTATGGAAACAACAATCGCGTCCCGCGTGCAATTTGCGATTTGAACGCGATTCATGGGATTTACTTATAGTTCACTATGTCCACGTTCACTCAACAAAAGATAAAAAGTTACAGTGGCGTGCCGAACCTATCTTGAGGACCGGTGCTCAATCATTGGTGGGTATACCCACTCACCCCCAATGGTCAAGAACATAAAATGGGCAGCGATCAATGGGGTATGGGGGAGGGCCCCCCAGTACATGCAGGTCTGGGGCGCATAGCTTCGGAAAAAAATTAATTTCAATACAAACTTTGAAGGTTTTTGGTGCATTTTAGACTATTTACTCCGTATTTTAGACTTGAGAATATAATTTATCATTGTTAATGTTTGATGAAGTTAACACCTCTTTAAACTACAATGAAACAATTAAAGCGAAGTGAATTATTTTAGTTTTAGTTACTTTAAGACTGATTAAAATTGATTAGGTATACACATTAATGGAAGAGCAAAACTGGGAAGTAATTAATTTTTAACGCATTGCACCCACACATGCCGCGCAGCGAAATTTTTGCATTTTGTCTACATTAGAACGAGTTTTAAATGATTTTACAGGTAGGTACGACGATTTTGAAAGAAAACAGAAAATTCATTCATGTATAAAAATCACAAATAAAAATGCCGCGCAGCGAATTTTGTATGTTTCAGCTACCTTAGGACGGGTTTAAAATGATATTACAGTAGCAATAAAATCACACATAAAATAGCCGCGCAGCGAACACATTTTTTTGGCTTCATTAGAACAGTTTTAAAATGATTTTACAGGTGCCTACTAAGTATAATTTTGAAAGAAAACAAATAGATATTAATTAATAATCAAAATGCACACATAAAAATGCCGCGCAGTGAATTTCTTGTTTTTGGCTACCTTAGGACGGGTTAAAAATGATATTACAATAACAATAAAAAATTAAAATCACACATAAAATAGTCGCGCAATGAAACTTTTTGTTTTTGGTTATATTAGAACGGGTTTAAAATGATTTTACAGCTACTGTTTTTTTTTAAAATAAACCAAAAAAGTGATTATAATTTATAAAAAGAAAAGCACACTTAATAATGCGTTGCAACGAATTTTTTGGTTTTCGGCTACCTAGGACAGGTTGATAATGATTTTATATTACTCTGTTTTAAGGAAAACAGAAAAGTCCTTAATTTATATCAGTGATAAAATTATGCATAAAAGAGCCGCGCAGCGAAATTTTTTGTTTTTGGTTTCATTAGAGCGGGTTAAGAATGATTTTACAGGTACTATATTTTTGAAAGTAAACAAATAAGTCTATAATTAATCCAAAATATTCACCCATAATAATGCCGCGCAACGAATTTTTTGTTTTTTTGGCTACCTTAGGACGGGTTTAAAATTATTTTACATTAGCAATAAAATCACACATAAAATAGCCGCGCAGCGAAACATTTTGTTTTTGACTACATTAAAACGGGGTTAAAATGATTTTACAGGCACTGTATTTTTGATAGAAAACAGAAAAGTCATTCATATAAAAAAAACATAATTTAAAAATGCCGCGCAGCTATTTTTTGGTTTTCAACTACAATAGCACACATTAAAAATGGATTTACAGGTAGGTACAATAATAATTATTGTACCTACCTGTACAATAATGGTACAATATTGTGTAAAACAATATTACCTGTACCTGTAAATCCATTTCATTATCCATAATAATTATTGTACCTACCTGTAAATCCATTTGTAACGTGTGCTATTGTGGTTGAAAACCAAAAAATAGCTGCGCGGCATTTTTAAATTATGTTTTTTTTATATGAATGACTTTTCTGTCATAATTGTGATCATTCACAATTATTGTGAATGATCTTTCGTTTTAGGCTACCCAAGGACGGGTTTAAATTGATTTTTGTACATATTAATTCAATGGATTCATGGATTCACGTTCGTTAATTTACATCCATAAATACACAGACAAATGTATCACAGCGATTATTCAATATTCGATGCTTATTTGCAGATAATAAATTACTATTTTCGATCCAGCATGCAGGAGCATGAAAGAAAATACATGATGATTCTCTAACAGTTCTGTTTTTATGATTAATCAAATCTTTTCAATAAGTACTGAAAATAGGGCAATTGAATATTGTTTCATAAACACTTTAGTATCCATCCACCCACAGTACCATCGACCAGTTTTTGCAACCATCCACCCACCTAGTCATACTCAACCCTCAAAATGGATCAAGCATTAGCACAAATATACATGTTCACTGCATACATTTCTTGATATAAATCTTTTGTTCCCTTTCCTTTATTGATATTTACAATGTTACTGTTTGCTGTGCAGCAATACGACGTATACACCCTCATCACCATGTTTGTGTGAATACATTAAGCTGTATTAGTGGAGAATGTATCACTGTTACATTATAAAATGTATCTCAAATGTATCCACCCCCAAAAATTGACTGTGACGTTATTCACTGAAACGTTATTCGAAATAATCGGATTGGCTGATTAAGGTTTGATGGCATCATCCCATGAAGTCAATGCTAACTCGTCCTGTACCTCTAGTAGGTGAGCTCTGATTTCATTGATTATAACAAGGATTGATTGTCGATGAACTTGACCTGCAGCCAATCCGTTTCGCTCAAATACCGTTATGTTAGTTGAGTGAGTGTACACAGATGTCGAATGCACATGTTCTTCTAATGTCTCTGAGAGTGTAACTGACCACATCGCTGAGCAGTCGAAGTTGACGAGCATCCACTTGTGCGGGTTGAAGTTGAAGGAGTCTGCGCACTCCACGCCGGCCATCAGATGGCGGTACTCGGGGCAGATGAAGGCGGCGCCTGCGCACAAGTCAGACAAGCACAGCTCAGAGACATCACCTCATCACTTCTGATAACATTAGAACTCTATGACAGACAAACACGAAAATGTGTTTTTTATGAAGATATCTGGTTTTGATTCCAGTTAACGTTGCAAATCAAATGTTATCTGATGAATATTTCCCTACATGTACACTCGGCCAAACAAAAATTGATCGTTGAACAAATTTGAATGACTGCTGGTCATGTCCCATAACAAATCGAAGCTTGTTATTATCATTGAAATGTGAGGTCACCTACTAGAGTGAGACAATGAGATCGCTTAGACTGACTTCTGATGGTGCGATCTTACATTTATCAGCCTATCAGATTTATTGAACAATCAATTTTTGTTTGGCCAAGTGTAACATAAATGTATCTTTATTTGAAAACAGTTCATAATTTTCAGGCGACACAATTTTTAAAAAATATCAAATTTCGTTGACACTCATCTCGTTGTAATTTATTTAATTGTCTTGCAAAGAGATGATCAAACTCTTAAGGCCAGTCTTTCAATACTCTGCTAACTTGTAAACGGTTGGTTAGGAATATATTGACAAGTCAATAACCAATTGAAAGACAGAGTTTTGTACTAACTAACTGTTAACAGCTAGTTGAGACTTTAGCAGAGTATTGAAAGCCGGGCATTAATATTGGCGGAAAAGATCCTTCCCTTTAAGCCTACTAAATCTACTATGCGGCCGGAATGAAAGGAATCAGCTCACATTTATCACTGCATGTTGAAAGTAATTGAGTCTTTCAGTTTCTTGTGAACCAGCGAGGACTATCTTTCAACTTTGTACATAAATAAATAAAAACGTCAAAATTAGGTGAATTATATTTATAAGACGTTTAGGTAATTTCCCCTTCACCTCTTTGAAAATTTTAATAGACTAGGAAAACGTTCTGTGTAACGCGTTGATGAGCGAGCACCGACACGCGCAACATCGCCAATCGAGCACGATCCATTCAATCACAGATAACTAACAATACATAATTACTGATTTTCATCGCAGCTTTCCATAAACGTTCTGGAAAAATTGAATAACAGATCAATGTGCCATGAATTTAATTTTTCTCCATCAATCTCTGTGAAAAGATATTCAAAACACTTAAAAGAGCAATAAATCTGTAAATTCTAGTTTGGTTAGGCTGGAAATGTGTAAAATATGAAACGTTACATGACGTGCTATCTTGCCGAAACGTTGCTAGATTACCTAGATTAGGTACTTATAGGTACACTCGACAATTCATAAAACGGTATTTCAAAGAAATGGGTTGTCTGAAAAATATGTGATGGCATCATCTGATGAAGTCTATACATACTCGTCATCTACCTCTAGTAGGTGAGCTCTGATTTCATTGATATTAACAAGGATGTATTGTCAAGTAACCTGACCTGGGGTGGGATTACATAAAATGAGAACTTACTTGTCGCAGTGACAAGCTTCTCATCTCAATGTTATTCACGGCCTTCTAGGGTCTTGTCACCGTGATAAGTAAGTTATCATTTTATGTGATCGCACCCCAGCAGCCAATCCGTTTCGTTCAAATACCGTTTTATGAATTGACGAGTGCACATGTAGGTATTACATTGTATACATCCCTTATGAATTGCAATATAATCCACACAATCAACAAAAAAGTTTTTCATTGAAACTGAGAAATGAGAATAGCTATATGAAGCAATATATGCAATGAGAATACCTACACCTAGGGATGGAGCAATTTTGGATTTTGATATCGACTATAGATATCATTTATATCGATATATATCGATATATTGATACTTCGATATATCGATATATTGAAATATCGAAATATCGATATATTGAAATATTGAAATATCAAAATATCGATATATTGAAATATCGAAATATCGAAATATCGAAATATCGATATATTGAAATATCGAAATATCGAAATATTGATATGGAAATAATATTTAGATGTATAGGTATGGAAATATTGATATATCGTATGAATGTATTAAATTGCTCCTAAAACTGCTGGGAATTTCAAAAGAAAATGTAAAAAGAAATAACACAGCCGTTCCAAAATATAGGGTCACCGGCCAGATAAGAAAGAAAATGTGAATAATCTGCGAAATTGTCCATAAATCTTGTAAACGCTGCACTGCAAATATGAATTATTTTGCCATAGTATGTATAAACTTCAATTAAGAACATAATTGTATCATGCGGTAAGGCTTCAATATATCGATATTTCAATATTTCGATATTTCAATATTTCGATAATTCAATATATTGATATTTCAATATTTCAATATATCGATATATCGATATTTCGATATATATCGATATATCGATATTTTCTCCATCCCTACCTACACCCTACCAGAAACAATCCAGAAAGCATTGGTATTTCCCGATGCCATCAATGACAAATTCAAGCATTGAAACATGTCAATAAGTGCATAAGTTATCTAATGATTGGGCTAAAAACTTGTAAAATAAGAGAAAATGGTAGTCTTAATGTCCATGCAAAATTTGAACTGAATCGGAGCATTTTAATTTGCGACCAATCGTGAGATATTTTAATTTTTGAACCAATCAGAATACACTATTAAGTTAGAATGATATTAGTATGTGTGCAAAATTTCAGCTCGATCGGAAAAAAAATTGTGGCCTGTGCAGTCGGGCCAAACACAAAAAAAAATAAACCGAGAAAGTGTCCAACAGTGCAGAATGGAGACGATCGCTACGCTCGCTCAATAATTAGTTAAAGAAGTTACTATTGACAAAAAGCACAATAATAAAAGAAGAATGTATCAATGAACAATTATGCTGATTATCTTGTTTACTTGTTTGTGTTGCTTGTAGCAACACAAATAGTTCCGTTACAACAAAACAAATTATCTAAGCTTCGTTTATTTATTTAAAAGTTCTTATTATTTCATCATCTCTGATAATGATATTGATATTTGAGACGCAGGTCATCATGCGTGCGCTGCGTTTACATACGTGCACTGCGTTTACCTGCGTAAGCTGCGTCTACGTGCAGCCAGACGCCTGCGCGGTTGCAGATCGGCCCCAGCTCCTCCATGGCGTCGAATGCGCAGGTCCCCGTCGTGCCGAGCGTCGCCACCACCTAGCGGGGAAGAGAGCAACTAGTACTGAGACATATGCGCAGGTCCCCGTCGTGCCGAGCGTCGCCACCACCTAGCGGGGAAGAGAGCAACTAGTACTGAGACATATGCGCAGGTCCCCGTCGTGCCGAGCGTCGCCACCACCTAGCGGGGAAGAGAGCAACTAGTACTGAGACATATGCGCAGGTCCCCGTCGTGCCGAGCGTCGCCACCATCTAGCGGGGAAGAGAGCAACTAGTACTGAGACATATGCGCAGGTCCCCGTCGTGCCGAGCGTCGCCACCACCTAGCGGGGAAGAGAGCAACTAGTACTGAGACATATGCGCAGGTCCCCGTCGTGCCGAGCGTCGCCACCACCTAGCGGGGAAGAGAGCAACTAGTACTGAAACATATGCGCAGGTCCCCGTCGTGCCGAGCGTCGCCACCACCTAGCGGGGAAGAGAGCAACTAGTACTGAGACATATGCGCAGGTCCCCGTCGTGCCGAGCGTCGCCACCACCTAGCGGGGAAGAGAGCAACTAGTACTGAGACATGTGCGCAGGTCCCCGTCGTGCCGAGCGTCGCCACCACCTAGCGGGGAAGAGAGCAACTAACACTGGGGCATATGCGCAGGTCCCCGTCGTGCCGAGCGTCGCCACCACCTAGCGGGGAAGAGAGCAACTAGTACTGAGACATATGCGCAGGTCCCCGTCGTGCCGAGCGTCGCCACCACCTAGCGGGGAAGAGAGCAACTAGTACTGAGACATGTGCGCCTGTCCCCGTCGTGCCGAGCGTCGCCACCACCTAGCGGGGAAGAGAGCAACTAGTACTGAGACATATGCGCAGGTCCCCGTCGTGCCGAGCGTCGCCACCACCTAGCGGGGAAGAGAGCAACTAGTACTGAGACATGTGCGCAGGTCCCCGTCGTGCCGAGCGTCGCCACCACCTAGCGGGGAAGAGAGCAACTAGTACCTAGTGCCTTTTGTTTATTAGGAAACGAATCGAACAATGTTTCACACGCCAAAACAGTACACTCTTATACAATTTTCGGAATGGACCACTAGTCATTATCTTGCTATGTGACATCACGAATAAAACAGATGACAGAAGGATGTGGGCTGTGACCGTCAAGAAGGCTGTGACAGCACAGTAATCAATAGTAATCAAATAGCAAATGGATCATTTGGAAATTCAACTGTCTTTCCCCCCAAATGTTTGATTGGCTCTTTCTCCCACTCATGAACAGTGCTGCTCTAGTGTGAGTAAAGAGAACTATTATTCTACATTGACTCCGCCCATCACCATTGGTCCATTGGTAAAGGGATTCATTTTCAATGCAACAAGTAAGTTATATATAGAACTTCCGTCGCATTTTCAGCCCGATGCGTGGGTCCTAACATGACAATTCTCAAAATTTCTCTCAAATAAAACGTTTTTTTTAAATAGGTATTTTAAATAGTCAAATAGGTATAGGTATTTGAAACATTAACTGTGGGGCCGAAGGTTTTGTACCACTGATTGTTTTGAGCATTATTAAACAGTTTGGTTTTTATCTCGAAAGACGCAAACAATTAAGACTAAAGAGACTAGACCTACACTTCCCCCGCCGCACCACACGGAAAGAGCGTCAACTTCCAATGCTGCCAATGCTAATCCTTGAAGCACAAAAAAGTCCAGGGAGTCTAAAATTCCCAGCGCCATCCACGTGATCATGGAAGTAAATAAACAGTTGATGGCTCAGTCGATAAGGTTGCCATAGCAACCTACATTAAAGTATAGGGAATAAACAAATCTGACAGCTGCAATCCAAATCTCATATTTAGAGTGATTACTTAAGAAAGATATTTAAGTAAGTACAAGTGACACATCCATACACATGTTCAAGTTAAATATTCATCTGAGAAACATGATTTACAGCTATTATTTATTTATAGCTTTGACACATTTCCCCTGCCTGAGCATCCTCCATTTTTCTACCACTGTGATGTCACGAGCAGGATTCCTATAGTAAACGCATTAAATACGTACATAGTAATTAAAAATACATTTATTTATTCATTTATATATTTATTTATAAATATATACGTAAATATTTATATAAATATTTACATAATATTTAGATTATATACGTAATGAATAGTTCTCTCAGTTCCCACCAACACAGCGTTTCAGGAGCGCTGCGGATTTAGGCTCCCGATTTCAGACGTTTGTTAATGTTATTGGCCATTTTCAGACCGCGAAAATCTGGAAGATGACGCTCTTTACGTGTGATGTGATGGGGCGGGGGAAGTGTAGGTCTAGTCTCTTTAATGAAGACGAAGGAAACAAATGCGATGACTCACATAGCACGGGATCAGCCCCTTCTCTCTGTCTTCCTGCATGGCCTGCTGCAGCGTGGCGCCTCGCAGTCGACACGTGACGTCACTAGCCAGTAGACGCATGGGCATCGAGCCCAGCAGGCCAGCCTTCTCCACAGATGAGTTCGACTGATCTGTAACAATAACATCCAACAGAGTACAGTGCTGCACAAGTTAAAAACATGATTCGAAAGCCTAGTTTACACGATGCAATGTTTCATTCATTCAATTCATTGAGTTCAATCGTTTGGTTCAACGAATGCAACCGTGTAGATACGCGGAATTGAAGCAAAGCTACGTTTGAATTAGAACCGGTCCTATTTTCCCTTCAAAGAATTTATTGAATTCATTTATTTCAATGAAACATGAGAACAGCTTGAGGAAACGCTAGCAGAGTAAAATCACTCCTATATAGTACACTGTAAGGCAGAAAAGAATCTTAAATAATCAAACTACCTTCTGTGGCTGGCAGTAATAACGGCTTAAGTACAAAAAATGCAAAAATGAGATTTGTATATGTAAAATCTTTAAAAAAATCAAGGAATCCAATGGTGAAGTCAGATTTTAAAAATTGTTATTAATAACAAATATTGATTTGCTTAAGTACAGCGTTTTTGTTACTATTGAAAATGTTGTTCCTGGAAAAACTACCTAAGTGCAGTTAAGCCACATTCATCCATGCCGTACAGCATTACAAATTGCTATTTCAGTGGCTGGAAAAACGACCTAATTACTGCCTTACAAATTGCTTTTTCAGTGGCAGGAAAAATGACCTAAGTACGACGCCATTCACAACAAAGCGAACATACAAAGTTAATTTAAAAAACCGTGCAATTCTGGGCCTGGAAAAACGACCTAAGTACACTAATCAGTTAATTAACGGGATTTAATTAATTTAAAAAATCCTGTATATTGCTTACATTATTAAAATAACATTCTGACAGTAATATTTCAGAAATATTTAATAATGTAGTTGCTACAATTCAAAATGTTGTTTTGGTGTCTACTGAAAAATCAGGTTTTTGTAGTTAAGCAGTTATTCCTGCCAGCCACAGTATTGTTGAAACCCATTACAAGGGGACCTGGAAATCAAACTGTATATGATTTTTGTCAAAAAGCAGAGCCACATTGATAATTATTAAAGTGGTCTATTGAACTGTTTTCTTGAACGAAAGTCAATGCCTCCTGAATACTGACCTGACGTGTAGGCCACCATCTTGCTCTTGATCGTCCCCTCGTCCCAGTCTGGATGTTCTGCGAGGACAGTTCTGAGCATGCGCTCCTTGGCAGCGAGCAGTCCGACCAGCGTGGCTTCAGACGCTGAACCCTGACGTCAAATACACGTCAGATGTTATGTTTCATTTCCCCAAGAAGTGGGAACTAATCCGACCAGCGTGGCTTCAGACGCTGAACCCTGACGTCAAATACACGTCAGATGTTATGTTTCATTTCCCCAAGAAGTGGGAACTAATCCGACCAGCGTGGCTTCAGACGCTGAACCCTGACGTCAAATACACGTCAGATGTTATGTTTCATTTCCCCAAGAAGTGGGAACTAATCCGACCAGCGTGGCTTCAGACGCTGAACCCTGACGTCAAATACACGTCAGATGTTATGTTTCATTTCCCCAAGAAGTGGGAACTAATCCGATCAGCGTGGCTTCAGACGCTGAACCCTGACGTCAAATACACGTCAGATGTTATGTTTCATTTCCCCAAGAAGTGGGAACTAATCCGACCAGCGTGGCTTCAGACGCTGAACCCTGACGTCAAATACACGTCAGATGTTATGTTTCATTTCCCCAAGAAGTGGGAACTAATCCGACCAGCGTGGCTTCAGACGCTGAACCCTGACGTCAAATACACGTCAGATGTTATGTTTCATTTCCCCAAGAAGTGGGAACTAATCCGATCAGCGTGGCTTCAGACGCTGAACCCTGACGTCAAATACACGTCAGATGTTATGTTTCATTTCCCCAAGAAGTGGGAACTAATCCGACCAGCGTGGCTTCAGACGCTGAACCCTGACGTCAAATACACGTCAGATGTTATGTTTCATTTCCCCAAGAAGTGGGAACTAATCCGACCAGCGTGGCTTCAGACGCTGAACCCTGACGTCAAATACACGTCAGATGTCATGTTTTATTTCCCCAAGAAGTGGGAACTAATCCGACCAGCGTGGCTT
The DNA here is from genome assembly GCA_934045905.1 of Leuctra nigra. Lineage (NCBI taxonomy): Eukaryota > Metazoa > Arthropoda > Insecta > Plecoptera > Leuctridae > Leuctra > Leuctra nigra. Next base: position 63,744,007 of record OW203761.1, on the reverse strand, counting down.
CAGACGCTGAACCCTGACGTCAAATACACGTCAGATGTCATGTTTCATTTCCCCAAGAAGTGGGAACTAATCCGACCAGCGTGGCTTCAGACGCTGAACCCTGACGTCAAATACACGTCAGATGTCATGTTTCATTTCCCCAAGAAGTGGGAACTAATCCGACCAGCGTGGCTTCAGACGCTGAACCCTGACGTCAAATACACGGCAGATGTTATGTTTCATTTCCCCAAGAAGTGGGAACTAATCCGACCAGCGTGGCTTCAGACGCTGAACCCTGACGTCAAATACACGTCAGATGTTATGTTTCATTTCCCCAAGAAGTGGGAACTAATCCGACCAGCGTGGCTTCAGACGCTGAACCCTGACGTCAAATACACGTCAGATGTCATGTTTCATTTCCCCAAGAAGTGGGAACTAATCCGACCAGCGTGGCTTCAGACGCTGAACCCTGACGTCAAATACACGGCAGATGTCATGTTTTATTTCCCCAAGAAGTGGGAACTAATCCAACCAGCGTGGCTTCAGACGCTGAACCCTGACGTCAAATACACGTCAGATGTCATGTTTTATTTCCCCAAGAAGTGGGAACTAATCCGACCAGCGTGGCTTCAGACGCTGAACCCTGACGTCAAATACACGTCAGATGTTATGTTTCATTTCCCCAAGAAGTGGGAACTAATCCGACCAGCGTGGCTTCAGACGCTGAACCCTGACGTCAAATACACGTCAGATGTCATGTTTCATTTCCCCAAGAAGTGGGAACTAATACGACCAGCGTGGCTTCAGACGCTGAACCCTGACGTCAAATACACGTCAGATGTCATGTTTCATTTCCCCAAGAAGTGGGAACTAATCCGACCAGCGTGGCTTCAGACGCTGAACCCTGACGTCAAATACACGTCAGATGTTATGTTTCATTTCCCCAAGAAGTGGGAACTAATCCGACCAGCGTGGCTTCAGACGCTGAACCCTGACGTCAAATACACGTCAGATGTTATGTTTCATTTCCCCAAGAAGTGGGAACTAATCCGACCAGCGTGGCTTCAGACGCTGAACCCTGACGTCAAATACACGTCAGATGTTATGTTTCATTTCCCCAAGAAGTGGGAACTAATCCGACCAGCGTGGCTTCAGACGCTGAACCCTGACGTCAAATACACGTCAGATGTCATGTTTCATTTCCCCAAGAAGTGGGAACTAATCCGACCAGCGTGGCTTCAGACGCTGAACCCTGACGTCAAATACACGGCAGATGTCATGTTTTATTTCCCCAAGAAGTGGGAACTAATCCAACCAGCGTGGCTTCAGACGCTGAACCCTGACGTCAAATACACGTCAGATGTCATGTTTTATTTCCCCAAGAAGTGGGAACTAATCCGACCAGCGTGGCTTCAGACGCTGAACCCTGACGTCAAATACACGTCAGATGTTATGTTTCATTTCCCCAAGAAGTGGGAACTAATCCGACCAGCGTGGCTTCAGACGCTGAACCCTGACGTCAAATACACGTCAGATGTCATGTTTCATTTCCCCAAGAAGTGGGAACTAATCCGACCAGCGTGGCTTCAGACGCTGAACCCTGACGTCAAATACACGTCAGATGTCATGTTTCATTTCCCCAAGAAGTGGGAACTAATCCGACCAGCGTGGCTTCAGACGCTGAACCCTGACGTCAAATACACGTCAGATGTTATGTTTCATTTCCCCAAGAAGTGGAAACTAATCCGACCAGCGTGGCTTCAGACGCTGAACCCTGACGTCAAATACACGTCAGATGTTATGTTTCATTTCCCCAAGAAGTGGGAACTAATCCGACCAGCGTGGCTTCAGACGCTGAACCCTGACGTCAAATACACGTCAGATGTTATGTTTCATTTCCCCAAGAAGTGGGAACTAATCCGACCAGCGTGGCTTCAGACGCTGAACCCTGACGTCAAATACACGTCAGATGTTATGTTTCATTTCCCCAAGAAGTGGGAACTAATCCGACCAGCGTGGCTTCAGACGCTGAACCCTGACGTCAAATACACGTCAGATGTTATGTTTCATTTCCCCAAGAAGTGGGAACTAATCCGACCAGCGTGGCTTCAGACGCTGAACCCTGACGTCAAATACACGTCAGATGTCATGTTTCATTTCCCCAAGAAGTGGGAACTAATCCGACCAGCGTGGCTTCAGACGCTGAACCCTGACGTCAAATACACGTCAGATGTCATGTTTCATTTCCCCAAGAAGTGGGAACTAATCCGACCAGCGTGGCTTCAGACGCTGAACCCTGACGTCAAATACACGTCAGATGTTATGTTTCATTTCCCCAAGAAGTGGGAACTAATCCGACCAGCGTGGCTTCAGACGCTGAACCCTGACGTCAAATACACGTCAGATGTTATGTTTCATTTCCCCAAGAAGTGGGAACTAATCCGACCAGCGTGGCTTCAGACGCTGAACCCTGACGTCAAATACACGTCAGATGTTATGTTTCATTTCCCCAAGAAGTGGGAACTAATCCGACCAGCGTGGCTTCAGACGCTGAACCCTGACGTTCAGACGCTGAAACTCTGTCTTTTAATTGGTTGTTGCTATGACAATACAGTCCTAATCAACCGCTTAAAAGTTTACAGAGTATTGAAAGACTGGCCCTAAATTTGCTAAAACTGGAATTTTAAACAATACATTTATTCTACTAATTAAGGCCCGGTCTTTCAATACTCTGCTAAAGGCTCAATTAGGTTTAAGCAGTTAGTTAGTGATCATTCTAGAAATATCATTGGTTTTTGCCATGGCAATATAGTCCTAATCAAGTGATTAAAATTTAGCAGAGTATTGAAAAACTGACCCTAAGAAGTATTTGTCCGGAAAATATTCGCCCCTGGGCTCCCCCGTCCCAGACCAGGTGCTGAGAGGCCCCCCCCTGGAATAATTCCTTGGGACGCCCATGGTATTGTTATCAAGCACTGATCTGTCTGTCACGCTCGAGTCACTGCAAGACATTCGCGTTGACATTGACATTCAGGAAGTCACAACTCTGACATTGAATCATTGACGCGCAGTCGCACTTCAACAGACAAACATATCCAAACTATTTGACATTGAAGCGATTTATTACTCAGTTTCTGTGTGATTTGAGTTAAGTGACTCGAGCAGAACGCGTGATATAACCAGCAGAGTCCTTGGTCTTCGCCAGGTTTCTGCTTGATCGGAGACACGTGACTTGACATCGGGGAGGCGTCACTTCCATGTTCCAGCCAGGCCCAGCCAGGGCTAAGGGGCCCAGGGCTAAGAGGGGCCCAGGGCTCAGAGGGGCCTAGGGCTAGGAGGGGCCCAGGGCTAAGTGGCCCAGGGATAAGGGACCCAGAGCTAAGAGGGGCCCAGAGCTAAGTGGCCCAGGGCAGGGGGGGGGGGGGGCAGGGCTAGGAGGGACCCGGGCTAGGAGGGGCCTAAGCTAGAAGGGGCCCGACAAATTGGATGGAATGAAGCCATAAAAGCAGAAATTACGACAATAGATACTACTGGATAGTCATAAATGTTGTAGTTTGTAGGATTTAAATGATGGAATCAACCAAATTTTGTGTTTAAATGGTGTTAAAATACAGTAAATTCTATATTGTGAACTTCAAACATTTTCAGGGCCTGCGCAGCCCGGACCCAGTGTTATTGTGATGCTTTGCCCAAGACCGAATCGGGCCTGAAGCTATTTTATTTTACCTTCTACTCTTACCTACCTACTACAAACATCCACAGCAGCTGGATTTACTATGTCAATAGCACCACCTTCTGCATGCACTCTCTCTCTAGAGGGTGCATGAAGAAGGTGGTGGTCAATAGTAGTAGACAAAAGTGTCATGAAGTATACAAGTTGAAATATTTACAGGAAGTGAGTGACTTCAAGAAATGAACAAGTGAATGAGAACGAACCTGGATGACTCCTCCTCCAGGACCCTCAGAGCAGTTGAGAAAGTCCTTAGGAATGTCCATCATCTTGCCCAGCCAGTCCATCATCACCACCTCCAGCTCCGTGCAGGCGGGACTCGTGATCTAAACATATCATCGTCATCGTCATCGTCATCATCATCATCATCATCATCATCATCATCATCATCATCATCATCATCATCATCATCATCATCATCATCATCATCATCATCATCATCATCATCATCATCATCATCATCATCATCATCATCATCATCATCATCATCGTCATCGTCATCGTCATCTTCATCATCATCATCATCATCATCATCGTCGTCATCGTCATCGTCATCTTCATCGTCATCTTCATCATCTTTATCGTCATCATCATCGTCGTCATCGTCGTCATCGTCATCATCGTCATCGTCATCTTCATCTTCATCGTCATCTTCATCGTCATCTTCATCATCTTTATCATCATCATCATCATCATCATCATCATCATCATCATCATCATCATCATCATAATCGTCATCGTCATCTTCATCATCATCATCATCATCATCATCGTCGTCATCGTCATCATCGTCATCGTCATCTTCATCTTCATCGTCATCTTCATCGTCATCTTCATCATCTTTATCGTCATCATCATCGTCGTCATCATCGTCGTCTTCATCGTCGTCGTCATCTTCATCGTCATCGTCATCTTCATCGTCATCTTCATCGTCATCATCATCGTCGTCATCATCGTCGTCTTTATCGTCGTCGTCATCGTCACCGTCATCGTCATCGTCATCGTCGTCGTCATCGTCGTCGTCATCGTCGTCGTCATCTTCATCGTCATCTTCATCGTCATCTTCATCGTCATCTTCATCATCTTCATCGTCATCATCATCGTTGTCTTCATCGTCGTCGTCATCGTCATCGTCATCGTCATCGTCATCGTCATCGTCATCGTCATCATTATCATCATCATCGTTCACATCGTCATCGTCGTCGTCATTGTCGTCGTTATCGTCGTCGTCGTCGTCGTCGTCGTCATCGTCATCGTCGTCGTCGTTCGTCAGCGTCATCGTCGTCGTCATCGTCATCGTCGTCGTCATCGTCATCGTCGTCGTCATCGTCATCGTCGTTCGTCATCGTCATCGTTGTCGTCGTTCGTCAACGTCGTCGTCATCTTCATCGTCATCGTCGTCGTCGTTCGTCATCGTCATCGTTGTCGTCGTTCGTCATCGTCATCGTCGTCGTCATCGTCGACGTCGTCGTCGTCATCGTCATCGTCGTCGACATCATCGTCGTCTTCATCGTCGTCGTCATCGTCATCGTCATCGTCATCGTCATCGTCATCGTCATCATTATCATCATCATCGTCATCATCGTCATCGTCGTCGTCATCGTCGTCATCATCGTCGTCGTCGTCGTCGTCGTCATCGTCATCGTCGTCGTCATCGTCATCGTCGTCGTCGTTCGTCATCGTCATCGTTGTCGTCGTTCGTCATCGTCATCGTCGTCGTCATCGTCGACGTCGTCGTCGTCATCGTCATCGTCGTCGTCATCGTCGACGTCGTCGTCGTCATCGTCGTCGTTGTCGTCTTCGTCATCAATACGCCGGGGCGCTCCGGTGAAATGCTGAATTTCCCAGATGTATTTGAGGGTAAGTGTAATGTGTAATTTGAGGGTAATGGGCGAGACACCGCTGTGATAGGACCAAAGATGCCATTACTTTCGTAGGAAAGAAGTTACAGCTGTTCGAATTTGGTTGTCGAAAAATCGATTATTTGGAGCTCAAATAGCACGCGGCCAGAAAACGTCCACTGGTCGGGACACTGTTTTTACAAAACTACTAGCGATAACAAGCTGAAAATTCCAAATTTGATTCAAAATATGTTACTTACGAGTGTTTACAAAATTCAATACATTGGAATCAATGGAACGAAAGTTATGGTATCTTGAAGTTGAAACAGAATAATCTCCCGGTTTTTTTCTTTTTTAAGTTCAGCTTCAGATACCATAACTTTCGTTGACTTAAATGTATTGACATTTTTACACAATCCAAAGTCATATATTTTTTTGAGATTTTCTGCCTGATGTCGTCAGCATTCGAAAACAAAAAATTCGAACAGCTGGAGTACCTTTTGTCCTGCAGAAGAAACTTTCAAGTATTAAGCCTGAGCATGTTTTTTATAATTCGTGAAATTTCAGGATGTGAGCGGTGTCTCGCCCATGGTACTGTTTTGCGCCACCGGGTATTTCCGCATGATAATATCATCAGCAGAAGTGCGAAATGTCCATGTCTTACCCAGCTGAAGCCGATGCATCCTATGCCCGCGCTGAGCATCTCGCCCACGATGCCCGGGTAGGAGTTGGCAGTGGGGTAGTAGGCGTGGAACTGCGGAGAGTGCCAGTGAGTCACGCCAGGCATGATCACCCTGTCCATGTCCTGCAGGATGTCTTGCCACTTCTCCCCTGTCCTGGGCACTTCCTGGGGGATCAGGTGAGCCAGGTAGCCGGGTTCGACCTCGGGCAACACGGATCTGTGAGCATGGGATACATGATGACTACATGTCCTGCAGGATGTCTTGCCACTTCTCCCCTGTCCTGGGCACTTCCTGGGGGATCAGGTGAGCCAGGTAGCCGGGTTCGACCTCGGGCAACACGGATCTGTGAGCATGGGATACATGATGACTACATGTCCTGCAGGATGTCTTGCCACTTCTCCCCTGTCCTGGGCACTTCCTGGGGGATCAGGTGAGCCAGGTAGCCGGGTTCGACCTCGGGCAACACGGATCTGTGAGCATGGGATACATGATGACTACATGTCCTGCAGGATGTCTTGCCACTTCTCCCCTGTCCTGGGCACTTCCTGGGGGATCAGGTGAGCCAGGTAGCCGGGTTCGACCTCGGGCAACACGGATCTGTGAGCATGGGATACATGATGACTACATGTCCTGCAGGATGTCTTGCCACTTCTCCCCTGTCCTGGGCACTTCCTGGGGGATCAGGTGAGCCAGGTAGCCGGGTTCGACCTCGGGCAACACGGATCTGTGAGCATGGGATACATGATGACTACATGTCCTGCAGGATGTCTTGCCACTTCTCCCCTGTCCTGGGCACTTCCTGGGGGATCAGGTGAGCCAGGTAGCCGGGTTCGACCTCGGGCAACACGGATCTGTGAGCATGGGATACATGATGACTACATGTCCTGCAGGATGTCTTGCCACTTCTCCCCTGTCCTGGGCACTTCCTGGGGGATCAGGTGAGCCAGGTAGCCGGGTTCGACCTCGGGCAACACGGATCTGTGAGCATGGGATACATGATGACTACATGTCCTGCAGGATGTCTTGCCACTTCTCCCCTGTCCTGGGCACTTCCTGGGGGATCAGGTGAGCCAGGTAGCCGGGTTCGACCTCGGGCAACACGGATCTGTGAGCATGGGATACATGATGACTACATGTCCTGCAGGATGTCTTGCCACTTCTCCCCTGTCCTGGGCACTTCCTGGGGGATCAGGTGAGCCAGGTAGCCGGGTTCGACCTCGGGCAACACGGATCTGTGAGCATGGGATACATGATGACTACATGTCCTGCAGGATGTCTTGCCACTTCTCCCCTGTCCTGGGCACTTCCTGGGGGATCAGGTGAGCCAGGTAGCCGGGTTCGACCTCGGGCAACACGGATCTGTGAGCATGGGATACATGATGACTACATGTCCTGCAGGATGTCTTGCCACTTCTCCCCTGTCCTGGGCACTTCCTGGGGGATCAGGTGAGCCAGGTAGCCGGGTTCGACCTCGGGCAACACGGATCTGTGAGCATGGGATACATGATGACTACATGTCCTGCAGGATGTCTTGCCACTTCTCCCCTGTCCTGGGCACTTCCTGGGGGATCAGGTGAGCCAGGTAGCCGGGTTCGACCTCGGGCAACACGGATCTGTGAGCATGGGATACATGATGACTACATGTCCTGCAGGATGTCTTGCCACTTCTCCCCTGTCCTGGGCACTTCCTGGGGGATCAGGTGAGCCAGGTAGCCGGGTTCGACCTCGGGCAACACGGATCTGTGAGCATGGGATACATGATGACTACATGTCCTGCAGGATGTCTTGCCACTTCTCCCCTGTCCTGGGCACTTCCTGGGGGATCAGGTGAGCCAGGTAGCCGGGTTCGACCTCGGGCAACACGGATCTGTGAGCATGGGATACATGATGACTACATGTCCTGCAGGATGTCTTGCCACTTCTCCCCTGTCCTGGGCACTTCCTGGGGGATCAGGTGAGCCAGGTAGCCGGGTTCGACCTCGGGCAACACGGATCTGTGAGCATGGGATACATGATGACTACATGTCCTGCAGGATGTCTTGCCACTTCTCCCCTGTCCTGGGCACTTCCTGGGGGATCAGGTGAGCCAGGTAGCCGGGTTCGACCTCGGGCAACACGGATCTGTGAGCATGGGATACATGATGACTACATGTCCTGCAGGATGTCTTGCCACTTCTCCCCTGTCCTGGGCACTTCCTGGGGGATCAGGTGAGCCAGGTAGCCGGGTTCGACCTCGGGCAACACGGATCTGTGAGCATGGGATACATGATGACTACATGTCCTGCAGGATGTCTTGCCACTTCTCCCCTGTCCTGGGCACTTCCTGGGGGATCAGGTGAGCCAGGTAGCCGGGTTCGACCTCGGGCAACACGGATCTGTGAGCATGGGATACATGATGACTACATGTCCTGCAGGATGTCTTGCCACTTCTCCCCTGTCCTGGGCACTTCCTGGGGGATCAGGTGAGCCAGGTAGCCGGGTTCGACCTCGGGCAACACGGATCTGTGAGCATGGGATACATGATGACTACATGTCCTGCAGGATGTCTTGCCACTTCTCCCCTGTCCTGGGCACTTCCTGGGGGATCAGGTGAGCCAGGTAGCCGGGTTCGACCTCGGGCAACACGGATCTGTGAGCATGGGATACATGATGACTACATGTCCTGCAGGATGTCTTGCCACTTCTCCCCTGTCCTGGGCACTTCCTGGGGGATCAGGTGAGCCAGGTAGCCGGGTTCGACCTCGGGCAACACGGATCTGTGAGCATGGGATACATGATGACTACATGTCCTGCAGGATGTCTTGCCACTTCTCCCCTGTCCTGGGCACTTCCTGGGGGATCAGGTGAGCCAGGTAGCCGGGTTCGACCTCGGGCAACACGGATCTGTGAGCATGGGATACATGATGACTACATGTCCTGCAGGATGTCTTGCCACTTCTCCCCTGTCCTGGGCACTTCCTGGGGGATCAGGTGAGCCAGGTAGCCGGGTTCGACCTCGGGCAACACGGATCTGTGAGCATGGGATACATGATGACTACATGTCCTGCAGGATGTCTTGCCACTTCTCCCCTGTCCTGGGCACTTCCTGGGGGATCAGGTGAGCCAGGTAGCCGGGTTCGACCTCGGGCAACACGGATCTGTGAGCATGGGATACATGATGACTACATGTCCTGCAGGATGTCTTGCCACTTCTCCCCTGTCCTGGGCACTTCCTGGGGGATCAGGTGAGCCAGGTAGCCGGGTTCGACCTCGGGCAACACGGATCTGTGAGCATGGGATACATGATGACTACATGTCCTGCAGGATGTCTTGCCACTTCTCCCCTGTCCTGGGCACTTCCTGGGGGATCAGGTGAGCCAGGTAGCCGGGTTCGACCTCGGGCAACACGGATCTGTGAGCATGGGATACATGATGATGACTACAGGAACATGGACTGGGAATCGAACTAGATCCTTCGGGTTACCGCCCCTAAAGCATAGGGCCGGTAACCCGAATTCGCATGCTCTTGTCCCATTGCATAGAAACATGAATAATACTGTAGAGAGCAATTCTTCTCTCCCGATTATAAGTTTAAGTTTGGTTTTAATAAAATAAAACCATCTTTAATTGGACGAATCACAATAAATAAATAAATAAATAAATATCGCGACCCTGCTTCCAACTACTGTCGGGTCAGGGTGTGGGATGATCCCACCAATGTTCTAGGGCACTTGTGTTCTCAGAGCCGACTTGCCAAGTCCGACACTCCACACTTCTTCAATCTCTTCTTCCAGTTCTTCAGGCTCCTCTCTTTCCACCAGCTCCCTCCATCTCTCTCTGTCTTCCCACCACTTCTCTGTTGTAATTACTCCCCAACACTCTCCTCTTTCTTCTGCGGCTGCCTCTATTCCGTTGAATCACAATAAATTACGATATTTTGTCCGCATGGAATTGTAATTTGTCTCCATCAATTACATTGCTTCTGTTACTTTGTATTTGCTTTTTAACCTGAGGGAGTCCACAGACGAGTGGGCGAAATATTGAAATTACCTAAATGAATGTAAAGTTAGTGACAAACTATCAAAATAGTTTTATATATAAGATATTCCTCAATTCATAAGTTTAATGAATGTAATTATAATTAAGGGGGTTCCATGGTTACGGCATAGGAATGAGAATTTGCTGTAATTCACACCAAAGATTAATGAAACCATATTACATACAACAAGCAAAAAAAAATTGCCCCTTACGGTATCATAGATAGATATTATGGGTAATGGCGCTCAACAGCGAGGTTATCAGCGCCATCATATAATCATATAATTAGATAATAATTATATATAATTATAATAATTATATTAATTATAATATTATAATATTTATAATTATAATTATAATTATCATTATTATAATTATAAACATATAATTATAATTATACGGTATCATATAATTAGATATTCTTGATTGAAGATCATCTTTTCCCCCATAAGATAACACAGGGAGACATGAAATCCTCCCGTAAAATTGGTCTTAAATTGCTCCTAAAACCGCAAGAGGAATGACAAATTATTGAAAATAGTATCAAATTAAAGATAATAATATTAAGAATAAGACTGCCATTTGAAAATATGGGGTCACGGGCCAAATAAGAAAGAAAATGTGTACAATGTGTGAAATTTGCCATAAATCTGGCAACATTGCACTACAAATATGAATTATTTTGGGATAGTTTAATTGGAACTTCAATTAAAAATCATGTTATTGGAGCACACGGTAAGATATAATTGTTTTATGCTGTTGTTTGAGGCGTTTTTTCATCAGAGATTTGTATGAATTACGGCGATTTCTAAGCACCATGGCTGGAGCAGTGGGACCACTTTAAAGTTTGATAATACTATAGACCACATTTTAAATTATCTATTTAGCTCTGCTTTTTAAAAAATTTCATATGCAGTACCGTGATCCTAATATGTATTCATGTTATTATCCATTGTTGAAAAACACTAATAGATATGAGGATCACGGTACTGCATATGAAATTTTTTGAAAAGCAGAGCTATCTAGATAATTTAAAATGTGGTCTATTAGTATTAATTAGGATGTATTATTTTGTATCTTTGCTGGTAGAAGAAGAAGAAGAAGAAGAAGAAGAAGAAGAAGAAGAAGAAGAAGAAGAAGAAGAAGAAGAAGAAGAAGAAGAAGAAGAAGAAGAAGAAGAAGAAGAAGAAGAAGCGATATCATTCTGGGTTGTATACATGTCTTTGATGTGAATACATTGAACTATAGTTTGGTTGCAATAGGACATCCGTTTTGTATATATGATGCCACTTTCAGTTTTGAAAATGGCGGTCGAGAAAACTGCACCTTGAATTTATCATTATTAATGTCTGTGTTATGTAAGTACACTCATTAAAGTAGAATGAGGTGAATCTAGTGGAGCGGTCGCTCCACCCAGCCAAGTCGTACTGTACACTCACACTCACTCAACATACCGTAAATGCCTAATAAACTGAGGAGCAGACCAACTACTTTTACTGTAAGCAACAACGTGGCATTTTCGGCCTTATGGATCTTAAAATTGGAAAATCTCACATTGTTGCGAAATATCTAAATTTCGAGCTATGGCCCATCCCACCCTATATACCTAATTTGGGAACAACAGGTTATGCTATTTGCGAGCAAGAGGGCCGTGAAAATACTGAAATTACACCGCTTTTTCTTCTTCTTCAGATGATGATGATGATGATGATGATGATATCAGGAAACCCTATTGACAGGACCACAGCCTAAACGGTTGAACTGATCGAACTGAAATTTTTACCACATATGCACTTTTGGCGTAAGTTGCCTTTTTATAAAACCAACCTGCAGCCGCCATTTTGAAACCGGAAGTGACGTCATATCTCAAAAACGGATGGACCGATCGGGACTAAACAAGCACCAAACGATTCGGACGGCCATCTATATAAAATATCAATAGTCGAAATAGAAATATACTATTACCGGAACCGGAAATGACGTCATAAAAATGCCAAATCTGACTAAAATCATGTCTTATAACAATTACTACATATTCAGAAGGCTTATAATGTTACATAACATGTATTAGATACAAAGTTTAGGTGGCAGTGATGTCAGTCGCCATTTTGAAAACCGGAAGTGATGCCATAACTCGAGAACGGCTGGACCGATTGGAACGAAACTTTCGCTATACTTCATAGCATATTATTTTAGCATACATAGTAACAAGCACAACCGTTCAATTAGCAACCAAATCAAAATGGCATATTTTTTAAAGGAATTATAGTCTTTGTTGCCACAATATATGTTACAAGTTGTAAGAATAAACTGAAAAAAGGAGTGATATCCCCATAAAAAAACACTCCGTGTAAAAATACCAGCCAAGTCTCTTCAACTAAAAAAAAGAAGAAATCTAAAAATTCAGCACTGAAAAGTAGTGATATCAAAAAACTGGCCAAGTCAAAACTTTTCAAAAAATACTTGACGCATCGCTTTTTTAGGGCATTAGAGATATATTATATGTATAGATGAGTATATTTGATTTCCGGCCTACTTTTATACCATTCATATGGACGATGCGCCAAGTATTTTTTGAAAAGTTTTGACTTGGCCAGTTTTTTGATATCACTACTTTTCAGTGCTGAATGTTTAGATTTCTTCTTTTTTTTAGTTGAAGAGACTTGGCTGGTATTTTAACACGGAGTGTTTTTTTATGGGGTTATGTTATACACTGCATACGATGTCAATTCCGGTGCAGGCCTTAACTTTTTTATTATTGATAGCTATCATATATATTGATTAAATTGATATCATATAAATGACCGTCTGATTTCAATGGCACCAATTCCTTCTATAATCGTCGGTATAGCCCTTTTTATATATGGCGCACTTTCGGTTTAAAAAGACGGCACAAAAAATCATCAAGCACCAAAAAAAAGACACAATATCTTATAAAATGTTTAGGTTGATTGGTTCATTAGTTTAGTCTGTGGCGGTGATAGAAACTTTATCTGATCATCTCTGGATCATCATGCATAGCATCATCGATTTTCACGGCCCTCTACTTAGTTCGAAAACTGCATTTCTAATTCTTGTCAAGTTTGGAACATATCGTTCCAAACTATACAAATTATAACTCCATAATTATAACAAATTATAACTCCATGGTCTCAAGTTTCACTATAATGTGATATTTTTCCATTGTTGAGATTAAGTAGACCGAAAATGCAAGTGTGCGCACCGTCTGACTTGGCTGAGTGTAGCGACCGCCCCACTAGATTCTCTGGAACGCATTATTTTACGAGTTTCTATTATTCGGAAACAAGAATGAGTAAATATTTTTCATCAAGCTGCCAGATGATGTTTATAACATGTTTTATGAGTTCAATGTCAAGGTGCTGTTTTCAATCATCACCTACCAGGTATTGTCCATGTTCTTGGAATTGGGTTGTTTTCATATCTCTATAATGATGGAGTTAATGTTGGAAGGAAGAGACGACTTGGTCGATGATGAATGTTTACTGCATCTGCAATGTGCGTCGCCAGCTTTGACGTATGTAGTCAGCAGAATGTCGCGCACTCGCATGCTGGAGGTAAGGGGCTTCATTGAACGCTTTTAGTGACTTTTTGCAGCAAGATCTCGATATACAACCCTAGGGACACGAAATGTTGTTACCCTTTGTGGAGACTTGTTTCTTATCATTAATAAAATCTTCCAATTACCTACCGGGCTTTTTGTTGTTTTATCAAACGCGGTTCTAGGGGGGAAGGGGGGACTAATTAGCAAATGTTCTGGTTTTTATATAATTAATGTAATTATTTATTCAAAAATCAATTCATAACTAATTTATAATATAATGTGGTCTAAGGTAAGGATCCTCACATGATAAAAAATTAGATTTTCGTTTCATGAGTTCATTTTATCGATGATTTTATTGAGAACATTTTCAGGTCATATTAAATACGTTTCTATCTCAAAACTTGCTAATATAAGGATACAGTGTATTACTGGCAGTGTTATGACTTATCTAGATAAAATGATCTAATCACGTATCACTGATTACTGGGTGGCGCAAAACAAATCTCCCCGTTTGAGAGATCACTTGATCGAAACTATTACAGATTGGGGTCTGAAATTTGCACATAAATAAGAAAACATATCAAAATGTATATTTACAAGATTCAAGCATATTTATCAAATGGGGCAAAAGTTAGAAATTATTTAAGTTACTGTTGAAGAAAACAGAATAACCAGACGAAATTACGTGTTTGAAGGATTGACTTGGATATATATTGTAGGAATTAGATCAATTTATGTTTACGTATGAGTTCAAATTAATGTTAAATAAATCTATATTCATTTATGTATAACTCTCATCCAACGTCGTTTACGGAGTTATTGAGCGAGCGAATCCTTTTGACTCTTTTGACCCGGATCTCTGTTCTTTTTGCTGTTAACTGGAGCAATAGAAGTTGCACCATTTCACTTTTGCCTGAAATTTTGCACACATGTAGAGACAACCTTTTCTGTTTGCAGACCCTAATTTTTTTGAAATCCATTCTTTGGCTAAAATTTAAATAAATATCTCCTGATAGGCTGGAAAATGAAAATGGTCTTCTATAAATCTCATCAAACTCATATTTTGCATGATCATTAAGACCAACACTATCTCTTATTTCACAAATTTCCATCCCAATCAGTTAAGTACGTATGAAATTATTGACATTTTAATATCTGTCAGAAATGTTGTATCGAAATGAATGTTTTCCAGTGCAAATTGATTTTTTTGTCTGGGGCTTAACGTCGCATTGTTCTGCAGCGAGGCTAATGGCCAATTGAATTAATCTGATTTGCTTTTGGTACCAGGGTGCTTAGATGCTGTTTTCAAGTTTCGATGAAAAGCATAATATACTTTTATGTTGTCATATGGATGTCAATATGTTGTATATTATTTCTGTGCGTTGTGTACGCATTTCCGGTTCGAGAATTTGCACGTACCCGTGCTCGCTCATCAACGCGTTACACTGAGCGTTTTCCTAGTATCATAGAGGTACTAGTATTTCCAATTCTTCGTTGGAAATAAAGCCACAATTCTCTTCCCTCCACCATTTCCTTACGGATTTACTATACGAGATCGAGAAGATACTTCACTAAATGGACCTATCTTTCATGTCCATATCGACATCAATGCAAACTTCTTATGAACAAAACAGATGATTCAACAAGCTTCCGATTTTTGTTTAAACTCAAGTGCGTGGTATTTGAGCGCTAAGAAACTGTTTGAACTTATAAGAAACTGTTTTTCAACGTCTTGACTCAAATGTATGTAACTTTTTTCTCAAAAATCAAATATTTGTGAAAATTCCACATATTCTACATGAAAATTTTATATTAATGTTCTACAATGTGTAAAAGTTTCAGCTCCTTGTCGTTTAAAGTTCTGTCGGAGTGACCTCTTAAGCAGGGTTTTTCTTGCGCCACCCGGTATTTTTGAGTGAGCGTATAGAGCGAGCGTCTCCATTCCGCTCTTTTGGACACTTTTTATGTCTTTTTTTGATTTTTTTCCCGACGCCGCAGGCATCATTGTTCTTCCGATCGAGCTTAAATTTTACACACAACTAATATCATTCTTATTTAGTCCTTAGTCTGGGATTGATATTGGGCGCTGCTTGATTATAGTTTTAAAAAACAATCTTCTGTTTGGTCGAAAATCCAAATAGTCAGACAAACGTCAAATTTTGCATAGCTGTGATTATTGAAATGATTGGAATGTAACCAGAGTATATAGATGGATAATCCCAGTTTCAATGCAAAGCAGCCGCATGGTTCTTTTATGTTGTTGAGTCGAGTGTATCCAATTCAAGGTATATTTGTCAGTTACAAGAGTTCGGTTCGAGATGTTGCGCGTTCGGGTGCTCGCTCATCAACGCGTTACACCGAGCGTTTTCTTAGTAATATTGAAAAGAGATAGTTATTTAGAAAAACAGCGTTTATACGTCATGTCTCGTTGCAAAATGATTTTTACTGGTTCTAACTGCTGCTTGTTGTTATAAACCTGGATCTATGATGCAAATACAAGGTGACAAAGTTTACAATAACAAAGAGTAAAAGATTGTGTGTTGACGCCAGACATAGTCAAATTCTCTGTTTCAATGTATTTGGAATACAAGAAATGATGCTTGTAATTTGGGTATTTACAATACAAAATACATAATAGCATGATAATAGTATAATTATTATTATTATTTTTTTTTTAAATTAAAAAATATATCATTCAAAATTTAAATAATAAATTAGAGACCAATATTTCTGAAAAACTAGGACGATTTTGTAAGGACGATTTTTGTAAGGTTCAGCTCTCTATTTTTTATCTGTCGGAGTCACCACTCTAACAGGTGGATTTTTTTGCGCCACCCGGTGTTATTATTTAGTGTAATGTCAAAGAGGAGGGAGGGCATTTTTCTTATTAAAATGTCACAACTCACTGTATCTTTTTTAACACATTATTGTTGTACCATGAAATTTTGACTTTTTTATTTTTGAAAATAAACATATTTACTAATGCCATGCCTCAAGCCCCTTCATTCACACTACAGACTTCCACGAGGGCTCATTTAGTTCACAAAGATTGGGCGGATGTCATGACGGCCCCCAAATTTCGATAACTTCTTTCCTACTTTGACTGTAGCTTCTACTAAATCAGTAAAATTTTACTTTAAAATCCGGTACGCTGTATATTACTTTTGTAAAAATTGTAACAAAAAATTAGAAAATGGGGGCCGTCAGCCCATAACTAGATATATAATGAATATTCTCTGCAAGTTTCGTGTCATTCAGATCAACAGTTTTGTCTATGAGATGTCTAAAGTAACGTGCATTTTACATTTGAAAACGTCCCGGATTCTTTTGTGGCGCCCAAAAACGACTAATGACACTTGAAATCACATGTTACCAGTTCCCTATTACGAAATATGAAGCAATTATTATTGACTTTTTGACCCCACAAGCCTACCTGTCTCTGATGTTCTCCAGATAGTCCGCGATGTAGTCCACCGCCGCCTTGGCGAACTCCCTGAACTGCGAGGCGTTCATGTTGCTTGCAGTGGAGGCGCGCGAACACTGAGACAATCATCACACCGTTACACTTTCACCGCCTTATCACATAGGATGCGCTGACCCAGAGCGCTGATAACCTCCAGCGAACTCCCTGAACTGCGAGGCGTTCATGTTGCTTGCAGTGGAGGCGCGCGAACACTGAGACAATCATCACACCGTTACACTTTCACCGCCTTATCACATAGGATGCGCTGACCCAGAGCGCTGATAACCTCCAGCGGTTCACTCATGTCTCAAGTCATGTACGGCAATTCACGCCCAGGATCCAGGCGGCAGTCCGGGAGATATCTGTTACAAGGGAGAAGGAAAACTGAACGCTCAGGTCCCGGGTTCGATGCTCGCGGCCTGAGTTGGGTTTCTCGTGTTATTCCCTCAGTCGACAGGCAAATGCTGGGAAGGTGCCCTACTAATAGGCCACGACCGCCTCCTTCCCACCTTCCATCCTTACCTATTCTTCACCATCATCTCCCAATCATCATCATAATCAGTCATCCGTCGCCATTAGCCTCGCTGCAGAACAGTGCGACGTTAAACAATTAGAAATGAAAACAAGGAGGTATGGTGCGAAGCCTAAAAAGAAAATTTCCCTCAAGGTCATTCGTTTTGGTGCATTTTAATGATTATCTGATATACCTTTTGTTTTTCCAGAAAATTCTTGAGATTTCTTTTAATGCTATATTTATTTCGTGCTTCAAATACAACATTATGTCTAAAACTGTATAAGTTTTATATTTATTTGTAAGCAAATCAAAAGAATTTGGGATTTTCTGTATCAAATAACAACTTAGTGACAAGTGGTTGGTATTTCTTTTAATCAATGTGGTTTATTTAAGATAAATGTGTATGCCCGTATACAGCTACCCCAATAAATAATAATCATTTATACAGTTAGTGACACGCACGTATCAAAGATATTAGATAATATTATTAAAATATATAATCTATATTTAGTCTATATGTACGGCTTACACCTTCAACTGACAACTACGTACGTGCCGTGCCAATGCTCCTGTCCACCAACTATTTGGACTACTTTTAGTGCGACTTGACAGGATAATGACTAGTTTGCATGATAACTCCCTCATTGGTGCCAGCATCAGGGTCGGACTGGCCCATGGCGTAGGAGTTCGGAGGCCCCTAGATTGTGTGTAACACAGTAACATACATTTTACCAGCAAACAATCGATTTTAAAACCAATAATTAAAAGAAACGCCCTGCGGGGTTAGGGACCTCTTGTATTCACTTTTCAGCCAAATACACGTTTTAACAATCCCAAAACGTTTTAATTGACAGAATTAAAAAAGGTGCCCTGTGGAGCAAGCTGGGACCGGTCTATTTCACTTTATGTTTGCCTTTTTGCTGAAAAAATACACCTTTAATATTCCGACAAATATTTTCAAAGCTACAAAAAGCGCCTTGTGCATGTAGATGCTTGTGTTACTAATAACTATTATCATCCTTCTTACCTCTATGCTATTATTACTATGTTATGATTTTGTGAAAAAATATCTACACTTTTATATAATCCCAATGGAACATCAACATATTATGTATCTGGGTTGATTCTCGGAATCCATATAAAATTACACTAGGAAAACGCTCTGTGTAACGCGTTGATAAGCGAGCTTCTGTTTATCTTACAAATGAATGTGTCATGGGAATTGCTATACAAAGTTGACAACAATCTCAATATGTCACCAACACTTGAATTTCTTGACCGATTTCATGTGATATTTCTGATGAAATGTTGGTCTCACCATAGTATATTCGGGCTGATCTTTATACTATGGTCTCACTCAATAACCATGCACAATTTCAGCTTGATCGGACTAAACAAATTATTCAAGGTATGGGATCAATCACAAAGCATTTTAAACTCGTACGTTTGTGGATTTCCCAAAACAACTTCCCGAGGTTTGTGTTAATTGTTTATGTCAGAAGATCATTAAGTGATTTAAGAAACGTCAGTGAAACAAAACAAATTGCGTCATATAAAGATGCAACAGGATGCATGTTATATTGTTTATTGATGGACAGAAATACTTCACTGAATAAAACACTTCTATACGCAAGGTAGGTGTTTCTGCAGTTAACAAAATCAAAATATTATAGCTATTATACGCAGTATATCAAAGTCGGTGTCTCTAAAGCCCCATTTACACGGTGCAATTTCTTGTACAACTTCTGTGTCACAGAAGTTCTGCACATGTGCAGATTACCTTTATCATCTCAAAAGGGATACTGCGCACGAGCAGAACCTCTGTGGCACAGAAGTTGTTCAAGAAATTGCACCGTGTAAATGGGGCTTAAGAGATGGGAGGTAACTAACATTGATTACATAATACTATAAATAATTTTATTTTGATACATTCCAGTATAAATTAATATTCGCAAAAGTATCAAATATAATTTTACTGATATAATTTTTTCATCTCTGAAAGCAGTTCATTTGCAAAAACATACTTTTTGGTCGACGTTTCTCTTGGGTTCTGAGGTATATTTGTTAAAATCACTTCCGCCTCATATTTTACCTATAATCTTATCCCCCCCCCCCCTCTTTCCACACAACCCCCTATCGCTCTATATTCGCAAACTTTTGAGACACCTGACCAAATTGCCAGTGGTATTTCAAAAGTATTTCAAATAAATCGACGAAACAAATGAAGGACACAGGGAAAGAACGCTATAAATGACATTCGGATGAAACTGAGATATGTGGGATCTTCACACTCACAACCAGTCGACCCGACATCTTGCTCAACACTAATGCCTACCAGCGGGCACATTTATAGTTTATGAGCAAAATCCTGCGATGGGTTTTTGTAAAATTTCGGTCAAGAACTTCAAGAGGTATATTTGAAAATTTGTCGAAATTGTTTCGTCGAGAAAGATATTGTTACATTTTCTTGATGCATTTGATTTGGTTGTCTTTATAAAATGTTTTCAAAGTCGGCAGAGCATTCTCCAAAATGATATTAGTTTAGGGCGAATGTTGGGCAGGATAATGCCACTGGGCTAGGTCTATGAATAAAGTGGACACAATGTGTTTATAATGTATTTGAGAATGCATGGGCCTTTAGTCATTGTATCGTTATTCATGCAATTGAATATTATTGAATATGTACCAGTACCAGATTTACAACGACACAAGTAATTTTGCATCTAAGATATTATTTAAATTTGGTTTGGAAATACCGACGATGTCTTATAGTGTCGATGGGAAATACCTATAGTGTGTTGTTTTGACCAATCCAATGCAATCTCTTACATAATTCAAGTGACCATGAATCACTGAACCTTGATTGAACATATTGCACCAGTTATTTTCAAATCTTCTTTTCACTGTGGACCCTGGATTCTGATCCAATTAACCAGAGAATTGACACACAAAGATGCAATTTATTGGTATATTTCGGTTTTTATCGATTTCGGATATTTAGTTGACTAATAGGTAAACCCGGGAACGCAGCTGAAGTTGTGGGTGGACAAATATTACTAGAAAAACGCTCTGGTAACGCGTTGATGAGCGAGCATTCGTATTGCATGCGAATGTGCGTTTGCAAGATTCTTCTCTAGACCTTGGAAAGAGCCGAAACGAAATACTTCAAACGAGCAGTGATAAAATAAAATATGTGATAATTCCATCAAGAAATTTGAGAAATATTTCCGAACACGCATAACATGGCAGTTAAATGTCAATAACTTAAGAAGTTAAAACTACTATTAGTCAAGAAATGTACAGAGACACCAAGACGATCGGTCAAGTGGTCCAGTTTTAATTTAAGTCCTGCTCAAACTCACCGATTTGTCTGAAAATTTGCAAAACCTTATGAAACTTTCGTCTAAATTACTTCAAAGTCGGTAGTATAGAGAATCAACCATGCATTCTCCAAAATGATCAGTTTAGGGCGAATTTTCACTTTCAATTCAACCAATCGGAGGGTCTCGTTCAAACATATGCCTGCGACCGCTGATATTACATTAGTTTGTGTGTGCTAAATTTCAGATCGATTTACCTACCGTTTGTACCGTTTGACCAAGTAACTTAAAATTTTGCATACTATAGTTATCGGGACCAACATTTTAGGTGTTTTGGCAATTTTCAGACTAATCTATCGTTATGTAACTTCAAATTTATTTACATTTATTTACATTTACATGTATCAATTTTCTTGAAGAAAATGTCGGATATTTTATCACTGCTCCTTTGGCGATTTCATTTCGGCTCTGTCCAAAGTCTGTAGAGCAGAGCCCAATTCGCATGCAATACTGTTGCTCGCTCATCAACGCGTTACAAGGAGCGTTTCCTCCTCGTTTCTGTTTCCTTCTACACTGTGACGACGTGCTCGCTCATCAACGCGTTCACGGAGCGTTTCCTCCTCGTTTCTGTTTCCTTCTACACTGTGACGACGTGCTCGCTCATCAACGCGTTACACGGAGCGTTTCCTCCTCGTTTCTGTTTCCTTCTACACTGTGACGACGTGCTCGCTCATCAACGCGTTTCACGGAGCGTTTCCTCCTCGTTTCTGTTTCCTTCTACACTGTGACGACGTGCTCGCTCATCAACGCGTTACACGGAGCGTTTCCTCCTCGTTTCTGTTTCCTTCTACACTGTGACGACGTGCTCGCTCATCAACGCGTTTCACGGAGCGTTTACTCCTCGTTTCTGTTTCCTTCTACACTGTGACGACGTGCTCGCTCATCAACGCGTTTCACGGAGCGTTTCCTCCTCGTTTCTGTTCCTTCTACACTGTAACGACGTGCTCGCTCATCAACGCGTTACAGTGAGCGTTTCCTCCTCGTTTCTGTTCCTTCTACACTGTGACGACGTGCTCACTCATCAACGCGTTACAGTGAAGGTTTCCTCCTCGTTTCTGTTACTTCTACACTGTGACGACGTGCATGGGATCAGTCGCTATCAAATCAAGCATATCGCACGGAAACCCGGTGTTTTGCTTCCATGCCCTACGCGATCGCTTTCTGCGACCTTGACAGAAACAGGGTTCGCCCATGGGTACGCCGGCATGCAGCATGGGCATGCAGTACAGTGTTAATTAGTAACAATTATGTTTACTCTTCGGTTCGGAATGCAATGTTGGACTTCTGACTCATTGTTTGGCTTGGAGTTAGAATCTACGCACATACATTGAATAGTGCATTTGAGAAATGAACGAACTAATGCTTGGAATTGAATTCAAATTTAAAACAAATCGTGGGATGACCCCCGGACCTACTTGTGCTACTGGGTGTCCCCCCCCCCCCCCCCATTGAATATTTGCATTTCGCCAACCCCTGATACAAAGCCTGCGGACGCACACACTCTTAAATTACAGTCAGTTCATATTCTTAAAGCTCTTGCCAATACTTCTTTTGTAATTTATGTTTCCTAAAACAGCTGCGATCCAAAATGGCAGCAAACGAATTGGTTTAAACCAAAGATTTTTCGAGGGCTGTGCATAAGCGGGATGTAAATGGTATCTTGCCCAAAATGAATGAATTTAAGAAAACTCACTAAAATCACTGTTAGTGGTGAGGGGTGATTAGTGGTAGAGAGCTTCATGACTCTAATGCTGGCCTCTCCTCCGTCTTTCTTGCAGGCAATGCCCAGGTCACACCGTTCTTTGCACACACATTAATGTCATGCCAGCGGTCACAGGTATTAGTCCAGTAATTGTGTGATTATACCCACCACTAATTGCAACAGAAGGTTTCAATACATGAATCGATTCAGAAAAGTGTCCTCTACAACATATCCAAAATCGCCCAAAATCGCCTTACAGAAAAAGAGTTTTAATGACTTTTTAAGTTTATTTCCCATGTTAATTCCATCTTGCAAAAAAACTTTTTTCATGTAACTCCGATTTTGACGAAACTTGGCTGAATTCTTCACCATCCTAAATGAACACAAATAGCTCTATTAGCGTTTTCCTCTAAATCTCATCTTTTGCCAGGTCACCCGTGGCAGCCATTTTTAAATATTTAAGACATTTGAGGTATGATGGACAAATTATGTGAACAAAATGGCATGCGACACCTCTTTTACATTAAATCGACCATAGGGAACTCGAATATGACATCAAAATTCTCCATTTGCACACAGATCACTTGTTGCAGCCATTTTTTTTTAAAGAATTTGTAAATAATCGATCAAACCAGAAAAAAATGGCCGCAACAAGTGATCGGTGTGCAAATCGAGAATTTTGATGTCATATTCGAGTTCCCTATGGTCGATTTAATGTAAAAGAGGTGTCGCATGCCATTTTGTTCACATAATTTGTCCATCATACCTCAAATGTCTTAATTATTTAAAAATGGCTGCCACGGGTGACCTGGCTGAGATAGGATTTGCCTCCCGGTCTGAAAATTTTTGCTTAGACATCTAGTATATGTGGTAAAAAAATTGTGTGTATATACCAAAATGAAAAAATTGTTTCAATCTTGCCAGGACTTGTATAATTTGCTCCATAATGCACCATTTTTCCCGTAATTATTTTTTTACAGCCAAAGTACTGCTCTGACAATATTTTTTGTTTGAAACTTTGTGCTTATTGACTAAATTCCATTCCAAAAACATATCAAGTTCAACAAAATTACACAAAAAATATGAAAATGTGCCATCTTGGAAAATGGCCGCACAGAGTCTCTGCACGCAATTACATCTTGCCTCCCGGTCTTAAATAACTTCTAATGGACCAATAAACATGTGTGCCAAGTGGCATTTTCTTATCACAAATTGCAGGATTATTTTATGTACAGCCCGTACTATAAGCAAATGAGGGAATAATTAATATGCAATAGTTGCGAACCAAAGAGATTTTATAAATTTATATTATTTGCAGAATTATTAATATTTTACCAGTATTCAAAATAAATAAGTGAACAATGAACCAATCTGATCCAGTTTTACAAATGATAATGTTTACAATCTGTGTCTATGAGTTATCACAAAATGATGATCATCTGATCAAGATCAGCCAGAGATCAAAAGTCTATTATTCAAAAAAAAAGCTAGGATCCTATAATGAACCAGACAAAAAATAAATGTAGAATGTGTTATTTGCACTTCCTAAAAGTCATTATTTAACATCGCCGGCATAGGGCTTACCTGCTCCACTTAGACGTTACACATAGCTCTGAAGCATCTGCTCTTGTTCGTAAGCTCCTCAATTAACATCCACTGCACATTGATGCAATGATTAGGTTAGTATCAGCTGTTTCCGCGTTGCCATAGCGTCCTCCTAACAAACTATGCCAGTCGTACTCGTATAATACCAGGCTGTTCCTTGCGTATTGAAATATTTCATCAAGTATTTCGATGACGAAGTGCTGACAAGCACATTATTAATTCTACTGACATCATTTAATGCTACGGGCTGATTCAGTGCCTCCCCCCCCCCCCCTCCCCCCACCGATAAGGATAATATTAATAGGTACACTTGGCCAAACAAAACTTGAACGTTCAATAAATCTGATAGGCTGATAAATGTAAGATCGCACCATCAGAAGTCAGTTTAAGCGATCTCATTGTCTCACTCTAGTAGGTGACCTCACATTTCAATGATAATAACAAGCTTTGATTGGTTATGGGACATGACCAGCAGTCATTCAAATTTGGTCAACGTTCAAGTTTTGTTTGGCCGAGTGTATACTCAACGCATTTAGTTGTGATAAAACTTACCCCCAATCGCGACTACCAGTCGTACACAGAAGTAGTATAAGTTGCCTAAAATACAGATATTTGTATAAAGAGGGGTGATTTGCAAGACTGGTTTTATCATTGGCTTTGATCACGACTTAATGCGTTGGCTGTACATCAATCTTCAAATAAGATGCCTTCCAATCAAGTAATAATACATCAATATCGACCCCTTCAACTGCAAAACCTCATGCACTTTTTCCATTTTTACTTTTTAACACTTTAAAATCAAAAATAAATTATTTCATATTGTTGCAAGAACATGGTTTAGCTCAGACAAAAGACCTACGTTACTCTAAACGTTAGGAAAACGCTCAGTGCACCGCGTTGATGAGCGAGCACCGGTACGTGCAAATTCTCGAACCGGAATTGCGTACACAACGTACAGAAAACATAACATAAACATTTTCCATTATTAAAATGAAATTTGAGCCACTCAATGATCAATCAACATAAATGTATCTGTTTTTCGTTGAAATTTGAGAATAGCAATCAAAACACTCTGGTACCTAAAGCAAATCAGATTCAGTTGCATTGGAAAATTCCTATTAATTTCAATACTTCATTTCTGTAGGATATTAAAAATGTGTATTCGATGTATTATGAAATCATATTCGATTCGATTTTCAAAAGCTACCCAGATTAAAGACCCAGAACTGTTTTACATTGAATTTAAGAAAAAATCTAAAAAAAGAACCTTCTGATTGGATTTGATCCAACCCATGGTAATCTGATTGTATGCACCTCTACAGCCCAACGCTCTACCTACTGAACTACCGAAGGAGATGTAAACATTCCAACAAAAACATCTCATAAAGCTGATTCTGTACTGTGTCAATGATAGGGTAGGTCACTTTTGACCCCATGAGGCTTCTTTACTTTATACATTATTGTTATTGTCTGTGAATGGGGTTGTTCACTAATCACTGCCATTTGCTCTCACTCGCAGCGCTAGCGGCAATGGAGTAGTCTCTCTCTGATTGGTTGGTCTCTGAATCAAACTCCTGCCTAGCTATCATCCTAGCTCCTGCTAAGGTTTAAAAATGTTCCATTCCGCTCTGCATTTTGATTGGTTCTCAACTTCTCTCTCGGCATTTTGATTGGTTCTTATTACGGAGGACATGCAACGCCATCTACAATAGTTTTGCGTGAACAACCCCATTGAAGAATAAACGGCTTCTTCTATTCGCACAACCAAGATCAGTTCTGCACTCTAGTGGTAGAGATGTGGTACTAGAGGAAAGGGTTCAACATTCAATTATCCATAAGGAACCTGTAGAGTTTGGATACCTCTACAGCATACACTATTAAACATAGAACCATAAAAATTGTAAGTAGTATAGAAAAGATTATGCTTATTCGATCTGTCACCTCAGAAATACATTTATTGTGTCTAAATAATTATAAAATAACTTTCCGTATGAAGCTAATACGGCTTATACTGTAGCCTGATTGGTCTGTTGAACCATTTCCTGTACTCTGATTGGCTGCTGCATTTCATGTTTGCATGATTATTACGCTGCAATTTAACCTCGGAGAAAAATTCTGAGGTGACAGATCGATAAAGCATAATCTTTTCTATACTCGTTACTTTTTTAAGGGTTCTATGTTTAATAGTGTATGAAGTAGAGGTATCCAAACTCTACAGGTTCCTTATGGAGAAATGAATGTTGAACCCTTTCCTCTAGTACCACATCTCCACCACTAGAGTGCAGAGCTGATCTTGATTGTGCGAATAACATGCTATTGGAAACGAATGAGAGATGAAGGTGACGAATAGGTAAGAATGAACGGTGGGAAGGAGGCGGCTGTGGCCTATTAGCACTTCGGGATCTGCTGAATCATTCTGATTGTGAGCGGACTTTTATGTACGCAAACTTATTTTCAGTTATTATACCCCAACAGAAAAATCAGGAATGTATAAATCATGATGGCCCGTTTTTTTGTTTGTTTAACTTTTACTGCCGCATACAAGTCACACCGTTTCTCCGGTCGACCTGAAATTTTGCGAACATCTAAACTTAATATGCAATTAAAAAGAAGGGAGGCCTTTAAAATAATCTTCCGGGGGGCTCTAATATGAAGTTATAATCCTAGTTGTGCGAAATCCTAGTAGTTGTGACGCGAAATTGAAGCAAAATTACGTTTCATTTAGAACCGGTTCTATTTTTCCTTCAATGAATGAATTATTGAATTTAATTAATTGAAGGAAGCAATGAACCGTGTAAACATGCTTTACGCCACTGTCGCCTACCCCCAAGGAAGGCATACCCCTATTCGAGAAAAAGGAACACGGCTGCACTCTGGTGGATTATGTGGTTTACCTACTAGAGATAGGGGTGGACCAGGGCGGATGTCAGGGGCACAATTTGTATAAATATTTGCTTTAGTTATTTGTTATGGCTAAAAAATAAACTTGTAACTAAATTAAAATTAATTTTCCTTTCTCACTGCATTTGGTCACACAAACTGTCAAAATAAAAAAGTGCGCCATCTTGGCAAAAGTGTCTCCATCACGTATGAGTATGACTTATCAGTAGTTGCAGGTACTCACGGCTCAGTGCTGTCTTCACCGTGGTCCGCCAAGAACAAGTGACAATAAGCCGCGTGGTGCCATCACTTGTCGCTTATATAAGCCGGGCGAACTCAAAGCAAGCGCGTCCTTGACAATCATTTGCTCTTTTTATCCGCAACGCCTGCCTGCCTGCCGGGGAGTTTCCTTTAATTGTCACTTTGACAATAGGAAAACGTGAAACAAAAGTAGTAATTGCAACTGTTTGTGGTCAGCGACGTGAAGTGGTTCTCAGCCAGTGGGGAATTTCCCGCCAGGGGGAAATTGTGCTGTGACTTGCAACACTTAAAACATTTGGGCTACAGGCAGGGGAAGCATCCCCCCCCCCCCCGGAATTTAAAAATTTAAATATTAGGCGAACAAATAATTACGAAATGAGGCAGATAAAGTAGAAAGAATGCAAGAGAAAAGTCAAGAGAGAAGTGAATAGAAAAGTCTCACCCCCTAGATCCTCAACTGTAGGATACACTTGAAAACAGCTGACAAACCTAATGATTTGCAAGTGATAAAGGTGCGGTGCAAAATAATTTATCGACAAAACAAATTTTAAATATATTTCAATATAAGGGCTTTATAAACACACGGGAACATTTCAGGAACTTTCTAAGTTCTAGAGAGTTTGGCTCAAAATTTGTACAATCTGCAGATAGAATGTTGGTCTCAATGACCATTCAAAGCTAGAATTTGATCAGATAATTAATCATTTACTTTTCCACCAATCAGAATGTAGGTACATGAACGTGGTCAGTGGTCAGTGGTCACTCTTGACCTTAGAATGTGGGCAAATGTCAGAGAGATTGGTTGATCAGTGTGGCCTGTGGTGCTTACAAAACAAACAGAAACAAGCAGAGAAGGTGAAAAGAAGGTATTGAAACAAATAGAGTTGGGCGAACTGGTTTGAAACCCGAACCGAACCGAACCGGATTTAGATGTTCGCGAACCGAACCTTAAAATGAAATATCCGAACCGAACCTTTCTTTGCAGCGCCAATTTGACATTTCCAGTAATTAATGCAAAATGTTACAGAATTAATAATTTTATTTTATATTTTACCTTTCTTACTTTTCTTTTTAATCAATGATGTGAATTAATTTTATCAACAATAAAATGCACTAAAATGATGGACACACATTTGAGAGTAGAGTTGCACCAGGTAACAATTTTGCAAGTGTTGACATTACAAAGGAAGGAACTATAACATGCAATATCTCCTTGTGCAAACATGCCAAACAATGTTTGATGATATTTGTGTGTATCCTGACCAAATACATTAATAATGGTTACTATTATTAATGTATTTGTCCTGACTAAGTAATAAGTGCAGGGATGGGCAAGATACTTCAAAAAAGTATCTAAGATATAAGATACAAGATACTTTTATTTAAGATACTATAGCATCTTTAAGATACTTAAGATACAACATTATTTATAACATCGGAGAATTAAAGAACCAAGTAAATTTTTTTATCAATTCAACATAATGTAAACTTTTTAAGATGGTGGCAAACTTATTCGATACATATTATGTCAGACACATAATGTGGCATTCTCACAAACTCGTCTATTATGGGATTCCAAGCTTTAGTTTCCTAAAATAGTAATGGAAATATTTCGACTATTCTCAGTCTAAAAGTATCTTGAGTAGGTATCGTGGAAAAATAAGATACTCAGATACTTTAAAAATGTATCTTAGATACAATGCGAAGATACTTTTCTAAAAAGTATCTAAGATACAGATACTTAGATACTTTGTATCTGTGCAAATTGTACATGAACACTGTGTAGGTTACTAATTTGGCCACGAGAGTTCCAAAAATGTATACCTAGGTAGCACTTTATTTGAGATATTCACTAGTATGGATAAAGGTACACAAATAATAATATATTATAAGAATTTGGATATTGATATGAATATTCTCATTACTTAGTTGAAGTCTCAATCAATCAATCAAATTAATATAAATGCGGTTTATTTGTAAAATAGTCAAATACAATTTCCAGAAAGTCGACCCAAAGACTTCAAAAAATTGTGTTATTTGACATTTAATTGTATTAATTGTATTAATTAATTAGGTACTTAAATTTGCAGGACTTCAGCCTTGGGCCATACATTTTTAGATTTCTCATGGTCGAATTAGTATAAGTACACACATTTTCATGACTGTACCAATTACAATTTGCATAATTGACCTATAAATTTGAGCTCACAACTATCATCATCAACTCTGCTAAATTTTAAACAATTGATTAGGATATAATTGCTATGAAAACAACCAATGGCATTCTTTGAATGACCGTAAATAGTAGATCATTGAAAAACCGGCACATTGTTGTAGCATTGACTAAAGCTGGGTTCCCATACTTCGCATCGAATTCGCTTCCGGTTCGCTTCGCTTTCGCAAAATGGCTACCTTTTAACAAAGGAAATCGTCCATGTTTACATTCGCATGTTCACTTGTTTCGGTTTCGTTTCGGTTTCGTCAAAGTTAAAATTGGCTCAACTTCAACGAAACCGAAACACGGGAACATGCGAATGTAAACATGGACGATTTCCTTTGTTAAAAGGTAGCCATTTTGCGAAAGCGAAGCGAACCGGAAGCGAATTCGATGTGAAGTATGGGAACCCAGCTTTAGACGTAATTAATAGTTTTAAGTTCATAGTTTTACTTTGGTGTGTACGTGGATGCAACAGTTCAACAGTTCAACCTATCTACACAAGGACAGCCATCAATAAAATGATTTAACAAGTGAGAATTTGTTTCAATTTACATACTCAGATTTCCCATTATGCCCATTTCCATGAAATATTTAGTAGGTAAGTAGTGAGTAAGACCACTATTTCCATAGCGGTCTGTCATTCTTTTTGTCGTTATTTGATTGATGCCCGGTTGTACGATGTCCCGATAAGTAAGATAAACACTTTAGCCTAAGTGGACTTTAGCGTTCTAGATGGCTGTGTTTCATTGACTGTGTGATTACATTGAAATGATCAAATACCTATATCTCTAACACATTAAAAAACAAAATCAATGGGGACTAATAAAAATCAATCAATCATGGTTTCAGGCGATAAATCCTACCGCTAACTTTATTGGGACTTGGTACAACCGGTCCTTAATGTTTGCTTTTTATTAGTCCCCATTGATTTTGTTTTTTAATGTGTTAGAGATATAGGTATTTGATCATTTCAATGTAATCACAGTTCTTAGTATCATCAGCCAATCGTTCTCTTGGCTTTTGTATTCTGTGTTTGCACTGCGTAAACGTAGTTCTGCAAACAGATAATAAAATAGGATCTTATGAATGCTATAATTTAATTATATCAGAACGAGGTGCAATCAATCTACAAGTGATTTCGAAGTTATTCAATAGTAATTACAACGTGCATTTCCTCGCCTTTCAATTGCTTGTTGCAGCGAACACGACCCTGACCGTAGCCCTGACAAAGAGATTGGAAATCAGAGAACACAATTAAAACAAATAGAACTCGAAAAGAACGCGTTCATACAAAAAAGTGATACGGAATTACAATAAACGTGATATAACGTGATAGTGATACGTGATATAATGATCCGTGAGGTAATGCTGCTTCAAGATCACAATTCTCCTATCAACCAAATTCTGCTCCGAAAGTTGTAGATCGGGATACTTCGCCGAAAAATGTGTGTGCAATCTTTACCTCCAGCCTGTCATAGGCTCATCCCGACAGGTGTATTGCGTCTTGGACCATTTGATACGTTTTTGGCTCTCCTTCCTTCCCGTACCTCGTTGGGAAGAACCTCTGTCTGCAAGACCTCACCGCTCAAATGAGCGTTCGGTGAGGTAGGATTCTGGATGTTCGCAACGATAGCCCTGCTCGTTATACCAACAGGTTTTCCACAGGGCGTCTGAAGCTCACTTTTCGAACCAGAACCACCGCAGCTGATTCTGGAACGCGTTCCTCGCTGACCCGCGCGACGGACGAGGCGGTATGTTTAGTTTTATTTGTGCTATTTGTATACTGTATTTATTATTACTATTATTTGTATTTATTATTATTATTATTATTATTTTCATTTATTGTATTCTCATTGTTAAATTACGTACATTAATGTATCACACTACGGGTAAATAAATTACATACGTAGCACTCTTAGTTCATCATTGTGATACATTTAACACTTTACGAATTATCCTAGATGTCTCTAATAATACTGATCTTTGAATTTTGTGAATTATACTAAAAGGAACATTCATTTTCTTCATACAACGTGCTTGTTCTTGATGAATCAGACCATTGACTGTCACTACAACGGAGAAGATGAGAACTTGATTCAACTTCCACATTGCTGCAATTTCAGTAGACAGATCTCGTCATCTTAGTTGTGAATGCTTGATTGATGTTGTGATAATTAGGGTGGGTCATATCTATAAGATGGGCAATTCTTGTGTCTTTGTAAACAATTATTAGGTCTGGACAGTTATGAGGAATGGTTAAATCAGTTAACACAGGAATATCGTATAAAAGTTTAATTTTATCGTTTTCAAGAACAGGCGCTGGTTGGTAATCGTAATATCTGGTCTCGGATGTAATGAGTCCATGAGCTTGAGCAAGATGCTGGTGTAATATCTTGCAAGATAGATTGTAAGATAGAAGTGAGATGTTGAATGGTCTCCGGCATCATATGGCATAATCTGCATGAGTCATTGTCAATAGATAATTTATGAATGTATTTTTTAGGGGTGTGCGAACCGGTTCGAAAACCGAACCGAACCGAACCGGTTTTGAAGGTTCGAAAATTATTATGAGAAGTTCGAAAAAGAACCATTTCGAACCTTCCCGCCCTTTTTCCCGCGCGTCACCACAGCCTTCTGAATTCGAGATTTTAACCTCAAATGGCGTCATTTTTCACGCAAAATCGCGTATATTCTTCTGTAGTAATCAATCTTTAGTTAACTATGTTTCATTTCAAAGGTTTGTTATTCACGAAATTTACATTATTATGTCATAAATACATGTAAATATTAGTGATGTTGATGATCCTAAATAAGTTATATTTATTTTCTGTCTCGCGTCATGATGAGTACTATTAGCCCATTTTGCATAAAATTATTGACATCATTTTCGTTACCTTCCTCCCTAATTAGTTGATGAAACAAAGAACCGTTTTTAGGCAAGGTGCAAGCTTACAAGAACAAATTGCAACACAACAATTGATAGTATAAAAAACACTTCATTACAATTTTAAACAACACCTGTCTCTGTCAGCAGCAATAGGTATCTGGAAGCATTTTGAAAACAGCCAGAACGTGTTAAACACATAACTTTCTTTAAGATTTTGTCCAGCATCCTATTGAAAATGAAATGCAAATAGTATGTATGATAAATCCATTCATGTGTGTTATGTATCCATTCACTTTCATCCTTTGGATTTCATTGAAAGTTGTTTGGTAGCACTGAAAGCAAAAATCGATTATACACCTGTAAAGGTTCGAAAAGGTTCGAACACTTCAAGGTTCGGTTCGAGGTTCGGTTCGACTTGAAAAATCAAGTTCGCACAACCCTAGTATTTTTGGTTATTTTTAGTTGATATAACTTCGTCTTGTATTGCAATAATAAAACCTTTAGTTTCACTAAACAAGCTTCCATCTTGCAACCACTTCATAGAAGAAAATTTGTCAGCCTTATACAATTCTTTTGTAAATCTTCCATGTAGTGATTTCTCCCTCCATGTTGTAATCAGATCCTTCACCTCTACTTGTGTAATTACACGTTCTGTGTTATGCAAATCTAAAGGTGAAAGATTAATGTCTAACTGGACGATGGCATCATGAAGTGGAGATTCTTAGAAAAAATTGTTATTAATGATAAAATCTGTTTTCCATGCAACTGCGTAAAGATTTATCAACCCTCTTCCACCTTCGCCTCTTGGAATGTACAGCCTTTCCATTGCCGACTTCGGATGGTGACATCTGTACTGAGTCAGTTTTACTCTGATCTGTCGATAAAGATTTTCGATATCTGTTTTAGTCCAATGCAGAACACCAAAAATGTATATCTTGACCAGCTCCATCTTGACCCTGTTGAGAGTGTTATTCCTGCTTAGAAGAGGATTCAACATATAAATATCTTGGTGTCAATACACCTTCCATTTATAGCCATAATCTTGATTTTTTCCATTGAGACCTAAATTTAAAACTTTCTTTAGCCTGGTATTAAACTTTGTTAACATTTCTTTCTTAACCACCGATGTTTCATTTCGAAATGATTGCTTGACACCAAGATATTTATATGTTGAATCCTCTTGTAAGCCAGGAATAACACTCTCAACAGGGTCAAGATGGAGCATGTTCACATTGTCTTGAATTTTTCCTCTTTTTACATGTAGGACCGCACATTTACTCAAGCTTTTACATGTAGGACCGCACATTTACTCAAGCTTTTACATGTAGGACCGCACATTACTCAAGCTTTTACATGTAGGAACGCACATTTACTCAAGCTTTTACATGTAGGACCGCACATTTACTCAAGCTTTTACATGTAGGACCGCACATTTACTCAAGCTTTTACATGTAGGACCGCACATTTACTCAAGCTTTTACATGTAGGACCGCACATTACTCAAGCTTTTACATGTAGGACCGCACATTTACTCAAGCTTTTACATGTAGGACCGCACATTTAATCAAGCTTTTACATGTAGGACCGCACATTACTCAAGCTTTTACATGTAGGACCGCTTATTTACTCAAGCTCTTACATGTACGACCACACATTTACTCAAGCTTTTACATGTAGGACCGCACATTACTCAAGCTTTTACATGTAGGACCGCTTATTTACTCAAGCTTTTACATGTAGGACCGCACATTACTCAAGCTTTTACATGTAGGACCGCACATTACTCAAGCTTTTACATGTAGGACCGCACATTACTCAAGCTTTTACATGTAGGACCGCACATTTACTCAAGCTTTTACATGTAGGACCGCACATTTACTCAAGCTTTTACATGTAGGACCGCACATTTACTCAAGCTTTTACATGTAGGACCGCTTATTTACTCAATTTTTTACATGTAGGACCGCACATTTACTCAAGCTTTTACATGTAGGACCGCTTATTTACTCAAGCTTTTACATGTAGGACCGCACATTTACTCAAGCTTTTACATGTAGGACCGCTTATTTACTCAAGCTTTTACATGTAGGACCGCAC
The DNA here is from genome assembly GCA_934045905.1 of Leuctra nigra. Taxonomy (NCBI): domain Eukaryota; kingdom Metazoa; phylum Arthropoda; class Insecta; order Plecoptera; family Leuctridae; genus Leuctra; species Leuctra nigra. The sequence continues at coordinate 63,709,188 of OW203761.1, read as the reverse complement.
ATTTACTCAAGCTTTTACATGTAGGACCGCTTATTTACTCAAGCTTTTACATGTAGGACCGCACATTTACTCAAGCTTTTACATGTAGGACCGCACATTTACTCAAGCTTTTACATGTAGGACCGCACATTACTCAAGCTTTTACATGTAGGACCACACATTTACTCAAGCTTTTACATGTAGGACCGCACATTTACTCAAGCTTTTACATGTAGGACCGCACACTTACTCAAGCTTTTACATGTAGGACCGCACATTACTCAAGCTTTTACATGTAGGACCGCACATTACTCAAGCTTTTACATGTAGGACCACACATTTACTCAAGCTTTTACATGTAGGACCGCACATTTACTCAAGCTTTTACATGTAGGACCGCACACTTACTCAAGCTTTTACATGTAGGACCGCACATCACTCAAGCTTTTACATGTAGGACCGCACATTACTCAAGCTTTTACATGTAGGACCGCACATTACTCAAGCTTTTACATGTAGGACCGCTTATTTACTCAAGCTTTTACATGTAGGACCGCACATTTACTCAAGCTTTTACATGTAGGACCGCTTATTTACTCAAGCTTTTACATGTAGGACCGCTTATTTACTCAAGCTTTTACATGTAGGACCGCTTATTTACTCAAGCTTTTACATGTAGGACCGCACATTTACTCAAGCTTTTACATGTAGGACCGCACATTTACTCAAGCTTTTACATGTAGGACCGCACATTTACTCAAGCTTTTACATGTAGGACCGCACATTACTCAAGCTTTTACATGTAGGACCGTACATTTACTCAAGCTTTTACATGTAGGACCGCACATTTACTCAAGCCTTTACATGTAGGACCGCACATTTACTCAAGCTTTTACATGTAGGACCGCACATTACTCAAGCTTTTACATGTAGGACCGCACATTTACTCAAGCTTTTACATGTAGGACCGCACATTTACTCAAGCTTTTACATGTAGGACCGCACATTACTCAAGCTTTTACATGTAGGACCGCTTATTTACTCAAGCTCTTACATGTAGGACCGCACATTTACTCAAGCTTTTACATGTAGGACCGCTTATTTACTCAAGCTTTTACATGTAGGACCGCTTATTTACTCAAGCTTTTACATGTAGGACCGCACATTACTCAAGCTTTTACATGTAGGACCGCACATTACTCAAGCTTTTACATGTAGGACCACACATTTACTCAAGCTTTTACATGTAGGACCGCACATTTACTCAAGCTTTTACATGTAGGACCGCACATTTACTCAAGCTTTTACATGTAGGACCGCACATTTACTCAAGCTTTTACATGTAGGACCGCTTATTTACTCAAGCTTTTACATGTAGGACCGCACATTTACTCAAGCTTTTACATGTAGGACCGCTTATTTACTCAAGCTTTTACATGTAGGACCGCACATTTACTCAAGCTTTTACATGTAGGACCGCTTATTTACTCAAGCTTTTACATGTAGGACCGCACATTTACTCAAGCTTTTACATGTAGGACCGCTTATTTACTCAAGCTTTTACATGTAGGACCGCACATTACTCAAGCTTTTACATGTAGGACCACACATTTACTCAAGCTTTTACATGTAGGACCGCACATTTACTCAAGCTTTTACATGTAGGACCGCACACTTACTCAAGCTTTTACATGTAGGACCGCACATTACTCAAGCTTTTACATGTAGGACCGCACATTACTCAAGCTTTTACATGTAGGACCGCTTATTTACTCAAGCTTTTACATGTAGGACCGCACATTTACTCAAGCTTTTACATGTAGGACCGCACATTTACTCAAGCTTTTACATGTAGGACCGCACATTACTCAAGCTTTTACATGTAGGACCACACATTTACTCAAGCTTTTACATGTAGGACCGCACATTTACTCAAGCTTTTACATGTAGGACCGCTTATTTACTCAAGCTTTTACATGTAGGACCGCACATTTACTCAAGCTTTTACATGTAGGACCGCACATTTACTCAAGCTTTTACATGTAGGACCGCACATTACTCAAGCTTTTACATGTAGGACCACACATTTACTCAAGCTTTTACATGTAGGACCGCACATTTACTCAAGCTTTTACATGTAGGACCGCACACTTACTCAAGCTTTTACATGTAGGACCGCACATTACTCAAGCTTTTACATGTAGGACCGCACATTACTCAAGCTTTTACATGTAGGACCGCACATGACTCAAGCTTTTACATGTAGGACCGCCTATTTACTCAAGCTTTTACATGTAGGACCGCACATTTACTCAAGCTTTTACATGTAGGACCGCACATTACTCAAGCTTTTACATGTAGGACCACACATTTACTCAAGCTTTTACATGTAGGACCGCACATTTACTCAAGCTTTTACATGTAGGACCGCACACTTACTCAAGCTTTTACATGTAGGACCGCACATTACTCAAGCTCTTACATGTAGGACCGCACATTACTCAAGCTTTTACATGTAGGACCGCACATTACTCAAGCTTTTACATGTAGGACCGCTTATTTACTCAAGCTTTTACATGTAGGACCGCACATTTACTCAAGCTTTTACATGTAGGACCGCTTATTTACTCAAGCTTTTACATGTAGGACCGCTTATTTACTCAAGCTTTTACATGTAGGACCGCTTATTTACTCAAGCTTTTACATGTAGGACCGCACATTTACTCAAGCTTTTACATGTAGGACCGCACATTTACTCAAGCTTTTACATGTAGGACCGCACATTACTCAAGCTTTTACATGTAGGACCGCACATTTACTCAAGCTTTTACATGTAGGACCGCTTATTTACTCAAGCTTTCACATGTAGGACCGCACATTTACTCAAGCTTTTACATGTAGGACCGCACACTTACTCAAGCTTTTACATGTAGGACCGCACATTACTCAAGCTTTTACATGTAGGACCGCACATTACTCAAGCTTTTACATGTAGGACCGCACATTACTCAAGCTTTTACATGTAGGACCGCTTATTTACTCAAGCTTTTACATGTAGGACCGCACATTTACTCAAGCTTTTACATGTAGGACCGCACATTACTCAAGCTTTTACATGTAGGACCACACATTTACTCAAGCTTTTACATGTAGGACCGCACATTTACTCAAGCTTTTACATGTAGGACCGCACACTTACTCAAGCTTTTACATGTAGGACCGCACATTACTCAAGCTTTTACATGTAGGACCGCACATTACTCAAGCTTTTACATGTAGGACCGCACATTACTCAAGCTTTTACATGTAGGACCGCTTATTTACTCAAGCTTTTACATGTAGGACCGCACATTTACTCAAGCTTTTACATGTAGGACCGCTTATTTACTCAAGCTTTTACATGTAGGACCGCTTATTTACTCAAGCTTTTACATGTAGGACCGCTTATTTACTCAAGCTTTTACATGTAGGACCGCACATTTACTCAAGCTTTTACATGTAGGACCGCACATTTACTCAAGCTTTTACATGTAGGACCGCACATTACTCAAGCTTTTACATGTAGGACCGAACATTACTCAAGCTTTTACATGTAGGACCGCACATTACTCAAGCTTTTACATGTAGGACCGCACATTACTCAAGCTTTTACATGTAGGACCGCACATTTACTCAAGCTTTTACATGTAGGACCGCACATTAACTCAAGCTTTTACATGTAGGACCGCACATTTACTCAAGCTTTTACATGTAGGACCGCACATTTTCAAGCTTTTACATGTAGGACCGCTTATTTACTCAAGCTTTTACATGTAGGACCGCACATTTACTCAAGCTTTTACATGTAGGACCGCTTATTTACTCAAGCTTTTACATGTAGGACCGCTTATTTACTCAAGCTTTTACATGTAGGACCGCACATTTACTCAAGCTTTTACATGTAGGACCGCTTATTTACTCAAGCTTTTACATGTAGGACCGCACATTTACTCAAGCTTTTACATATAGGACCGCTTATTTACTCAAGCTTTTACATGTAGGACCGCACATTTACTCAAGCTTTTACATGTAGGACCGCACATTACTCAAGCTTTTACATGTAGGACCACACATTTACTCAAGCTTTTACATGTAGGACCACACATTAACTCAAGCTTTTACATGTGGGACCGCACATTTACTCAAGCTTTTACATGTAGGACCGCACATTTACTCAAGCTTTTACATGTAGGACCGCACATTACTCAAGCTTTTACATGTAGGACCGCTTATTTACTCAAGCTTTTACATGTAGGACCGCACATTTACTCAAGCTTTTACATGTAGGACCGCTTATTTACTCAAGCTTTTACATGTAGGACCGCTTATTTACTCAAGCTTTTACATGTAGGACCGCACATTTACTCAAGCTTTTACATGTAGGACCGCACATTTACTCAAGCTTTTACATGTAGGACCGCTTATTTACTCAAGCTTTTACATGTAGGACCACACATTAACTCAAGCTTTTACATGTGGGACCGCACATTTACTCAAGCTTTTACATGTAGGACCGCACATTTACTCAAGCTTTTACATGTAGGACCGCACATTACTCAAGCTTTTACATGTAGGACCGCACATTTACTCAAGCTTTTACATGTAGGACCGCACATTTACTCAAGCTTTTACATGTAGGACCGCACATTTACTCAAGCTTTTACATGTAGGACCGCACACTTACTCAAGCTTTTACATGTAGGACCGCACATTACTCAAGCTTTTACATGTAGGACCGCACATTACTCAAGCTTTTACATGTAGGACCGCACATTACTCAAGCTTTTACATGTAGGACCGCTTATTTACTCATGCTTTTACATGTAGGACCGCACATTTACTCAAGGTTTTACATGTAGGACCGCTTATTTACTCAAGCTTTTACATGTAGGACCGCACATTTACTCAAGCTTTTACATGTAGGACCGCACATTTACTCAAGCTTTTACATGTAGGACCGCACATTACTCAAGCTTTTACATGTAGGATCGCACATTTACTCAAGCTTTTACATGTAGGAGCGCTTATTTACTCAAGCTTTTACATGTAGGACCGCACATTTACTCAAGCTTTGACATGTAGGACCGCACATTTACTCAAGCTTTTACATGTAGGACCACACATTTACTCAAGCTTTTACATGTAGGACCGCTTAGTTACTCAAGCTTTTACATGTAGGACCGCACATTACTCAAGCTTTTACATGTAGGACCGCACATTACTCAAGCTTTTACATGTAGGACCGCACATTTACTCAAGCTTTTACATGTAGGACCGCTTAGTTACTCAAGCTTTTACATGTAGGACCGCACATTACTCAAGCTTTTACATGTAGGACCGCACATTTACTCAAGCTTTTACATGTAGGACCACACATTTACTCAAGCTTTTACATGTAGGACCGCACATTTACTCAAGCTTTTACATGTAGGACCGCACATTACTCAAAGCTTTTACATGTAGGACCGCACATTACTCAAGCTTTTACATGTAGGACCGCACATTTACTCAAGCTTTTACATGTAGGACCGCTTAGTTACTCAAGCTTTTACATGTAGGACCGCACATTACTCAAGCTTTTACATGTAGGACCGCACATTTACTCAAGCTTTTACATGTAGGACCACACATTTACTCAAGTTTTTACATGTAGGACCGCACATTGACTCAAGCTTTTACATGTAGGACTGCACATTTACTCAAGCTTTTACATGTAGGACCGCACATTACTCAAGCTTTTACATGTAGGACCGCACATTTACTCAAGCTTTTACATGTAGGACCGCACATTCACTCAAGCTTTTACATGTAGGACCGCACATTTACTCAAGCTTTTACATGTAGGACCGCACATTTACTCAAGCTTTTACATGTTGGACCGCACATTACTCAAGCTTTTACATGTAGGACCGCACATTACTCAAGCTTTTACATGTAGGACCGAACATTACTCAAGCTTTTACACGTAGGACCGCACATTTACTCAAGCTTTAACATGTAGGACCGCACATTACTCAAGCTTTTACATGTAGGACCGCACATTTACTCAAGCTTTTACATGTAGGACCGCACATTTACTCAAGCTTTTACATGTAGGACCGCACATTCACTCAAGCTTTTACATGTAGGACCGCACATTTACTCAAGCTTTTACATGTAGGACCGCACATTTACTCAAGCTTTTACATGTTGGACCGCACATTACTCAAGCTTTTACATGTAGGACCGCACATTACTCAAGCTTTTACATGTAGGACCGCACATTTACTCAAGCTTTTACATGTAGGACCGCACATTACTCAAGCTTTTACATGTTGGACCGCTTAGTTACTCAAGCTTTTACATGTAGGACCACACATTACTCAAGCTTTTACATGTAGGACCGCACATTTACTCAAGCTTTTACATGTAGGACCGCACATTACTCAAGCTTTTACATGTAGGACCGCACATTTACTCAAGCTTTTACATGTAGGACCGCACATTACTCAAGCTTTTACATGTAGGACCGCTTAGTTACTCAAGCTTTTACATGTAGGACCACACATTACTCAAGCTTTAACATGTAGGACCGCACATTTACTCAAGCTTTTACATGTAGGACCGCCAATTTACTCAAGCTTTTACATGTAGGACCGCACATTTACTCAAGCTTTTACATGTAGGACCGCACATTCACTGAAGCTTTTACATGTGTGACCGCTTATTTACTCAAGCTTTTACATGTAGGACCGCACATTTACTCAAGCTTTTACATGTAGGACCGCACATTTACTCAAGCTTTTACATGTAGGACCGCACAGTTACTCAAGCTTTTACATGTAGGACCGCACAGTTACTCAAGCTTTTACATGTTGGACCGCACATTTACTCAAGCTTTTACATGTCGGACCGCACATTTACTCAAGCTTTTACATGTAGGACCGCACATTTACTAAAGCTTTTACATGTAGGACCGCACATTAACTCAAGCTTTTACATGTAGGACCGCACATTACTCAAGCTTTTACATGTAGGACCGCACATTTACTCAAGCTTTTACATGTAGGACCGCACATTTACTCAAGCTTTTACATGTAGGACCGCACATTACTCAAGCTTTTACATGTAGGACCACACATTTACTCAAGCTTTTACATGTAGGACCGCACATTAACTCAAGCTTTTACATGTAGGACCGCACACTTACTCAAGCTTTTACATGTAGGACCGCACATTACTCAAGCTTTTACATGTAGGACCGCACATTACTCAAGCTTTTACATGTAGGACCGCACATTACTCAAGCTTTTACATGTAGGACCGCTTATTTACTCAAGCTTTTACATGTAGGACCGCACATTACTCAAGCTTTTACATGTAGGACCGCTTATTTACTCAAGCTTTTACATGTAGGACCGCACATTTACTCAAGCTTTTACATGTAGGACCGCTTATTTACTCAAGCTTTTACATGTAGGACCGCACATTTACTCAAGCTTTTACATGTAGGACCGCACATTTACTCAAGCTTTTACATGTAGGACCGCACATTACTCAAGCTTTTACATGTAGGACCGCACATTACTCAAGCTTTTACATGTAGGACCGCACATTTTCTCAAGCTTTTACATGTAGGACCGCACATTTACTCAAGCTTTTACATGTAGGACCGCACATTACTCAAGCTTTTACATGTAGGACCGCACATTACTCAAGCTTTTACATGTAGGACCGCACATTTACTCAAGCTTTTACATGTAGGACCGCACATTTACTCAAGCTTTTACATGTAGGACCGCACATTACTCAAGCTTTTACATGTAGGACCGCACATTACTCAAGCTTTTACATGTAGGACCGCACATTTACTCAAGCTTGTACATGTAGGACCGCTTAGTTACTTAAGCTTTTACATGTAGGACCGCACATTACTCAAGCTTTTACATGTAGGACCGCTTAGTTACTCAAGCTTTTACATGTAGGACCGCACACTTACTCAAGCTTTTACATGTAGGACCGCTTATTTACTCAAGCTTTTACATGTAGGACCGCTTAGTTACTCAAGCTTTTACATGTAGGACCGCACACTTACTCAAGCTTTTACATGTAGGACCGCTTATTTACTCAAGCTTTTACATGTAGGACCGCACATTACTCAAGCTTTTACATGTAGGACCGCACATTTACTCAAGCTTTTACATGTAGGACCGCACATTACTCAAACTTTTACATGTTAGACCGCACATTACTCAAGCTTTTACATGTAGGACCGCACATTACTAAGGCTTTTACATGTAGGACCGCACATTACTGAAGCTTTTACATGTAGGACCGCACATTACTCAAGCTTTTACATGTAGGACCGCACATTACTCAAGCTTTTACATGTTGGACCGCACATTTACTCAAGCTTTTACATGTAGGACCGCACATTACTCAAGCTTTTACATGTTGGACCGCACATTACTCAAGCTTTTACATGTAGGACCGCACATTACTCAAGCTTTTACATGTAGGACCGCACATTTACTCAAGCTTTTACATGTAGGACCGCACATTACTCAAGCTTTTACATGTAGGACCGCACATTCCTCAAGCTTTTACATGTAGGACCGCACATTACTCAAGCTTTTACATGTAGGACCGCACATTACTCAAGCTTTTACATGTTGGACCGCACATTTACTCAAGCTTTTATATGTAGGACCGCACATTACTCAAGCTTTTACATGTAGGACCGCACATTACTCAAGCTTTTACATGTAGGACCGCTTATTTACTCAAGCTTTTACATGTAGGACCGCACATTACTCAAGCTTTTACATGTAGGACCGCTTATTTACTCAAGCTTTTACATGTAGGACCGCTTATTTACTCAAGCTTTTACATGTAGGACCGCTTATTTACTCAAGCTTTTACATGTAGGACCGCACTTTTACTCAAGCTTTTACATGTAGGACCGCACATTTACTCAAGCTTTTACATGTAGGACCGCACATTTACTCAAGCTTTTACATGTAGGACCGCACATTTACTCAAGCTTTTACATGTAAGACCGCACATTTACTCAAGCTTTTACATGTTGGAACGCACATTACTCAAGCTTTTACACATAGGACCGCACATTACTCAAGCTTTTATATGTAGGACCGCACATTTACTCAAGCTTTTACATGTTGGACCGCACATTACTCAAGCTTTTACATGTAGGACCGCACATTACTCAAGCTTTTACATGTAGGACCGCACATTACTCAAGCTTTTACATGTAGGACCGCACATTACTCAAGCTTTTACATGTAGGACCGCACATTTACTCAAGCTTTTACATGTAGGACCGCACATTACTCAAGCTTTTACATGTAGGACCGCTTATTTACTCAAGCTTTTACATGTAGGACCGCACATTTACTCAAGCTTTTACATGTAGGACTGCACATTACTCAAGCTTTTACATGTAGGACCGCACATTTACTCAAGCTTTTACATGTAGGACCGCACATTACTCAAGCTTTTACATGTAGGACCGCTTATTTACTCAAGCTTTTACATGTATGACCGCACATTTACTCAAGCTTTTACATGTAGGACCGCACATTACTCAAGCTTTTACATGTAGGACCGCTTATTTACTCAAGCTTTTACATGTTGGACCGCTTATTTACTCAAGCTTTTACATGTAGGACCGCACATTTACTCAAGCTTTTACATGTAGGACCGCACATTTACTCAAGCTTTTACATGTAGGACCGCACATTACTCAAGCTTTTACATGTAGGACCGAACATTACTCAAGCTTTTACATGTAGGACCGCACATTTACTCAAGCTTTTACATGTTGGACCGCACATTACTCAAGCTTTTACATGTAGGACCGCACATTACTCAAGCTTTTACATGTAGGACCGCACATTTACTCAAGCTTTTACATGTAGGACCGCTTATTTACTCTTTTACATGTAGGACCGCACATTTACTCAAGCTTTTACATGTAGGACCGCACATTTACTCAAGCTTTTACATGTAGGACCGCACATTACTCAAGCTTTTACATGTAGGACCGCTTATTTACTCAAGCTTTTACATGTTGGACCGCACATTTACTCAAGCTTTTACATGTAGGACCGCACATTACTCAAGCTTTTACATGTAGGACCGCACATTACTCAAGCTTTTACATGTAGGACCGCACATTACTCAAGCTTTTACATGTAGGACCGCACATTTACTCAAGCTTTTACATGTAGGACCGCTTATTTACTCAAGCTTTTACATGTAGGACCGCACATTACTCAAGCTTTTACATGTAGGACCGCTTATTTACTCAAGCTTTTACATGTAGGACCGCACATTACTCAAGCTTTTACATGAAGGACCGCACATTTACTCAAGCTTTTACATGTAGGACCGCACATTTACTCAAGCTTTTACATGTAGGACCGCACAGTTACTCAAGCTTTTACATGTTGGACCGCACATTTACTCAAGCTTTTACATGTAGGACCGCACATTTACTCAAGCTTTTACATGTAGGACCGCACATTTACTCAAGCTTTTACATGTAGGACCGCACATTACTCAAGCTTTTACATGTAGGACCGCACATTACTCAAGCTTTTACATGTTGGACCGCACATTTACTCAAGCTTTTACATGTAGGACCGCACATTTACTCAAGCTTTTACATGTAGGACCGCTTATTTACTCAAGCTTTTACATGTAGGACCGCACATTACTCAAGCTTTTACATGTAGGACCGCTTATTTACTCAAGCTTTTACATGTATGACCGCACATTTACTCAAGCTTTTACATGTAGGACCGCACATTACTCAAGCTTTTACATGTAGGACCGCTTATTTACTCAAGCTTTTACATGTAGGACCGCTTATTTACTCAAGCTTTTACATGTAGGACCGCACATTTACTCAAGCTTTTACATGTAGGACCGCACATTACTCAAGCTTTTACATGTAGGACCGCATATTAATCAAGCTTTTACATGTAGGACCGCTTATTAACTCAAGCTTTTACATGTAGGACCGCTTATTTACTCAAGCTTTTTCATGTAGGAACGCACATTTACTCAAGCTTTTACATGTAGGACCGCTTATTTACTCAAGCTTTTACATGTAGGACCGCACATTTACTCAAGCTTTTACATGTAGGACCGCACATTACTCAAGCTTTTACATGTAGGACCGCACATTTACTCAAGCTTTTACATGTAGGACCGCTTAGTTACTCAAGCTTTTACATGTAGGACCGCACATTTACTCAAGCTTTTACATGTAGGACCGCACATTCACTCAAGCTTTTACATGTAGGACCGCTTATTTACTCAAGCTTTTACATGTAGGACCGCACATTTACTCAAGCTTTTACATGTAGGACCGCACATTTACTCAAGCTTTTACATGTAGGACCGCACATTTACTCAAGCTTTTACATGTAGGACCGCACATTTACTCAAGCTTTTACATGTAGGACCGCACATTTACTCAAGCTTTTACATGTTGGACCGCACATTACTCAAGCTTTTACATGTAGGACCGCACATTTACTCAAGCTTTTACATGTAGGACCGCACATTACTCAAGCTTTTACATGTAGGACCGCACATTTACTCAAGCTTTTACATGTAGGACCGCTTATTTACTCAAGCTTTTACATGTAGGACCGCACATTTACTCAAGCTTTTACATGTAGGACCGCACATTTACTCAAGCTTTTACATGTAGGACCGCACATTACTCAAGCTTTTACATGTAGGACCGCACATTTACTCAAGCTTTTACATGTAGGACCGCACATTTACTCAAGCTTTTACATGTAGGACCGCACATTTACTCAAGCTTTTACATGTAGGACCGCACATTTACTCAAGCTTTTACATGTAGGACCGCTTATTTACTCAAGCTTTTACATGTAGGACCGCACATTTACTCAAGCTTTTACATGTAGGACCGCACATTACTCAAGCTTTTACATGTAGGACCGCACATTACTCAAGCTTTTACATGTAGGACCGCACATTTACTCAAGCTTTTACATGTAGGACCGCTTAGTTACTCAAGCTTTTACATGTAGGACTGCACATTTACTCAAGCTTTTACATGTTGGACCGCACATTACTCAAGCTTTTACATGTAGGACCGCTTATTAACTCAAGCTTTTACATGTAGGACCGCACATTTACTCAAGCTTTTACATGTAGGACCGCACATTTACTCAAGCTTTTACATGTAGGACCGCACATTTACTCAAGCTTTTACATGTAGGACCGCACATTTACTCAAGCTTTTACATGTAGGACCGCACATTTACTCAAGCTTTTACATGTAGGACCGCACATTTACTCAAGCTTTTACATGTTGGACCGCACATTACTCAAGCTTTTACATGTAGGACCGCTTATTTACTCAAGCTTTTACATGTAGGACCGCACATTTACTCAAGCTTTTACATGTAGGACCGCACATTTACTCAAGCTTTAACATGTAGGACCGCACATTTACTCAAGCTTTTACATGTAGGACCGCACATTTACTCAAGCTTTTACATGTAGGACCGCTTATATACTCAAGCTTTTACATGTAGGACCGCACATTACTCAAGCTTTTACATGTAGGACCGCTTATTTACTCAAGCTTTTACATGTAGGACCGCACATTACTCAAGCTTTTACATGTAGGACCGCACATTTACTCAAGCTTTTACATGTAGGACCGCACATTACTCAAGCTTTTACATGTAGGACCGCTTATTTACTCAAGCTTTTACATGTATGACCGCACATTTACTTAAGCTTTTACATGTAGGACCGCACATTTACTCAAGCTTTTACATGTAGGACCGCACATTACTCAAGCTTTTACATGTAGGACCGCACATTTACTCAAGCTTTTACATGTAGGACCGCACATTACTCAAGCTTTTACATGTAGGACCGCTTATTTACTCAAGCTTTTACATGTAGGACCGCACATTTACTCAAGCTTTTACATGTAGGACTGCACATTACTCAAGCTTTTACATGTAGGACCGCACATTTACTCAAGCTTTTACATGTAGGACCGCACATTACTCAAGCTTTTACATGTAGGACCGCTTATTTACTCAAGCTTTTACATGTATGACCGCACATTTACTCAAGCTTTTACATGTAGGACCGCACATTACTCAAGCTTTTACATGTAGGACCGCTTATTTACTCAAGCTTTTACATGTTGGACCGCTTATTTACTCAAGCTTTTACATGTAGGACCGCACATTTACTCAAGCTATTACATGTAGGACCGCACATTTACTCAAGCTTTTACATGTAGGACCGCACATTACTCAAGCTTTTACATGTAGGACCGAACATTACTCAAGCTTTTACATGTAGGACCGCACATTTACTCAAGCTTTTACATGTTGGACCGCACATTACTCAAGCTTTTACATGTAGGACCGCACATTACTCAAGCTTTTACATGTAGGACCGCACATTTACTCAAGCTTTTACATGTAGGACCGCTTATTTACTCTTTTACATGTAGGACCGCACATTTACTCAAGATTTTACATGTAGGACCGCTTATTTACTCAAGCTTTTACATGTTGGACCGCACATTTACTCAAGCTTTTACATGTAGGACCGCACATTACTCAAGCTTTTACATGTAGGACCGCACATTACTCAAGCTTTTACATGTAGGACCGCACATTACTCAAGCTTTTACATGTAGGACCGCACATTTACTCAAGCTTTTACATGTAGGACCGCTTATTTACTCAAGCTTTTACATGTAGGACCGCACATTACTCAAGCTTTTACATGTAGGACCGCTTATTTACTCAAGCTTTTACATGTAGGACCGCACATTACTCAAGCTTTTACATGAAGGACCGCACATTTACTCAAGCTTTTACATGTAGGACCGCACATTTACTCAAGCTTTTACATGTAGGACCGCACAGTTACTCAAGCTTTTACATGTTGGACCGCACATTTACTCAAGCTTTTACATGTAGGACCGCACATTTACTCAAGCTTTTACATGTAGGACCGCACATTTACTCAAGCTTTTACATGTAGGACCGCACATTACTCAAGCTTTTACATGTAGGACCGCACATTACTCAAGCTTTTACATGTTGGACCGCACATTTACTCAAGCTTTTACATGTAGGACCGCACATTTACTCAAGCTTTTACATGTAGGACCGCTTATTTACTCAAGCTTTTACATGTAGGACCGCACATTACTCAAGCTTTTACATGTAGGACCGCTTATTTACTCAAGCTTTTACATGTATGACCGCACATTTACTCAAGCTTTTACATGTAGGACCGCACATTACTCAAGCTTTTACATGTAGGACCGCTTATTTACTCAAGCTTTTACATGTAGGACCGCTTATTTACTCAAGCTTTTACATGTAGGACCGCACATTTACTCAAGCTTTTACATGTAGGACCGCACATTACTCAAGCTTTTACATGTAGGACCGCATATTACTCAAGCTTTTACATGTAGGACCGCTTATTTACTCAAGCTTTTACATGTAGGACCGCTTATTTACTCAAGCTTTTACATGTAGGAACGCACATTTACTCAAGCTTTTACATGTAGGACCGCACATTACTCAAGCTTTTACATGTAGGACCGAACATTACTCAAGCTTTTACATGTAGGACCGCACATTTACTCAAGCTTTTACATGTTGGACCGCACATTACTCAAGCTTTTACATGTAGGACCGCACATTACTCAAGCTTTTACATGTAGGACCGCACATTACTCAAGCTTTTACATGTAGGACCGCACATTTACTCAAGCTTTTACATGTAGGACCGCTTATTAACTCAAGCTTTTACATGTAGGACCGCACATTTACTCAAGCTTTTACATGTAGGACCGCACATTTACTCAAGCTTTTACATGTAGGACCGCACATTACTCAAGCTTTTACATGTAGGACCGCTTATTTACTCAAGCTTTTACATGTTGGACCGCACATTTACTCAAGCTTTTACATGTATGACCGCACATTACTCAAGCTTTTACATGTAGGACCGCACATTACTCAAGCTTTCACATGTAGGACCGCACATTACTCAAGCTTTTACATGTAGGACCGCACATTTACTCAAGCTTTTACATGTAGGACCGCTTATTTTTTCAAGCTTTTACATGTAGGACCGCACATTACTCAAGCTTTTACATGTAGGACCGCTTATTTACTCAAGCTTTTACATGTAGGACCGCACATTACTCAAGCTTTTACATGTAGGACCGCACATTTACTCAAGCTTTTACATGTAGGACCGCACATTTACTCAAGCTTTTACATGTAGGACCGCTTATTTACTCAAGCTTTTACATGTAGGACCGCACATTTACTCAAGCTTTTACATGTAGGACCGCACATTACTCAAGCTTTTACATGTAGGACCGCTTATTTACTCAAGCTTTTACATGTAGGACCGCACATTACTCAAGCTTTTACATGTAGGACCGCACATTTACTCAAGCTTTTACATGTAGGACCGCACATTCACTCAAGCTTTTACATGTAGGACCGCACATTTACTCAAGCTTTTACATGTAGGACCGCACATTTACTCAAGCTTTTACATGTAGGACCGCACATTACTCAAGCTTTTACATGTAGGACCGCTTATTTACTCAAGCTTTTACATGTAGGACCGCACATTACTCAAGCTTTTACATGTAGGACCGCACATTACTCAAGCTTTTACATGTAGGACCGCACATTACTCAAGCTTTTACATGTAGGACCGCACATTTACTCAAGCTTTTACATGTAGGACCGCACATTTACTCAAGCTTTTACATGTAGGACCGCACATTTACTCAAGCTTTTACATGTAGGACCGCACATTTCTCAAGCTTTTACATGTTGGACCACACATTTACTCAAGCTTTTACATGTAGGACCGCTTATTTACTCAAGCTTTTACATGTTGGACCGCACATTTACTCAAGCTTTTACATGTAGGACCGCACATTACTCAAGCTTTTACATGTAGGACCGCACATTACTCAAGCTTTTACATGTTGGACCGCTTATTTACTCAAGCTTTTACATGTTGGACCGCACATTTACTCAAGCTTTTACATGTAGGACCGCACATTACTCAAGCTTTTACATGTAGGACCGCTTATTTACTCAAGCTTTTACATGTTGGACCGCACATTTACTCAAGCTTTTACATGTAGGACCGCACATTACTCAAGCTTTTACATGTTGGACCGCACATTTACTCAAATTTTTAGGAGAGACCATGGGCAGTGTGGAAAGTTTTTATTGTAAAATTTTTCCTGTATTTATTTGATGACTAAAAAAGGTTTGCTTTTTATTTATGGAAACATACCTACATGATCTGACTACTAGAAAAAAATAAAAACTATGATTCATTTCTGATGGTCATTATGTAAAAGTGAGAATAATTTTTTGTGATATTTTTAACTATTCCTCAAAGATGGAGGCAAAGTGGAAAGTAGCATGGGGCATAGTGGAAAGTATATAAAAACATCAAGCAGCTAACATGTGAAATGGGTTATATTGATAAGTGATAACGGAGAGGAAACCCGGTACCGGCATGTACGAGGGCTGTTCAAAAAGTATCCGACCTTTGGCCATAAAAAATACAATTTGATGCCTTGACGTCTCCAATCCTAATCCCCTTCAAAGTACTGCCCTTGGGATCGCACACACTTCTTCCAGCGATCCTGCCATTGTTGGAAGCATTTTTGGAACGCCATTTTGGGAATGGAGATCAGCTGGGCCGTCGCAGCGCTAGTCTGCGCTGCGGTCAAAGATTCAACTATGAAATTTTAATATAATTTCTCATTCAAAATGCCATTTTAGGAACATATTTTGAATTATTATTATATTATTATTTAAATAAAACAACTTTGGTTTAATAAATGCAATAACAAAGGGTAAATAAGATAATAAAATCTGAACACTATGTAGTTCCCCCATATGCCGCCAGGATCGCGTCGTTCTCGAGACAGTTCAAGGTCATATTTTATTCTCAAAAAATGTTACACGTTTTTGTGCTCAGTGGATACACTATTCATCTTAGGTATACAAGGCTGTGATTTCCATTCGCTCTGGATAAAGGAAAGAGAGTGGATGCGGTCTTCCTTGACTTCGAAAAGGCGTTCGGTAAGGTTCCACATGGGAAACTAATAAAGAAGCTAGCGGGCATAGGCAGAGATGGACACTATCAAAGATACAAGTATCTTTGATAGTATCTTTGATACTTGATACTATCAATATCTATATCTTGATACTTTTCTTGTAGTCAGTATCAAATATCAATTATCAATTAATATTCAAAATAGTATCAAGTATCTTTTTACCGAAAAGATACTTTTGATACTTTGGAATTTTGGACTAAAATGTTTCAGTTTAGAACCCCAGGCATTTTTTCCAGGAATCCCTTCAGCCCATTCATACCATTTTTTCACCCAACCCGTAAGAAACCCTTTTGTCAATGATCTCCCCCTTCCTCACCTTGACCAAATTCTTCCTCAGCAGCGGTATCAAAGTATCTCTGATAAAATATCTTTGATACAATTTTTGATACTTGATACTTTGATACTATCAAAGTATCTTTTGATATTTTGATACTTTCAAAGTATCTTTTGATACTTTGATAATAATATCAATTGATACTCAAAATTAATAAAGTATCAAGTATCAAGTATCTTTTTGAAAATTTTAAGAGTATCAGTATCTTGTATCTTGATACTTTTTCCAAGTATCTTTGCCCATCTCTGGGCATAGGTGTAGATAGAAAAGTAGTTAATTGGGTAAGAGATTTTCTCACGAATAGAAAACAGAAAGTAAGGGTGGGAACTGAATAGGCATCCTGCGTGAGGAAAGGTTGCCATAGTAACCTATACAAAAGTATAGGGAAAAACAAATCTGACAGCGGCAATCCAAATTTCACATTTTGAGTGATTACTTGTGAAAGAAAGATATTTAAGTAAGTACAAGCTAATAATAATACGCAATATTTATCTTTACACATGTTCAAGTTAAATATTCATCTGATAAATATGATTTATTGCTATTATTTAGAGTTCAGTTTCAGTTTATTTCCATGTTTACATTTGGTTATACAGTAGTAGGTGTACATACATGTATTACACAAAGTAGTGACCCTTAAGCAATTACACTTTATTAGGGCATGTGGAATTCTAATTAATAATAATTATAATAAAAAATATTAAGATTAAAATATGTATGGTATAAAAATAGTGTAGTTAAATGTTGATTTTAGTATAAAGTAACATTTAATTCTTAAACTTAAAGTAAGCTATTTAATATTTTACTATGTACTAACGATCATTTATAGCATATTCTTGGTTTAACTTCAGTCAACATCAGTATTTATTATTTTGATTATTTAGTTTTTACTATCTAGTATATACTCTTCAATGGAATAGTAACATTTATTTATAAGATACTGCTTCATTTGCTGCTTAAAACTAGAGTATTTGTCGATTACTTTCAGCTTGTTAGGCAATGCATTGTATAGTATTGTATTGCTATACTGAGAGTTCTTTTGGGTACATTTTGTTCTATATTGTTCTACATGTATGTTGTTTGCTTGTCTTGTATTGTGTTTATGTACATCAGTGTTTTGTGTGGTATCTTTTCTTAATTTAAATGCTAGGAGAGATTCTAATATGTAAAGGCATGGGAAAGTGAGAATTTTGTATTTTATAAAGTACTTTTTACAGTCCGGTTTTTTGAAGGTGTCCGAATTTTTGTACTTCAGTCCGAACAGTGCCCGTATTGCCTTTCGTTGTATAGTAAATATCTTGTTTGCGTCAGTCGAGTTCCCCCAGAATCTTATCCCATATCTTACATGCGATTCAAAATTGGCATAGTATACTAACTTCGATGTTTTCATGTTTGTTAGTGATATTATTGTCTTGAGAGAAAAATATGACGAATTTAATTTTTTTAGCAATTTGCTGCAGTGACTCTTCCAGTTAAGGTTTTCGTCTATGGTTATCCCGAGGAATTTAGTTTCTTTTACTTCTTTTAGTTCTGCATTATCGTTTTTATTTGTAATGATCATATTTGTTGTTGGGTTATTAATCGGATCATTTTTAATTTTGAAGTTGATATAATTAGTTTTTTGTGAATTTAAAATTAGGTGGTTGTCGTTAAACCATTTGTTTGCCTTAACTAGCGTCTCCTCTGTGTTTTCTTTCAGAATCTCTTTAGTTTTCCCCTTTACTGTGATGTTTGTGTCATCAGCATAGAGTTCAGATAGTTCAATTGTTTCAGGCAGATCATTAATGTATAATATAAATAGCAAGGGACCAAGGATGCTCCCTTGTGGGACTCCACATGTAACGATTTGTGGTTCAGAAAGCAGCCTTGTTTCTTTGTTGTTTCTATTTGTTGAAGTTATTTCGACATATTGAATTCTATTATGCATATATGACTCTAGTAATTGAAGTGCTACCCCTCTGACTCCGTAATGTTCGAGTTTTGCAAGAAGGATTTCATGATTTATGCTGTCAAAGGCTTTTGAGAGATCACAGAAGAGTCCTAATGTATGTTCTTTATTCTCAAGTCCAATGATAGTGTTATCAATGAATCGTTCGATTGCTGTGGAAGTTGATTTATTTTTTCTGAAGCCGCTTTGACAGTTAGTTAAAAGTTTCT
This sequence comes from Leuctra nigra, assembly GCA_934045905.1. Lineage (NCBI taxonomy): Eukaryota > Metazoa > Arthropoda > Insecta > Plecoptera > Leuctridae > Leuctra > Leuctra nigra. The sequence goes on along the minus strand of OW203761.1, from coordinate 63,689,476 downwards.
CTTGTTCTAGGAATGATGATAGTCGAATATGTATGATCTTTTCTAATATTTTGGAAATTGCTGGTAGTAATGAAATAGGCCTGTAGTTTCCTGTAATTTTCTTGTCACCTTTTTTGAATATTGGTATTATTTTCGCTTCTTTCAGTCTTTGTGGAAATACTCCCTTTTCTATACATGAATTAAATATGTGTGTTAGAGGCTTTGTTATTTCATTAATTGATTTTTTTAATATGCTGGTGGGCAATTTGTCCGTTCCACATGATTTTTTGTTTTTTAATCTAGATACTATGTTGGTTATTTCCCTCTCCGATGTGCTATCCACAAAAAACGATTTAATTGGACGATTTATTTTATTTAAGTGGCACTGGAAATCTTGTTTTGTTGCATTGACTGATTGGGTAATGTCTTTAGTAATATTTATAAAGTCTAGATTGAACAAGTCAGCCACCTTTTTTGGTTCTTCAATAATTTCGTTGTTGTGTTGCAGTATACAATTTTCTGTTTCTTTGGTTTTTAGGGAATTAGTGTGATTCTTCACAATTTCCCATATTATTTTTGATCTTTCAGGTCCTTTTTTCTCTAATATTTTTTTGTTTATGCTCAGTCTTTTTGCTGCTTTAATAACCCTTCTAAGCATTTTTTTGTGTTTTTATAAATTGTATTTAAAAAATCTGTTTTGAAGTGTGCATACATATGGTACAGACATTTGAGGTTTTGAGCTGATATTTTTATTCCTGGGGTGATCCAAGATTGTTTTGTGGATTTATGACCGACCTTGATATTTTGAATCGGAAAGCTTTTTTCAAATGTATTAGATAGTATGTCTGCAAACTTATTATATTTTTCATTAGGGTCTGTTGTAGCGTAGATTTCGTTCCAATCTATCACCTTAAGTTCTTCATTATATGCTTTTACGTTTTTCTCATTGAATAGTCTTACTTCGATTGTTTTTTTGGGGAGATTTGAGTTCATATTAGTTTTGATATTAATTAACTGGGCTCGATGGTCTGATAGGCAGTTTTCTAACACTTCTGTTGAGAACGTGTCTATGGGTAGATTCGTTGCAATGTTATCGATAGTTTTTGAGGAGTTAAACCTTATATCTATTCTTGTGGGTTCATGTATTGTTAGCAAAAGGTTGTGGGATGTTAATAAGTTACTTAAATCTATGCTTTCTTTTGAATTGCTGGTAGTATCTACATTGAAATCTCCGGCTAGTACTATATATTTATTTATATTTAGAGCTTTGACACATATAGCTTTGACATATATTTAGAGCTTTGACACATTTCCCCTACCATAGCAGCCTCCATTTTTCTACCACTGTGACGTCACGAGCAGGATTCCTATAGGGGTGCCACAAGGTAGTGTTTACGCTTTTTTATTATATATATTAACGACATGGGAAATTCACTAGAAAATAAATTTAGATTGTTTGATGATGATGCAGTTGTTTATAGGCAGGTGGAATAAAAATAATAGAATCGAGAACTAAGAGAGTGAATTAATAATTATTCCTTGCAGTATTCTGTGATAAAGATAGAAAAATTAGATAGTACCAGTGGCGTGCCGACCTATGTAAATTTGGCGCAAATGCGCCGGAATTTTTGGGGGTGGGTGGGTGGGTACCTGACCGGGGTGGTGGTGCTGAAGGTAGTTTGGAGGATCGCAAAGGAACCAACATGAAATGCGTTCAATTAGTGTTAATGAAGATGTTTGGATCAGAAAGAATACGGCCTAGAAGCACTTATTACAAAGGTTTATATCCCCTAAACACTGGAGTGTCCAGCAATCTAGGAATGTTCAGGTGATGGATGATGCAGCTCCCTGCTCCAACTGTTGAGGTTTAGTCATGTGAAAGTAAATAGATACAGTTATTGTAATACGTATAACACGTTGTCACCTAAATTGATGACCAAAATGCTATTTGCTGGGCGAAATTAAAAAATGCATGTGCTTATTTATCTATATTGCACATTTCTCACACGTCCGTCAATTCATACATCAAAATCAAATTATACTTTTAAAAAATATCGCTGAGCGGCATTATTATGGTAGACATTTTCTCACAAAAAATAATTTTTGACTACGTTTTTTCATTTCTTTCAATATATTTAAAGATAATGAACATTGATTTTTATTTAATATGCACCAAAATAATTTGTAACCTCTTCAAAGGGGTCTGGAATTAAAAAATTTCGCTGCGCGGCATTATTTTCATGGCATTTGCCAAATAAAATTATTTTTTTCTGGTCTGTTTCCCGTTATTTTATACACACTAAAATTATTTTTAACCTCTCTTAAAGGTCTAAAATTCAAAAAATTTCGCTGCGCGGCATTATTGTCATGACATTTTTGTATATAAAATTAATGCTTTATGGTATGTTTCCCGTTATTTTAAACACACCAAAATAATGTTAATATCTCTTAAGAGGGTTAAAATTTAAAACTTTTCCTTGCGCGGCATTATTTTCATGTCCTTTTCCAAATAAAATTAATTTTTCTGGTCTGTTTCTTGTTATTTTATGCACACTAAAATTATTTTTAACCTCTCTTAGGGCCGTTCTTTCAATACTTTGCTAAAGACTCAATTAGCTGTTACCAGTTAGTTAGTACAAAACTCTGTCATTCAATTGGTTGTTGCCATGACAATACAGTCCTAATCAACCACTTAAATGTTAGCAGCGCGGCATTATTTTCATGACATTTTTCAACTGAAATAATTTTTTCTTGTCCTTTTCCAGTTATTTTATACATATTAAAATAATTTTTTATATTTCCTAAGACGGCTAAAATTCAAAAATTTCGCTGCGCGGCATTATTTTCATGTCTTTTTCCAAATAAAATAATTTTTTTTGGTCTGTTTCTCGTTATTTTTAACACTTCTAACTCTCTTAAAGGTCTAAATTTAAAAATTTCTCTGCGCGGCATTGTTTTCATGACATTTTCTAACTTTAATAAATGTTTTCTTGTCTTTTCCCCGTTATTTTATACATATTAAAATAATTTTTAACCTCTCCTAAGAAAGCCAAAATTCAAAAATTTCTCTGCGCGGCATTGTTTTCATGACATTTTCTAACTGAAATAAATGTTTTCTTGTCTTTTTCCCGTTATTTTATACATATTAAAATAATTTTTAACCTCTCCTAAGAGGGCCAAAATTCAAAAATTTAGCTGCGCGGCATTATTTTCATGTCTTTTTCCAAATAAAATAATTTTTTGTTTCTCGTTATTTTTAACACTTCTAACTCTCTTAAAGGTCTTAATTCAAAAATTTCTCTGCGCGGCATTGTTTTAATGACATTTTTTAACTTAAATAAATGTTTTCTTGTCTTTTTCCCGTTATTTTATACATATTAAAATAATTTTTTACCTCTCCTAAGAGGGCCAAAATTCAAAAATTTCGCTGCGCGGCATTATTTTCGTGACTTTTTCTAAATAAAATTAATTTTTCTGGTCTGTTTCCTACTAACGAGTATTTTATAAACACTACAATTAGGTACCTCTCTTAAAGGTATAAAATTCAAAAATTTCGCTGCGCGGCTATATTTTTATGACTTTTTTCAACTAAAATTAATTTTGGCATGTCTGTTTCCCTTTATTTTGTACACAACCTCTGGCCTGAAATTCAAAAATTTCGCTGCGCACTTACTTCCCGGGGCAATACTCATTTTCTAGCACACTCGCTTGACAGGTTCAAGCCTAACGCCTGGAAGGGGTGGGTGGGTCCCTGTGAACCGAAATGCGCCAAATGTTTTGGAGGTTCGGCACGCCACTGGATAGTACCTAAATATTCCTAATATTAAGTTCGTCCGTATCAACTGTTATTGTTATGCATTGTATTACTAATTAATTACCATTTAATAACAATAGTAGTAGTACCTAGTAGTTGTAGTAAATAGAATATAGAAGTGCAGTATAATGTGATTCATATCACTTATACATTTCCACATACCCTAAACATGAGAGCTTGCTACTCAAGGGTCATTGTTTTATGTACCTACCTATGTAAAATAATTGGAAATAAAACTGAAACTGAAACTGAAACATAGGTAGGAAAGTACTCATTTGGGAGGAGAACAGTGTAGAAAAATGGAATAAGCTTAAGCAAACGGTTATGAATAACGAAATAGCAAGAAAGGCATGACACATGCATTGAACATTTATCTACATTTTCATCGCTTACTGTCATAACTTTGCTCCTACTAGCTCCTACTATGTGGGCAGCATTAGTCGGGCACGAAAACTCTCCGTTTCTCGTCCGTCGCTCGTCCGTCCCTCACACGGAGCGTTTTTGTTACCGACAAATGCTGACCACATAGTAGGAGCAAAGTTATGACAATAAGCGATGAAAATGTAGATAAAGGTTCAATACATGTCATGCCTTTCTTGCTTTTTCGATATTCATAACCGTTTGCAAAATATGGCAATTTATATTTCGTATGTCCCTCTAAAACCGCTCAAAAATCACTTTTGGCGGGAAAATATTGATGACCGCCCTTAAAAATCAATCAATCAAGTGTCAAACACAACATAACCTCACTTTCGGGAAGTAAGTCAGCTGAGCTGAGTGTGACGTGCCATGTGTGGCAACACTGTAAAACGCTCGCTGGCTTACCACGAAAAGAGTGATATTTTTCTTTATCAAATTAATTGCCTACATCATGGGAAGGAAAATACCTGGCAAGAAACACAGAGGTGTCAAAGACCCTTATCAGCAACAACTCAATAGACATTCATTGTAAGTTGCTCCTAACGTTCTAGCATTAATGTAGGTAGGTAGGTACCTAGTACCTACATGCTTAATTCATGCACGTCCTATTGATGCATGTGAGGTTAGGTTTGAATGTCATTCTTATCATTCGAACATTGATATTTTTAGTGTAAAATAAGAATAGGTACAAAATATTCCGAAGACAGGCTAGCTTCCTTCACTGCCCACGATTGATGTACCTAGGTAGGTACCTAGCTTTACAAGATAATACAACAGTTTTTAATATATAAAAGACAGGACCTAGCTATAGGCTCTCTATACCTACCTAGGTACTACCTACCCGAAGTCTCTATACAAGTGGTTGACAAGGTTGCCCACTAATCAGAATTAAGCGTTAAAAACTGGTTTGCGCTGTGACATAATTTCTAGACCGCGCGTGAGCAGCAGGCAGCTTATAGAGCCCCACATATAGGAGCCGTATCTCTTCGAATAACCGGTTTTTAACGCTAAATTCCGATTTGTGGGTAACCTTGTCAACCACTTCTGTCCAGAAGAAAATGGCCAAAAACTAGTCCACTGTTTTTTTTAAATTTTTAAATTTTTAATTTAATATTAAATATGTTATAATTATAGCTACCTACTTGTGATGAGTTGTGACACTCTTCAAAAAATTAAATAGGTATAATTTGTCTTCATACCATAAAAAAATATTTTAGTGAGGTGAGTGAATACCTATCAACTCAGCATAGGGATTTTAACATTAGGTCTGTTCGTCGGGGTGTTCTAACATGTTCGGAACACACCGGAAGTCGTCACGGAAAAGTTTACTTATACCTATCCGTCAAGTTTTGATTCGTAATTCATGCACCTAACATATTCAGTGACGTACTTCCGCCTGCTCCGAGCAGGTTAGAACACCCCGACGAACAAACCTATTGACACTTGGAAGTCACAGGAGAATGTCACAGGAGAAATGGAGGTATATTAATTAAAATCCATCTTCATTATATATTTAGCTATTAAGGTGGCTCATCCAATCGGGCATAGTCTCAGATTTTCATAATTTTTTGTCTACTTATTGATAATCATGCCATACACAATCATTGAAAAAATTAAACACTTCTCGTGTCTAGTTTCTGAGATAAATTGAGTTTTCTTCCCCATGTTATCTTATGGCAGCCAAGTAAAATCGTGTCACATTTAGGCTAATAATGAAGATCTAATTTTTATGTAGTCCCAACTTTGATCAAAAAACTTTTTTTCTGGTAGATATATGGATATTCTATTAGGGAAAAAATTCAAAACAATACCAACGTGTGCTTTTTTAGAAGTTATAAACGAAAAACGCAATAATTTTCCTATACCTCCTGTGTTAAAGTTTTGTTCATTCTCGGAAGGCAATAATTTGAAACCTCGCTGTAAGACAGGAGTTGGAAGTTAAATTACATTTTATGGTTTGTTTATACTTAAATATAGTTGAAATGTTGTAAAAAGTAATTCGTGATGGTAATTTCAAAAAATAAATATTTTGGAATGTTCGATTGGTTGAGCCACGTTAAGTTGACCAAATTAATATATTTCATCAAGTTGTTGTTTTTGTTTCTACTATAAAATCAACACTCTTTGCTAGAAATGGTCTAAATCAGACTAAATCAGTGATCCTTACCTACCTTGTTTCCTTGTCACAGGAGAAATGACTTTTTTAGTACCTAATTAAATATTTCAAGTGCATAATTTTTACTGGCTGAAACATTTTTTTTATGATAGATGGATAGTATTATTATTGCTTTTACCTACAAAATACAACATGTCACAACCCTTTGTGTTAAATATGTGTTAAAATACTTGACTTTCAGAGTGAAAGATAAAATCAACGCTGCGCCTGCCGACGTGGACGAGCAGCCGATCCCGGAGAGTCTGCAGAACATCATGCAGTGGCGGGAGCTGGCCAAGGAGCCCAAGAGACAGCGGAAGAAGAAGCGCAACGGCTTGGTGGACTCCCGACGACTCGAAGACTCGGAGGAGACGCTGCGAGGAATGACGCGGCCAGTCTTGCCAACCCCCGCATTCATCCAGCACTCGGGGGAAACCAACCGCAGGTTCCTCAAGCGGATTGATCAAATGTGTGAAGTGCGTATGTCAAGAGAAAATAATAGAGAAGAAGATAATCCACCGGTTAATCAATTATTTATTACACTAAACTCCAATAGAATGTGTACCAGAAGAAGAAGGTAATGAAGTAGACCTCACCTTCAAAGTCGGATTTTATTATTTTAATTTTTAATTGTTGACGGTACGGGTACACATCCAAGAGTTTGTGTTTTAAATAATGTTAAGAGATATTGCACGGTCATTGACCAAACACTTATGGCGTTTTCCATTGGGTTGCTCTCGGATCGAGCTGGATTTTGCCTCTGACGTCATGCTCCGCCCCAGAGCTGCTCTGGAACTGCTCCCAATGGAATACAAAAACGCTATTTAATGGCGGGTTAGTTTATTGTTTCAAATGAGGTTAGATTTATTTTAACATCAATATTCGTGGAATTACATCACTAAATTGTACGGCTGGGCGAATATATTTATAAATACAATATTATTAATGAACTGTATCAAGTTAAATATATACTTATCGCTGGATTCATCACTTATTCTTGTTAACAACGACAGACAGTTATTTGAAATTTCTCGTTTTCGCGCCTTGCTCTCGACCGCTCCGTCGAAATATTCAGAGCGAGAAAGATCGATCCGGGAGCGAGCGGTCTGCCAATGGAAAACGACAAAAGTGCTCCGGGAGCGATCTCGATTTCCCAATGGAATATGACTACCTGCTCCCGGAGCGCATGGAGCAGTACGGAGCACCCAATGGAAAACGCCATTAGTCATTGTGAAGGAAGGCTAATTGACTAAAGAGTGGTGCTATTTAAAAGATTTAGGAGAACTTTCCTATGCATCTACTGACGGGTTTGTGAAAAATTATGCAGCTTTCCATTCCTTTTTGTGTAAGTTATTTGTAGGAGTACTGCATTACTCCCACACGATAGAATACTAGTACCTACATGAATGTTGAAACTTTGGTGGAGATGTTTTTTAAGTTGGGAAAATATAATTGATTTTTCTTTCTAACTTTTAAAAGAACACATATTGAATAGTAGGTCTGTTCGTCGGGGTGTTCTAACCTGCTCAGATCACACCGGAAGTCGTCATCGAATAAATTACACCTATCCGTCGAGTTTTGATTCGTAATCCTTGCACCTAACATATATTCAGTGACGTACTTCCGCTTGCTCGGAGCAGGTTAGAACACCCCGACGAACAAACCTAGTATTAGTCAAATCTATCGGTACAAAAGGGAGACCACTCAATTTATGTCGGAAACTAGACACCAGAAGTGGGATTGTAGTGCACAATTCAAAACCATACCATTTATTTTACTTAAATAAGCCCCTGCTATTACCCTGCGTATCCAGCTGACCACAGAAAAATGTTTTTTTAACAGGAAGTCGTCACTGAATCTAAGATAAATCGTAAATCTAAAAAAGATTTTAATTTTGAAAATGAAGTAGAAGATGAGACAAGGAGAGAGAAGCGACAAAAAGGAAACATTGAGGAAATAATGTTAGCGGGATCGAAACAGAGCAAGAAGAAGAAGAAGCTGGCAATAGGAGACGAGCCACAACTGTCCAAGAAAGAGAAAGTGAAGCTGCTCTTGGCAGGTGAGAGAGAGAGAGATCAACAGCAAGCCTTTGCTTTGCATGCTGTGTGAGAGTAGCTGCTGCCTCTTAAATTGCAAAATACGTAAAAAAAAATAATAAATTGAAACTTAATTAAAGCTTTTTCCAGGATATTAGTAGGACATTTAACATTAATGATAAAACGGTATTTGAAAGAAATTGGTTGTCTGAAAAATGTGATTGCATCATCCGATGAAGTCTATGCTAACTCGTCATCTGCCTCTAGTAGGTGAGCTCTGATTTCATTGATCATAACAAGGATTGATTTTCAAGGAACCTGACCAGCAGCCAATCCTTTTTGTTCACATACCGTTGTATGATTATTGATTTGTTGGGCCTAATTTGTTGCCTCATCTCTGATTTTTTATTTTTTGTCTATATTTCGTATGCTTAAATTATTAAATAATTGGATAAGATAAGGATCATCTAGTCGGGCGATAGCTCGACGCTGCCAAGCACCGTCTTTTACGAGGTCTACTTTTTATAAACGGCGAGCTTACTTCCACAGACTTATACAGCAACGGCTTAAGTGGTGATTTCGGGGTATCGGCTCGCATAGACGCAGTTTGAAATGGAAGTTAAAAACCATGGTTATCGGGTATATTTAGCCACCTGACAACACCTACCAAATTTCAAAGGGCTACGATCATCCCTTCAGGGTGAAAATTGGGCCTGAATCATGTTAAAATCACACTTTCAGCTAGTTAGTTAGTTAGTTAGGTAGTTAGTTACTGCCCACGTCTCTACGATTGCTCTCGTCTACAGGTCGCATCTTTCAGTCTAGAGAGTTGAAATTTGGCAGAATCATAGACATTAACTCCTCATGCTCTCTTTTGCAAAAATCGATGAAAAATTTTAACCGGAAATGAAGTTATTACAATTTTAAATTTTATAAAAGTCAAACGGGTCCATCTAGAGTTATGAAAATTGGCAACATTAAAGACAATACATTGCTAGACACTCCACTTCAAGAAAAACCAAACATTTCTCACCGGAAGTAGTGAAATTATCAATATTTATGTTCCGCTCTTCCTCTTTGAGGTAGAACACAGCTGCTGCAGACATTGTTCGTCTCACTAGCGCATTCACTGTAGGCAAGTGCTAGCTACGATTGTATTCCTGGTGGTCGTGAGTTCGATTCCACGAAGGGCTAATTTTTTTTATTTACTTCCTTCATTTTGGCGTTCAAGGTTAAGTGTTCAAAATGATAATCCGATATGCATTCAACGCTTACTTTAGGTACACTTTTAATATTTTACTTATATGGATTATAATAATTATTTGACAATACACGTTAAAAGTTGCAATAATAAAACAATTCGTGGTCAAAACAGAATTTTGGGGGCTCGCTCGCAGTTACTAAACTAGAAAAGGGCTCAATTAGGCGTTCAAAACTTATAATTGTCAAAATGAAATATCAAATACCAAACTTACTTGGGAACTATAGCGTTAGTTACAATTAGCCCTCATGTGACGCAACAAAATTCAATACTTCGGACAAGCGATGCTAAAAAATTAAAAATATCCAATCAAGAAAGAAATTTGTGTCCGAATTTCCACTGCACACTTGAGTTTTCAATCTATTTATAGATTCGTAACAAACGCTATTGGAAGAATACCGAAACCGTTTGATTGACAAAATGTTATTGTTGGCATTTTACAGACAAAATGTTACCTTATAGCCGGTACAAATGAAACGATCGATAGTTTTTAATTTTGGCAGAATAAAGATAACATATTGCTTTACACAACACTTGAAAACAAATCGAAACAATTGTATCGTAACAGAAGTTGTTGATAACAACTAAATTGTTAGATTTTCAACGCTACAAATAAAACGGTTCGATCGAGAGTTTTGATATGACCATCCAAATACCTAGGTACTCGTCTTCTGACAAATAGTAGACTCTTCGACCGACCGACTGATGATGACCTTGTTGCCTTGATTTGATCTGACATTGCGTTATATGTACTCGGCGGCAATAAATCAGACGGCTTTCGTCTTTGCTATTGAAAGGTTCTCACTTCTCTGTTTACGAAACACAGCATTTTGCATTCCAAAACCATCCGGATTTTATTTAAATTTGTTGTAAGCATCTGGAAGCTTTTACGCTTTTGTGACATATAAAAGTGAACTAGGAAGAATTTAAAAATTTTCGTTATTCACATGACTCAAAGAAGTGAACTTTTAACAATTTAAAAGTTGAGATAACTCAAATTCAACCAAAAGAGATTGACCCTTTCGTTATACTAACTTTGGAACTATTGGAAGAAAAACAGAAAACTTTAGACAAGAAGTGACGTTGTTGGTGTAAACTGTAATGATAGGTAACACTTAATGATCAATGAAATCTGCTATAAACTTTTACCTCATATGACATGCTGTACAAAAACAAAAACTTGTAAAAAAACTGCCAAGCACCTTCCCACTTAAAACAATTGAGATCTAAAAGAAGGGCCAAGCAACAATATATTGTTTAAACATTTCGCACTTAAAATTCGTGAAATCATTTTGCCCAGTTACTGCCGCCAAGCACAACACTATAAACCTAACGTTGAAGAATAAAATCTAAGTGCACCATCATTGTAAACTTTAAAAAAATTATAAAAATTAAAAACGTCTTAAAAAATAAACTTAAAATCGAAATTAAAAAAATCAAAAATAAAGCTTGGCGCATTGAATTTGCACCGACCGTAGATTCTTCTATCTTCTTCCTACTTTCTGTCTTTCTTCGGCTCCTTTATCGTCATATTCTTTCTTTCCTCGTCTCCTTTGTCGTCATCTTATTCTTATGTTGCAAGTTTTTGTTTTTGTACAGCTTAATATAATTCTTTTGGTAAAAATACAATCTACTTTGAATGTACACTCCCCCAAATAATAAACGGTACTCGAAAGAAAATGAATTGACTGATTAAGGTTTGATGGCATCATCCCATGAAGTCAGTGCTAACGCATTATCTAACTCTTTTAGGTGAGCTCTGATTTCATTGATAATAACAAGGATTGATTGTCAAGGAACCGGCCCAGCAGCCAATACGTTTTGTACCAAGTACCGTTTATTATTTGGGGGAGTGTACCTTCTTTTGAATTGTAATTGATGTTTTTGTTCAGGCAAGAAGCAAGCAAGATTGGACAAGATCCAAGAGAAGTTTGAAGAATCTAATCGTTACCGTGACAATGTGGCATTCGGTGACGTGGCTCATGCTCCGCCGACGCTCACGATCCCGAAGAGAAATCAGACCAAAGCCCCAGTGGAGTCGAAGGTGAGTGCTCGTCCAGAAGGCAGAAACAAAACAACATGGTCAATAACATGGTCATGGTTCCTTTATTAGAAAACTAGACCCCAAATAATCAATAGAAGAAAACATTTGTTAAACTTTGTAGTCCAACAATTTCATTGTTAACTCTCGCATTGAAATATCAACTAGCATTTTTTCTGTAAAAACAGAGTGAGTTGATTAAAACCCTGAGACGTAGACAGCAATGTTTTTTGCAACCAGAGCCATCATGATTTAACATTGTGTTTACGTGTTTATAACTGCTTCTTGACGTCAAGGTCCATTGGGCCGTTTGTATTCATTATATTCAGACTTTGAATAAAAATCCTTGATGGCTGTTCATCTCTGAATAATAATGTTTTGTTTGTCCACATCCTAGACATGTTTAATTTCAATATTTCATGTGTTTAATTAGTTGTACAACTAGAGAGTATTGTTTGTTCTTCCGGTCTGCTATCTCTCTCCAGCTGAGTATTGTGGTACGTTTCAGCCGGCTCGTCGAGGGCTGCTACTGCAACAAATGCTGGGGCCAGACAAGATGACATCAGCCGACGGCATGAAGAAGAAGACCAGAAGCAAGTACTTGCCGCTGGCTGATCAAGAACGACGGGAGAAGATTCGCATCAGTGCCGTCCAGGAATACAGGAAACTCAAACTAAACAAGTCTCGCGGCGTCTTAGGATAGATTGTTTCATTGAATATGTACATTTTATTAATAAATACTTATTCTATTATGTGAGAGTATTATTAAGGGAATCACCTTTTGACAATGAGGAGGAAACGCTGGGCGTTGCCAGCTGGTTTCCAGGAGTCCTGCGGTCCTAGTGTTGGTGGGAAATACCACCCCCTGACCCATTGCATTGGAGCCAGGGATGGATTTTATCTAAAAATTGAAAACAAAACTTACTGTAACCATCCTAGCTGTAACAATTAGATCTAAGTTTTGCATTTCATATCTCTTCTCATTTGTAGTTTAACAAGATCTGATGAAAACAATTATGATGATTGATGACGGTACAGACTAATTACACAGGACTTAATAGTACCTAGGTGTAAATTAGTAACCTAATGCGAGTATGAGTAGTACCTACTTTTCTCTGAGGTAAATCAGAAAGTGACGTGAATTTCCCACTTTGTTACGTAATTCTTCTGTGTACACCCGCGGACACAATTTTGCTCGTTTCTCCGATAACATCGAATGGTGAAACGTGTAATTTCTGTGGACCTTGATGTAAGTGTATTTAGTTTGATTTTTCCAAAAAAAATATACTTTTAAGTAAATTGCTTTATTCCGATGACCTCTGAAAATCAGGGACCCGAACCGGAACCTAGAACCGGTATGAACCTTTATAATTTCGGAACCGGAACCGTTATACTTTTTTCCTAAAGAACCGGAACCGGAACCCGAACCTTTATAATAAATTAGGTCCTTAAAGGTTGTTTAAGGTTCCTTCTTTTAATAATAAATCATGTATATCACTTGGATATAATATTATTCGCAAAGTTGTATAAAGTTTATTTTTTGATAAAATTTCCAAAATGTATTTTTTGTAGACATTTTAAATTCTTGATAAGAAATAACAATTCTTCATTATGCAAACGCTGCTTGAGTTTTCAATATTGCGACTACTGCGATGAGAACTGCATTGCCGACAATTTGATTCTTGAATATGATAGCTCAGGAAAAATTAATGTTTACGATGGCTTACGGAGAAAATTGCAGCCACTATACTGTCTCCTCTGATATTTACTCTGTGCATCATCCTGTGAATTTTATACAGACACTGCCACACCTGAGCTTGCGTTCATAGGAAAATCCAAATCCAATAATTCCATTTAATTTGACATAGGTAATACTGAAGTTTTGTAATATAGTTTGATTTAACATTTTAGAACCGGAACCTTTATGCAGGAACCGGAACCGAACCTTGAAGAATATTTGTTTCTGAACCGGAACTGGAACCCGAACCTTTATAAAATAAAATTGTGGAACCGGAACCCGAACCTTTATTCATAAAGGTTCGGGTCCCTGCTGAAAAGCTTCTCTATGTAGGAAATAAACATCTTCAACATGAGTCAATGTGTTGTTACAGGTACACTGTTGATGGGGTAGTGGGTCACATTCGCACGTTCCTGCAAAAGCCTGATTGTGCGAGGAAGCATCAACTCGAGCAGTCGAACTCAGCTGCTCGCCGCCGTCCAGAGCAATCTCGAGGACTACGTCTCAAAGATGTCTTCGGCTCAATCAATCACGACGTACTCTGCAGAATCTTGAGCGACATCAAGCGCAATGTAAGTCTTCATAGTCCAGAGTTTAAATGGTTTGACTTAAAACAAATTGCAACACAAGCGTTTTTGATATCGTTGGATTCAGAAAAAAAAACTACATAACATAGTAAAAGTCCTCCGAAATCAAATTAATGGGCGTGGGTCTAATTAATCGATTAGTGAAAAATCAATCAATCTAATTATCGGTAAACTATAATAGTAAACCACGTCGAATTTGGTATCAAACGAAAGCTTGAAGTGTCCACTATTTATTAAAAATTATTTAAAAAATTTAAAAAAAAAACGATACTAATTACGGTCATTAATGAGCTGAAACAACCAAAAATATGGAAATAATTAAAAATAGGGGTTGTAGCCACCCCTAATAAGATACAAAACCGCGTTTGATGGCAAATCATTCATAAATGTGTACTTTATAACATATCAAAAGTCCTCCGAAATTATCCGACCGTAAGTGGTTTTAATTGACTAATTAATTATAAAAAAAATCCGCGATTTTTTCTTGCAAAATGTGGCTTGATGGGTATCAATCAAAAGGTTATTTCAATTACATTGTCAATTCATTACTATAAATGTAACTAAGGTTAATGCAAAGGTCATGTGAGGTCACAAAGGTCAACTTAAATTTTCACCCCTAACGAACGAAAATTCGATTTATAAATCGATATATTGCATCGATTTGTAAAAATGAATAGTCAATTACACTGAATTTACCAACATTGGTCGATTATGGTGGTCCTTTATAGCATCCATTGTTTATGACTACCTACTAAATATAGCCAGGTACTATAATAAGCTATTACACGCTACTTACAAGTTATTAAAGATCCGCTGTATCTTCTTCGTCCTCAGTATCTTCGTCGGAACTAGCAGTGTTTGTGCAGCTCGTTCCCTGGCAGTTTGTACACGCTGTTGAACAAGTCATTCCCAGCTTCCTGCACGAGCATCGCATTGTATTGCATTGCAGTCTGTCTTGCAGCTGCATCGTATGATGAGGAGGAGATGTTGTGGGGCGGGTGGTTAGTCATAAGTGATGGGGTGAAGCCTGCCTTTCTATCCCCAATGCAATGGATCTAACTGTTGGTCTTTCCAAGCACAAACTTGATGATGCACTCTGAATGAATGGAACTTGGCGGCCGATGCTGTTGGGGGTAACTGTTCTGGTCGCACATGAGTTTTGCTTTTTGAAGTTTTCTCGCAAAAAAGGCGATACCGAAGAGTGTCCAGAGTCTCACTATCTTTGCCGCCGTACACAGATAGCAAAGCCTTCTCTCCTGCTGCCTGAATCATCTCGTGACTCGCATTATCCTTGGTGAAGACCTCTGCCGCTGTCTGGAATGGAATGCTGGTCTTCAGTTTAGTGATAGATGAACCTTTTCCTATTCCAAACAATCTTGAAGTGGTATCACACCCAAAAAATGCATGGGCGAAGAGAATAAATCTAATTACTTGGGGACCGACACTATTGACAGTTTTTGAAATATTCCATATTTTCATCTGTTTTTTCAAATTATGTTTTGGTTGAGACCTGAAGATGATGTCTTGGCAATCAGCGGTGGCATGGTGACACAATAGTATTAATAGGTCCGTGTCTTCTCCAATCAAAACTGTTGGCTGGTTCCTCGACGAGTTAATAGTCGTCTGGACAATGAGAAGATCAGCATCATCTCTTGCATGCAAAATTGTACAGCCATTTTCGGTCAAGTTTCTGGCAAGAACGTTTATAAACCTTTGTTTGTTTTCATTATTTTCCAAAAACTTCGTCATGAACAGAGGGACTACCACTTCAACTTCAAATTGTATCGTTGCGCAAGTACTTTTAGAGCGCCTAAAGTGTGTAACATCTTTAGTGCAAGGTTCATTGTTGTAGCTATCAAATACCACAGTTGCATTTCCATAATGCTTCTTAACGTATGCAACGTACTTGGCGATGATGTCTTGGTATGTTGCTTGATCAGGCCAAGGTATTCGATGAAGCAAGGAGCCTCCATCCAAGACATAGGCGCATCCTTCAGGATCGGTCGATGTTGACTGACTCGTGGCATCAAGGAGTTTCCATATGGCTTCGGCTACTTGTGGCTTATTTGCTTCCAGCAACAAACCTGATGCGTCGAACAGAGCGGCAGGTTGGCTACACAACTCATGTTCAAAAGCTGAGCAAACGTCGTCCTCGCCAGCTTTAGCTGCCAGAATGAAGCGTTGAAACAAGAGTTGTGGATCAATATCAACACGTTCACCATCGATCTTCACGGTTGACTTAGATGTTAGGTTGATTACTTGTGATTTCTTCTTAAATGTATACACCAATGCATCCTCGTTCTTCATCGTATCCAATATTTTACTCCTGATTGACTGCGCTCTGTCAACATTTACGTGATCATGGGCCACAACGCCTGTCGAGATACTGCGCAAACTGTCGTCCCCCTCAAAAGGATTCATGTGGCCCAGAAATGACATCAATTTACACGTATCCTTGCCATCACGCTTTTGCCTGGCTTCTGACAAATCCTTGTGTTGGTCCGAGGTGGTGAAGACGAGTCCAGACAGACACTGCATTGCGTTATTCACTGCTGAACAGCTGGGCATCACCTCAATCCAGACATCTTGCTGTATCTCGGTCATCCCACGTCCTCACGTCAACCCTCCTCGAGACTTCATATCTTTCATTACGGTTTGTTCGATGACTAGGTCGGATGATAATCCGGCCCAATACCGATCTGTTCTACGAATCACGTTCAGTCTTTCGGAGAATTGTCTGAATACTTCGGGATGATCATCTTCAAGCTGCACCATCTTCTGCAGGTACAATGATGCGCACTTCGTATACATGTTGCGGCCAAGCGAAGCAAAGAAAGGCAACATTTCCTGTACTGCTTTCAATGGAGACAGCGCTAAAAATAGCTCTACCTACTCACTGAGAAAAATCTGCTGAATTTTGGTTTTAGTCTTTCCGTAGGTTAGAGTGAGACAAGTAACTATATTATCACCTTCAGATAATAATATCCTAGTAGCTAATTGGTGCAGTTACCATGCACCGTTAAAATATTTATTTAATATAGGTACTAATAATGAAAAAGAGAAGAATATCACTTTTTTGTGGTCAAAATGTTGAGTTGACCTTCGTGACCTCACATGACCTTTGTATTTACCTAAGTTACATTTATAGTAATTAATTTACAATGTAATTGAAAATACCTTCTGATTGATACCCATGAAGCCACATTTGTCAAGAAAAAAAATCTCGCCGTTTTTTTAAATTGATTAGTCAATTAAAGCCACTTCCGGTTAGATAATTTCGGAGGACTTTTGATATGTTATAAAGTACACATTTATGAATGATTTGCCATCAAACGCGGTTTTCTAGCTCATTAGGGGTGTCTACAACCCCAATTTTTAAAAACATCCATATTTTTGGTTGTTTCAGCTCATTAATGGCCGTAATTAATATCGATTTGTTTTTTAATTTTTGAAATAATTTTTAATAAATAGTGGACACTTCAAGCTTTCGTTTGATATTAAATTCGACGTGGTTTACTATTATAGTTTACCGATAATTAGATTGATTGATTTTTCACTAATCGATTAATTAGACCCACGCCCATTAATTTGATTTCGGAGGACTTTTACTATGTTATACAGTTTTTTTTTCTGAATCCAACGATATCAAAAACGCTTGTGTTGCAATTTGTTTTGGGTTAAGGCCTATATTTGGCTTTAGACTCTGGACTATCAACCTGGAGTTTATATATAGAGTAGATGGACTCGGAAATCATAATAATTATATAAAAAATCAGTTTCATTCTCATAAATTAATAGATCAGAAATTATGGACAGAACTGCATTAGAGATTGTTTTCTCTAACCAATTTGTACAAGCTGTCACCGTTTGTAGTTTTAAATTAATTTCAGAAATTATGTAATTGTACTGTACTTGATGACAAGGCAGGTTATTGTCAAACACAAAACAATGCTTATTTTCTTACACTTTATTTCCTAAGTGGCAATTCGATGTGGTTATAATAATTAATATAATAATATTTGCGATACAACATTATTGAAGAAATGTAATACTTTACATGTATGTTTTATGTTTCACATTACATGTGCAATGTATGTTTGGGTTGTTGAATCCAATAAATGAGGTACAATCTAATTGTCTTTGTATCTAATTGTTTCATGTACGCTTGACTATACCCAACCCAATACATACCTAAAATCTTTCTTGACTTTTCCAGACTTTCCTTCTTCATTAACTTCATCAATGCTCTTATAAATGTAACACACTTTCTTCATACAGCTAGTGTCTTGACCTTCAAGAGGGGTGGGGGGAGGTAGGTGTGATCAGTGTATGGAACTCCTTCTGTAATGTGATCGTTGGTGGGGGGAGGAAGCTGTGATGGATGTCCAGTGTATGGAACTCCTTCTGTAATGTGATCGTTGGTGGGGGAAGGTAGCTGTGATGGATGTCCAGTGTATGGAACTCCTTCTGTAATGTGATCGTTGGTGGGGGGAGGTAGCTGTGATGGATGTCCAGTGTATGGAACTCCTTCTGTAACGTTGGTGGGGGGAGTAAGCTGTGATGGATGTCCAGTGTAGGGAACTCCTTCTGTTATGTGATCGTTGGTGGGGGGAGGAAGCTGTGATGGATGTCCAGTGTATGGAACTCCTTCTGTAATGTGATCGTTGGTGGGGGGAGGAAGCTGTGATGGATGTCCAGTGTATGGAACTCCTTCTGTAATGTGATCGTTGGTGGGGGGAGGTAGCTGTGATGGATGTCCAGTGTATGGAACTCCTTCTGTAATGTGATCGTTGGTGGGGGGAGGTAGCTGTGATGGATGTCCAGTGTATGGAACTCCTTCTGTAATGTGATCGTTGGTGGGGGGAGGAAGCTGTGATGGATGTCCAGTGTATGGAACTCCTTCTGTAATGTGATCGTTGGTGGGGGGAGGAAGCTGTGATGGATGTCCAGTGTATGGAACTCCTTCTGTAATGTGATCGTTGGTGGGGGGAGGTAGCCGTGATGGATGTCCAGTGTATGGAACTCCTTCTGTAATGTGATCGTTGGTGGGGGGAGGTAGCCGTGATGGATGTCCAGTGTATGGAACTCCTTCTGTAATGTGATTGTTGGTGGGGGGAGGTAGCTGTGATGGATGTCCAGTGTATGGAACTCCTTCTGTAATGTGATCGTTGGTGGGGGGAGGTAGCTGTGATGGATGTCCAGTGTATGGAACTCCTTCTGTAATGTAATCGTTGGTGGAAGGAGGAAGCTGTGATGGATGTCCAGTGTATGGAACTCCTTCTGTAATGTGATTGTTGGTGGGGGGAGGTAGCTGTGATGGATGTCCAGTGTATGGAACTCCTTCTGTAATGTGATTGTTGGTGGGGGGAGGTAGCTGTGATGGATGTCCAGTGTATGGAACTCCTTCTGTAATGTGATCGTTGGTGGGGGGAGGTAGCTGTGATGGATGTCCAGTGTATGTAACTCCTTCTGTAATGTGATCGTTGGTGGGGGGAGGAAGCTGTGATGGATGTCCAGTGTATGGAACTCCTTCTGTAATGTGATTGTTGGTGGGGGGAGGTAGCTGTGATGGATGTCCAGTGTATGGAACTCCTTCTGTAATGTGATCGTTGGTGGGGGGAGGAAGCTGTGATGGATGTCCAGTGTATGGAACTCCTTCTGTAATGTGATCGTTGGTGAGGGGAGAAAGCTGTGATGGATGTCCAGTGTATGGAACTCCTTCTGTAATGTGATCGTTGGTGGGGGGAGGAAGCTGTGATGGATGTCCAGTGTATGGAACTCCTTCTGTAATGTGATCGTTGGTGAGGGGAGAAAGCTGTGATGGATGTCCAGTGTATGGAACTCCTTCTGTAATGTGATCGTTGGTGGGGGGAGGAAGCTGTGATGGATGTCCAGTGTATGGAACTCCTTCTGTAATGTGATCGTTGGTGAGGGGAGAAAGCTGTGATGGATGTCCAGTGTATGGAACTCCTTCTGTAATGTGATCGTTGGTGGGGGGAGGAAGCTGTGATGGATGTCCAGTGTATGGAACTCCTTCTGTAATGTGATCGTTGGTGAGGGGAGAAAGCTGTGATGGATGTCCAGTGTATGGAACTCCTTCTGTAATGTGATCGTTGGTGGGGGGAGGAAGCTGTGATGGATGTCCAGTGTATGGAACTCCTTCTGTAATGTGATGGTTGGTGGGGGGACGAAGCTGTGATGGATGTCCAGTGTATGGAACTCCTTCTGTAATGTGATCGTTGGTGGGGGGAGGTAGCTGTGATGGATGTCCAGTGTATGGAACTCCTTCTGTAATGTGATCGTTGCGCCACAATGATACTTTTTCCACATAATCTGTTTTCCCATCCCTTGCTGACCCAGATTCTTGATGAATGTCAGCCAGCTTCTGGTTTACCTCGGGACCGTAAGCACCTGTTGATGAGTTCAAGTTAAATTACTAGTTACTCGCAACGATTACGTAATTTACTAAAAAACTTACTAAACATCAACACACCAGGGTGTCTTATCGTCTATCTAGTTTGATGAAAATGTCTGCCATGTGGAATTGTGCCACTGATCAGTGGAAGTAGCTAAATTAACATTGAAAAAAGTAAAACAAAGGATTCTTAGGAAATAAGGCTTTTCCTTATGACCTAGGGTAGGTGTATGTGAATAAATACCCACTGCAAGATTTGATGAAAATGTCTGCCATGTGGAATTGTGCCACTGATCAGTGGAAGTAGCTAACTGCTAAATTAACATTGAAAAAAGTAAAACGAAGGATTCTTAGGAAATAAGGCTTTTCCTAGGGTAGGTGTATGCGAATAAATACCCACAAAGGATCTTCCTCCTCCGGGATTCGAACCCGGCTCCTCTGAATGTCTAGTCCAGTGCACTACCAACTTAGCTAAGGAGACTAGTGCATGGAGAATGTTCTGAATTCTAATTTATAATGTTATCTAGTGAATTTAAAAGTTATATTTTGTAGACAAATTACGACTCCAAAAAGATACAAATGACTGAGTAAACTTTGTGGTGCCTATACCAATAGCTCCTCTTCCTTTTCTTCGTCTAGCTTCAACAGGTGCTTGTATTCCCTGCAGCTCTTTTCCCAGACCTTTTCCAGGTTGGTAGCCCATCTTCAGCAAAAGTTTGGCTCCAATTCCCTTGGTGTAGCGTTCCCAATTGCCCAATCCCTTTTGTATAAGAGCCAGTGGCGTGCCGTGACATTTGAAGTGAGGGAAGCAAATTGCCAGGAAAGAAATTTGCCCAGACCCGGAGGGGGGTCTGGGGGGCTTGCCCCCCAGCTTAGCCCCGCAGGGAATTTTTTAAAATTTGACTAATTTTAGATGGTTAAAAACGATTTTGAAAGTACCTTTTTGGAAGATTACTTGAATTTAAGAAATGGTCAAAGGAGGATTTTCAGACTAATTTTTTATATTTTAATCATTAGTTTTTTGAAGGCAAATACGAGGGCAAATACAGATATACAAAAACTTTGTAGAAATGCGTAAACTGAACTGAGAATCCGAAACTGCAATATTTTGTAGATATTACAAGTTTAGACATTCAACCGCTCTTGAGCACTGTCACCGACCGATCACATGTTCGTTCCAATCGTGTCAACTCGGGAGTAGTTCGGCTGCGTTCGGACTGTGGATGCAACTCTCCGATTTGCTTCCCTTGGCTAGAATACGCCTGCAGAAATAGACGCATTTTACACAGAAATGCTTTGTGTTTAGACCGGCAAATAATGTTATTATCATGGCAAAATAAGTTTTTATTATTGACAATACTTTCAGGTGGCTGCAGATTAACATATTTGATTGTAGGCAAATCACCTAATGCATGCGTAACTCCCGTATATAGAGCGAGGGATTGGAAGCAATTCGAAAAGTGAATCCCTTGGAGCCGGCCGACTGCCGAGCCGAGGCAAGTGTATGCGTGCGCACGCGCCTTGCCCACCTCCTGTCCTAGAAACCGCGTTTACTTTGAAATCAGAGCGAAAGTGGTGACATTTGTGTTCGTAATAAGAATTCTATAAGTAGTATTAAGTGATGAATATTTTTGTAAAAAGATTAAATTATTATACATATAATTATTATATTTTAATATTGTTGGAATGGAAAAGGAAGGGGAAGCAATGCTTCCCTTGCTTCCATTGAGTGCACGCCACTGATAAGAGCTGTATTTAAGGGAGTTCTTTGCTTGCGCATGCCTGCAATCTCACCATCGATTGACATTCCTCGATTAAAATTCTGTCGGAATGTTGAGGTTTGTTGAATGGCTTCTTCTTCTTCATTACTAGAAGCAGAATAGATGTGAAATAATTTGTTATGAACAGAAAACAGTTATACACGATGATATATCATGCTTAAATAAAAAGGAATCAATATAAAAGAATAGGTAGACCTGGATGAATTAGCAATAGCATTTTTTGTAAGTCTGCTCCCAAAACCATGCTGAACTTCTTCCTCCTCCTCTTCATCCCCCTTCTCCTCATCTTTTGTGGATGTAGAGGGTTCTGTCTTCTTCTCTTGGTTTTGAGCTCCCCCAGATATAAAACTCACTGGAGCGGTATAGTTACGTTTGCCACCTGCTGATGACTTGAAGCTACTGCTAACAGCGGTTTCTTTGTCGATGTCATCTGCCCACACACCTAAACATATGCAAATAATTAAAGTGGTTAAATATGTACCAAATTACAATTCACACGACAAAAACATGTTCTCAACAGAGAAAAACTGTGTTTTGTTGTGGTTTCGTTGTCGACTGACAGCTAAATTCATAACCTCACTCTTCCTCGCGCCACTAGAAAATGGTAGGTTGTCTAAATCGAGTTCAGTCAGGCGCGTAGGAAGGGGGGGGGGGGAGTGGGGGTCAATGACCTCCCCACTTTTCATCTTGACACCCCCAGATATCACCCCCACATATACAAAAATGTTGATAAAGAGATCCAAAAATGCACAGATTTGCTCCATTATGAGGTTGAATTCTCAAAATTTTCCCAAGTTTTGCAAAACTAATTGAACAGAGGTATTATCCAATGAGACAATAAATCATTTACAAATGTGTTCTTGTCCAACATGATTATCCTCATGATTGAGGATCATCCTATCATCGTATGATACCAAAACATATACAGATTTTTCTTATTGCTTATTGGTTATTGCAACCGTTTTCAAAGGAATTCCAAAATCGATTCATAACGATTCTCTTTTACTAGAAATTCAAAAAATTCCCTGCGGGGCCTTTAGGGATTTAATCGAATAACAAAATGTACAGATTGTTATGCATTTTGTCTCAAGTTTCCCAAGAATATTGCATATCATACATTTTAAATTTCTTTGAAAAGGATGCCAAAATAGCTTCAAATTTATTCTTTTGTATCAAAAACTGAAAAAATTCCCTGCGGGGCCAATGGGGATTCTATAAAAACAAATAGTTACTTACAGATTATATTTCATTTGTCGTTTCCAAAGGATATTGCATTTCATAAATTTTAAATTTCTTTGAAAAGTATGCCAAAATAGCTTTAAACTCGATTATTTTATATCAAAAACCCAAAAAATTCCCTGCGGGGCCAATGGGTATTCTTTAAAACAAATAGCTACAAATTATATTACATTTGTCTAAATTTTCCACAGAATATTGCATTTCACACATTGTACATTTCTTTGAAAAGTATGCGAAAATAGCTTCAAATTCGATTCTTTTGTATCAAAAATTCAAAAAAAGCCCTGCGGGGCAATTTGGGGTGCGGGCCCCCAGACACCCTTGTAACGGCGACTACTTTTCCTCACATTCATTGATCCCGATAATGTTGACCCCCCCACTCAAAATGAAGTTCCTACGCGCCTGAGTTCAGTGACAAAGCTGACAAATGAATTTTAGAAAAGATGTCCATACCATAATTTTGCTGATTTTTAGTCGCTCTGCGAAACGGCCTGTTTATGTTTAAACTCATTCTCCAAATCAAAATTAGTAACTTCAAACTTCTCATAATCCTTGTCAGCCTCGGCCAGCACCAGCGTTGCCAACTTTTCAAAGTAAAACTATGGTACAGAACATGAAAAATTATGGAAATGCAAAAATTATCGTGGCCCTGATTCTATAACTCCATTGTGACTGCTTAGCAATTATTTCAATGTTAATCCTTATGGAAGAAATTGCTAAGCGGTCGCAATGGAGTTATAGAATCCCACCACGTACGTCCCCCCACCCCGAAATGTACGAACTATCAGCAAATGTTTTTTTTCTTTTGGTTTTTAACACTTTGATATCAATTTTGAGACGTTCTGATGTGTATTTAGTTTACAAATTTTACCTTTTAAGTTTTTCACACTCAAAAACGCTCAAAAACCTTGCCCCGCAGGGCGTTTTTAAGACTTTTGGATCTTTAGAACCAATTTTGAGACGTTTTGAGGTGTAATCATGGTCATATCTAGTTTTAATCAAAATTATCGTACATTTACCTCGTACAGGCAGGCACTATCGTACATCGTACAGAAGGCCAAATTATGGTACAAAATACGATAATTATCGTACGGTTGGCAAAGCTGGCCAGCACAGCATTTTTGTGGTACGTCAGTTTAGTATGATACCCAAAGTCGATAAAGAAGTTCGAGAAGTTATGAAATATTATGATATTTCTATGATATGTTGATATGTATGATATGATATGTATTGATATTATGAAGCTCTTTGGCTGTTTTGTTATAAGTAACTAGGAAAATACTCTGTGAAACGCGTTGATGAGCGAACACGGATACGCGCAACAACTCGAACCGAAATTCTGCGTCTATCAAAAATATCATTAAAAGCCAATAATGCTTGAATTTTTCACAGACTTGTTTAAAAATCTCCAAATATCACTCAAATATTAGTCCCAATAACCATGTAAAGTTTTAAGTTGATCGATTGAACCTTTATAATTGAACTACGTTCCCAGCAAATATTCAAAAATCACAGAATCTCTTTCAAAAAATATACCTGGGACCACTCATACGATATTAGTAGCAGGGACCCGAACCGGAACCGGAACCGGAACCTAGAACCGGTATGAACCTTTATAATTTTGGAACCAGAACCGGAACCGTTATACTTTTTCCCCAAGAACCAGAACCGGAACCGGAACCCGAACCTTTATAATCAATTAGGTTCTAAAGGTTCTTAAAGGTTCTTTAAGGTTCCTTCTTTTAATAAAAGAAACATGTATGATTTAATTTTTTAACTTTTGGATTTTAATATTATGATATTTTCAAAGAATATTTTTCGCAAAGTTGTAAAAAAAATATTTTTTGCTAACATTTCTATTAGGTAGTATTTTTTGTAGACTTTTTTAATTCTTGAAAATCCTTCATTTTTAAATGGTGCTCGAGTTTTCAATTTTTTTGCGATGAGAACTGCTTTGCTGACAATTATGAATATGAAAGCTCTGGCAAAATTAATGTTTACGCCGTCTTATGGAGAAAATTGCCGCCATTGTCTCTTCTGACTCTGAGATTTAGTCTGCGCACCATCCTGTGACTTCTGTACGCATATTACAGACACTACACCAGTGCTTCTTTCATATGACAAAATCCAAATTCAAAAATTCCATTAAATTTGACATAATACTGAAGTGTTATAATCTAGTTTGATTTAAAATTTGAGAACCGGAACCCGGAACCTTTATGCAGGAACCGGAACCGGAACCGAACCTTTAAGATTATTTGTTTAAGAACCGGAACCAGAACCCGAACCTTTATAAAGTAAAATTGTGGAACCGGAACCGGAACCTTTATTAATAAAGGTTCGGGTCCCTGATTACTATTAGTGTGTGTACACAATATCAGATCGATCTGTTGAACGGTCATTATTAGTTTCATATGCGTTTAAAAGTTTTTGCTCAACTACCTTGGATTAGAACTGAAGAGTCCAAGTAGCCATGATCAACATTTTCGAGAAATTTGACAGCCAACACGCAAAATTTCCGTAAAATGTCAATTACTTTTGGATTTAAACACAGAATAGTCTGAAAGTAGTCAAAACTACAGATTATGTTGGTCCCAATGACCATGCAACGTTTTAAGTTGATCGGTGATACGGTTCTAGCTTACTTTTCAAAAAACAAATGAAATATTTTTTTAAATTTTAACCAATGGGAGGATTTGGATGAAATTTTGTTTGATTGGGCAAAATGTTGGTCGTAATGACTTCTCAAAATTTCAAATTGAACGGGCCAACCAATCGAAAGATAATTTTTTTTAAATTTGAACCAATCACAGGATCCCTTTCATAAACGATCCCAGAGACCGCATAGATTACGTTAGTACGTGTGCAAAATTTCAGATCGATTGGTTGTGCGGTTTGACCTCGGCAGGGCAGACAAAAAAAAAACACACAGAGAAAGTGCCATAAGAGTACCGTGGTGACGCTCACTACGCTCGCTCAATTAAGGTTATAGTAAAAATATGCAATTTGTAATGTCCTTCTTTTCGTAACAAAGAGTGTAATATTATAATTATTTTTGGGAAGGTAGAATCGTTTGACTGAGAGAGATTTTTTTGTTTTGTTAATTGTTATGGCGTTACAGGACTTGCAGGACTGTTCAGGACTGTTCAGGACCCAGAACAAATAATTAATGCAATATTTGTTTTTTTGGGTGTCATTCTCTTCAGAAAAATGCCCTCTACAACAAATCCAAAATCCGCCGGAAGTACTTTTTAAGTTAATTTCCCATGTTAATTCCATCTTGCAAAAAAAACTTTTTTCATGTAACTCCGATTTTGACGAAACTTGGCAGAATTGTTCACCATCCTAAATGAACACAAATAGCTCTCTGAGCGTTTTTCTCTAAATCTTATCGTTTGGGAAATACTATGGCCCATCGAAAAGTCATGTATTAGTCAGTTTTCGACGATTTAGGTCACCGAGTGTAATTTCTAATTTGACGTTTTGCGAGGTCCATATTTTCCAAACGATAAGATTTAGAGAAAAGCGCTCAGAGATCTATTTGTGTTCATTTAGGATAGTGAACACTTCTGCCAAGTTTCGTCAAAATCGGAGTAACATCAAAAAAGCTTTTTTTGCAAGATGGAATTAACATGGGAACTTAACTTAAAAGGTGATTAAAAAGTACTTCCGGTGCACGGATTTTGGCGGATTTTGGATATGCTATAAAGAGCACTTTTCATGAATAGAATGACACCAAAAACCAAACGTTGGAATGTGTTCTGGGTTTGGACATTTTTGAGAGAGCGAAGCGAGCGTCTCCTTTTGGCTCTTTTGGTACGGACCTCTGTTTTTTGTGTGTGTTTTTTCTGTTACTGGCGATATACAAGTTACAGTTTTTCTTCGATTAATCTGAAATTTTGCACACATGTGCTGACCATTTACGGGCGCTGCAGACCCTAATTTTTTTGAAATCCCCTGATTGGTTCAAATTTTAAAAAAAAATCTTTCGATTGGTTGATCCAATCAATTTGAAATTTAGCATATTCATTTCAACCAACATTGTACCCAATCATAAAAAGTTTCAGCCAAATCCTCCTTTTAGTTTATATTTAAAACTATCTTTCCTGTGTTTTTTGAAATTTAAACTAGAACCGATTAAACGATCAACTTATTACTTCGCATGATGGTTGGGACCAACATTATCTGCATTTTTGACAATTGTCATACTAATCTGTGTTTAAATTCAAAAGTTATTGACATTTTACGGACATTTTGCGTGTTGGCTGTCAAATTCACGGCGACTTCGACTCTTCAGTTCAAGGCAAGGTAGATAGTGCAGAAACTTTCAAACGCATATGAAACTGATAATGACCGTTCTACTGTCGATCTGTTGTGTAGACACACTTATATCATATGAGTGGCCCCAGGTATATTTTTTGAAGGAGATCCTGTGATTTTTGAAAATTAACACTGAACCGTTCAATCATAAAGGTTCAATCGATCAACTTAAAAATTTGCATGGTTATTTGGACCAATATTTTAGGAATTTGTTGAGATTTGTATACAAGTCTGTGACGAAATTCTAGAATGATTGGCTTTTAATGACATTTTCGATAGACAGAATTTCGGTTCGAGGTGTTGCGCGTATCCGTGCTCGCTCATCAACGCGTTACACAGAGCGTTTTCCTAGTTAAGCTTGATTTGACTGGACTATAAAGGTATTAGCATAGAGGTAAGAAGGGTTTGGTATTAGGTGTCAGGTTTTACTTCGTACCTTAGTAGAAAACCAGGCGCGTAGGAACTTT
This sequence comes from Leuctra nigra, assembly GCA_934045905.1. Taxonomy (NCBI): domain Eukaryota; kingdom Metazoa; phylum Arthropoda; class Insecta; order Plecoptera; family Leuctridae; genus Leuctra; species Leuctra nigra. Next base: position 63,661,223 of record OW203761.1, on the reverse strand, counting down.
ATTTTGAGAGGGGGGGTCAAAATTATAGCAGATCGATGGATGTCAGAAAAATGTAGTTTGCTGCTACAAGGGGTTTGGGGGACTTAGCCCCGCAGGACCTTTTTTGAATTTTTGATACAAAATAATCGAATTTTAAGCTATTTTATTTTTATCATTCTTCTCAAAGAAATGTAAAATGTGTGATATGCAATATTCTGTGGGAACTTAAGAAAAATTGATTTTATAGAATCCCCAATGGCCGCAGGGCATTTCTTTTACATCTTGATAAAAAAAAGAATCGAATTCGACGCTTTTTTGGCATCTTTTTTAAAGAAATTAAAAATGTGTGTATGCAAAGCGTATGGTTTAGGTAAAAGGTAAAATTGTAAAATTTTGGAAGAAATAAAATTGTATTAAAATTGAATTGAATTGAATTGAAATTGCAATATTCTTGGGGAAACAAGAGACAAAATGAAAATTTTGTTATTTGACAAAGTCCCAAATGGCCCCGCAGGGAAATACTTAATTCTAGTGAAAGTGAATCAATTATGAATTATTGATTTTGGAATCGACCTTTGAAAAAGTTTGCAAGAGCAACAGCAATAAGCAATCAATAAGAAAAAATCTGAATTGTGTTTTGGAATTTAATAGTTTAACGTGCAATTATTTAATTTTATTCATGAGGATGATCATGTTGGACAAATGAGTACATGAGTTGACTCATTGAATAATACCTCTGTTCAATTAGTTTTGCAAAACTTGAGAAAATTTTGAGAATTCAACCTCATAATGGAGCAAATGTGTGCATTCTGTGCATTCTGTGCATCACTTAATCAACATTTTGTGAATATCTGGAGGTGTTCAGGATCTCTGGCAGGGGGGGGGTCAGGATCTCAGGCTCCAGACAGGGGGGGGGGGTCCATTCCCCCTTTCACCCCTATTCCTACGCGCCTGTAGAAAACTCTTCACAAAGGAAGGTTAGGTTGCCATGATGAAACTACTTTCAATTCTTCTCGCATGCTATTGCAGCATCTCACTTGCATTCTTGCTTGCCCTATGCCGAGATTTCAAGTATGAGCCAAGTATTGTTTTATAATTATTTACTTAGCTTTCTTTTTTTTAGTATTACATGTTATGCACTAAACAATAGTTATTTTATCTGTTACACTCTTCCTTTTTCAAGAATTCAATCATTTTCATTTTTTTAATTGACCCCCAGTTTTACATTCAGTTAATTAATGATCTAATCTATTATATTCACTCACTCCATATGACAAATCAGTTATTTGGACAAACAAGTTTGACTCTTGTGCCATGTTCATGAATACTACTAATAATGTTTAATCTATCCTTTAAATACTCAGGTGCTAATCCTAACTTAATTTTATGTAAAGTATGGGAAAAGTTATTTTATGAAAAGTTTTAAGTATGGAATGGGCCTATTCCCAATTCCCTTTGTATACAGAGGGGTGAGACTACCTACCCTATTGAATATGCTGAACAAGTACTTTCTGTATCAGTGCAGTGTGTCTATAATGTCCATCTGGCGGCCAGGTAGCTGAGTTGTTTGAGCTCTGTTCGCGCCAGAACTCCTTTACCGGCCTTATTTAGTTGCTACCCTCCTCCCTCCATAGGGTAGTTTTGTGATTGGTGACCTTGCTCGCCTCTAGGTCGCCTCTAGGTCACAATCACATCAGTAGTCGTTATCACAGTCTTCGTGCTGCCACGTTCCCGGGAGGTCGTGGTTAGCGTGGAGATTCATCGCCATTGAACCACAATGTGCTCAGACAGCTCGAAATTAGTAACGGAAATCGCCTATCATCGGCTTAATTATTATAATTTGTGTGTAACTTTTATTCTAAATTAGCTACTCAATCTAAGTTCTACTATTTAAATCGTCGTATTGGTGAAAATCATTCAAATTAGAGAGAAAACTGGCCGAAATACTTTTTTTTAAGTGGGGCCATATAAATGTAATTGAAGAAGAAGAAGTCGTTATCAGCTCGGAGCGAGCGTACGTTAGTTTTCTTTTGTCTCGACTTTTCGAGTGCAGTGGTGCAACGCGGTTTCACTGGCCGTCTCGTGGTCCGCCCCATGTATCTCGCACTCCTTTCCTTTCCTTGATTTCTTAGATTAGATTAGAATAGTAATTCCATCCACGCCGCGCCGCTTTACTCTCGTCGTGACCTCTACTTCACGACGGCCATACCACGCCGAGACGACTCAACATCTTCGGTGAGTTTCTTATCTATTCTATCCCCCCCCCCTACAATACAGGCTCGCGCTTACATTTGGTCACACAGAACAATAGACCATTTGGTGCATTTAGCCACGGAGTTCTCATCATCTTCTTGGTCCCTCTACGCCCTTCGGAATTCTTATTCCATAGCATTCATTTTCGTTTCATTCCAACCTCAGCGTCGTTTTTGTTCCCAACGTTTGTTTCCACAAACTCTGTGCTTTACATGCACATGCAAGTCATTGGCCCAGTTCTTCAATGATTTTGGTTCTAAAGTGCATTAAATTCATTCTTTCTATTGGTTAGTCTCATGGCAACAGCATTCGTGTTCCGTGCATCGAATCAGTGATGATTTCAGACATGTTTCGGGGAAGAGGCGTAGTCCCCCCCCCCCCCCCCCCCCCCCCTCCGAGAAGGTACTTAAACGTCATAAGTCATGACTGCCACTTATTTTACTTATGACTTACTTATGATTTTACTTATTTTACTTATGATTTTACTTATTTTTTACTTATGACTGACACTTATTTGTTGTAATTTGAGCAGTCACAGAATCCCAGAATCGATTTTAACATGTATATACTCGAAAAAAATGCCCTGCGCGGGCAACAATTGGAGTATTTTTTGCTTCAGTTTGTGCATTTTAAAGCCCCAGAATCACTTTTAACTGGTTTAAATTCTAAAAAACGTCCTGCGGGCTAAAGCCTTCCTTCCGGGTGTCGCAATCCTCCCATGAAGAAAGTAGTTCCTACGCGCCTGCAAAACTTGACGATGCAACGCAATTATTGTTAGTTCAAACATGTCGAAGCCAGTGGTGGATTTATTTAGGAATCAATTAACTATTAATTATTTACACACACCTGTAACATTTCATTCAAAAAAAATATTCTGGTGAAATGTGTTCACCTACAAATTGGGATATGTCATTTAAGATATTTTACATATTGCGTACCTATTTTTGTTTACCCCACCGATGACTGCCACCTTAGCGCGGTGGTGGGGTTTGCGTTGGCCAATGATCCATTGCAGCTACGCCGGCGAGCATATGCTCATGTGTAAGGGTTACCCATGCCGGACAGATCAGTGATGAGGTCCAGACAAAGAGCAGCCAGGGTTGGCCTAACCATGTCCTCCCTTAAATTTGCGGTCCCCATCGGGTCGGCCTCTCCCCTCGAGATGGTGATCCCCCTGAAATCGGGTTCCGCCGGCCCGAATCCTCACACCCCCCGGTCCGTCCCCATTCCGACCTGGCCTCCCCACCAGTGTTGGACTCCCCCGGATCGGGCCCGTTAGGACGACCCCTCCCCATGTCCACCACTTATATCAACAAAGTTAAATGCAAAAATGCAAAAATTAATGTGCGCAATATAACCTCGTCGTTGACGCGCCGTTAAACCACAATAATCTATCTATCTATTTTTGTTTAGGTACACCCACACCCCTCTCCAGATTACATTTTGCACCCCAGTTTTTAATTTGCCCCTCACCCCTTCCCTGAATAAAATGTCTGAAATCATCACTGCATAGAATATTTGCGAATATTCCGATTCATTCGTCATTTACTTCCAGCCCAGGTAATTTATTTCTCAGCGACTCGACCTTAAAGGTCATCAGATTACGTTGACACGTAATCTCGAGTTCGAACTTGTTTTGATAGCATCAGTTCTACCCAGGTTCGTTTTTGTAGTTCTCGTTTCTACATTGGGGTCTGCTGTTGCAACTTGCTTGTTAGTTTTCACTCGCAATCATGGCAACAAAGATATCAAAACAACGAGCATTACTGGTTGCAAAACGAGAACATATTCGCGACTCTGCAACCTACACTCCAGCAAGATCCACATGTCACTGTGAGTCATTGAACACAGTTACTGTTACTTCAAACACATGGGTTCGAGTCCCGCGGCCGTCTTCACTGACTGTGGATTCCCTCAGTCGGGAGGCAAATGATGGGAAGTTATCAATATTTTCAGTCAGTATTAGTTGATTTTGCAGTGATTTATTAATTTATAAAACAAAAATCTCGTGTAATCATAAGCATGTGAAAACTATCAAAACCCATTGCTTTTATTTTAAATATTACATTCACAATATAATTAATATCTCAACATTTCGTTGGAAAGATGAAGAAAGAGCGCATGTTTTGCCGACAACATTAGGACTGTTCGTTTTGCTTACTGCACTTTACTGCTCACTGCAAATCCGTTCGTTTTGCATCAAACTTGCTGTTCCGTCACTGCGATTGCAGAGGCGCCGGAAGTCTATTTTCTCAGGGGGGGCACATTTTGCTTAGGATCTAGGTAGGGTAGGGACTAAATTTGTAAGGGAGAAAATAATACAGTAAATAACCATGTATGTGGGAAACACGATTGCCCAGAGAAACAATGGGGGTCTGGGGGGAGGGCCCACTAGCACCATGCGGGTCCGGGGCGCATAGCCCCGGGAAAATTTTCAATTTCTGGAATGAATTTGGTGCTTTTCTACTTGATTTCACACTGTTTAATCCTATCTTTATTTGAACAAATAAATGGACGACATCATTGGTAGCTAAGATAAATTGAATCCGAGGACTGCCAAAAAATGTATTAATGAAAGTAATTAAAATGTGCGTGGAAAAGTGTCATACACATTAAAATGTCGCGCAGCGGATTTTTTTAAATTTCTGCCGACAGGCAGGTTTCAAATGATTTTGGTGCATTTTAATTGTAAGCTAGCAAACATAAGTTAATCAATCATTCATAACATGAACGTCCCGCAGCGATTTAGTAAACTTTTAATACACTTAAAGGCAGGTTTTAAATGATTTTGGCACACAACAATGCCGCGCAGCGATTTTTTTTTTGAAATTTAACCCTAATCAAGTAATTTTGTAAAGATATTATGCGTTACCAGGGGGGGCAGATTGATACTCTTGCCCCCCCTTCAGATGGCTAGGGGGGGCACGTGCCCCCTCTGCCCCCCCGATTCCGGCGCCCCTGTGCGATTGTGTTCGATTTGACACTGACAGTAGCTGCGCAGTGACTGCTCTTACAGCTGGGTAGGGAAGTGATGTAAACTGCAGTAACTTTGCAGTAGGCGGTAAAATGGCGGATGTTTGAAATGTAAAATGTGTTTCTTATGGATGGATAGTGAAAAAACGCCTAAGGAGGAGGGAAATGAGTATTTGTTTCAGAGTTTAGTTTAGTAATATGTTATGAAATGATACATATTTATATAAAAATGCATTGGGATTAGACAAGAATTCTATAAATGCAGAACATAACCTCACTTATTTTTACATTCTTCCCGCCAAATTCACAAACCTCCCAACCAATAAGAAAAGGCCAGCCTGCCATCCTGCTGCAAATGCGTTCGTTTTGTGTTGGTACAGCAAGCTACTGCAAGAGTTACCAGGGCCTACTGTAAGCTGCTGCTACTGCAACTGCAGTAAGCAAAACGAACATACCTATTGTGTCAGGTTTGTGATGCATAAGTGCCCTTTTACTAGAGTAAAGGTAGAGTCGAGATAGAGTTCTTGGCTGCTCGTAGGATTTCCTTCAACTTCAGGTTTTGATTTGAGAATATATTAAAGGCTCATTCACAATGCACCGCTAACTTTTACTTGAAGGTGCAAGTAAGTAAATTCATCATAACTGTTATTTTCGCAGTTCTTTTCTGCGTAGATAAGTTCCAACAGATGTACATGTGTTCTATTCTAAGTTATCTGATAAGGGGACTTGACGGGCTAAATTGAACCGTTCCAAGTAAAAATTTGTATAGCATTTTGGTTGAAAAAGTCACGTGATATATTTTGGTCTTAAGGCAGTGTTTGAACTGAAGCATTTCAACTGATGTTGTTCTCTGTTATATCAGTTTGATGACGTCGACGAGCACCGCGACGCTTCCCATGACACCGCGACGCCTATTGAGCGCCACGACGCCTGATCTTCACTCTCTGGAGACGCGATCTTCCAGATAGAACCTGCTGCTGCGTTTCACACTGCGAGGACAGCCTGAGTGAAGTCGACAACGAAACGGACGAACAGATAAGATTTTCTATTGCAATTTGTTAATTCGCTATGTTGGTTATACATTTTTAATTCTTTTAACTTTGTAATCCATTTTAGAAGAAACTTATAAGTCTATTACAATATATGTTTTGTAAACGTACATTATATACTATACTACCAGACAACCCATTTTGATCCTCATCATGACAATCCAGTTAGACAAAACGACAAAATGGCTCTGACATAATCTCAGGCGCGTAGGAACTTTATTTTGAGTGGGGGGTCAAAATTATAGGGGATCGATGGATGTCAGGAAAAGGACGTGCGCCGTTACAAGGGGGTATGGGGGGCTCACCCCCCAGTTAGCCCCGCTGGGCCTTTTTTGAATTTTTGATACAAGAGAATCGAAATTGAAGCTATTTTATCATCCTTTTCAAAATAATTTAAATATTTGATGCACAATATTCTGTGGAAACTTAAAACAAATTGATATGAAGGGATGTGTGTTGTGAAAAATATCCGACCGAACCGGGGCTCGAACCCGGGACCTCTCACTTGCCGGGCGAGAGCTCTACCAACTGAGCTACCCGATCGGACGGACGGACACTAGACACAACACACTGATGAGGGTTAGAGATCTCCGAGGAGAATGGAATGAAGGTAGAGAATGCTTCTACGAACTGTCATACCACCGGTGACGATGCTGTCACCATGTCTCATTGCAGTTGCATTGTCAGTGCATTGTCTCATTGCAGTTCGTAGAAGCATTCTCTACCTTCATTCCATTCTCCTCGGAGATCTCAAACCCTCATCAGTGTGTTGTGTCTAGTGTCCGTCCGTCCGATCGGGTAGCTCAGTTGGTAGAGCTCTCGCCCGGCAAGTGAGAGGTCCCGGGTTCGAGCCCCGGTTCGGTCGGATATTTTTCACAACACACATCCCTTCATATCATCCTGACTCCATGGAAGTTTTCCAAAGAAACCTACATTCTCTTAAAACAAATTGTTTTTATAGAACCCCCAATTACCCAGCAGGACATTTTTTAATTTATTGATAAAAAATAATCGAATTCGATGCTGTTTTGGCATCCTTTTCAAAGAAAATTTAAAATGTGGGATATGCAATATTCTTGGGGAAACTTTAGACAAAATGTATTAATATAATCTGTTAATTTTGTTAATTTATAGCATCCCCAATGACCCCACAGGGAAATTTTTATATTATAGTAAAAGATAATCGATTATGCATCGATTATTGAAAACGGTTGCAATAAGCAACAGCAATAAGCAATAAGAAGGATTTGAACGTGTTTTGGTATCCCCTTGCAATTAGGCAATCAGCAATACACCGTACGCCACCCCGCTTTCATACTCCACTAGTTACAGAATCAGAACAACATAAGAAACCAGAGCCAAATCCCGGATCATTCAAAGGAAAGAGGAATGAAGTTCACAAGCAAATGAGAGGTGTAGTTTAACGTGTAATTACTTAATTTTATATTATGATGATGATCGTGTTGACAAATTAGTATTTGACTTTTCTCATTGGATCACACCTCTGTTCAATTAGTTTTGCAAAACTTGAGACAATTCTGAGAATTCGACCTCATAATAAAGCAAATCTGTGTATATTTGCATCTCATTATCAACATTTGTGTATATCTGGGGGTGTTCAGGTTCACTGGCAGGGGGGGGGGGGGTCAGAATTTAGACAGAGGGTCCCCCTCCTTTCCCCCCTATTCCTACGCGCCTGCAATCTTATTTGTGACTTTTTCCGTTACCGCCGGTTTCAACCCCGACATAAAGTGCAAAAGGTCAATTTCCGTCTTATCAGGGGTTTTCGTTAAATTAAGTGACGATCGTGTGTGAACAGGTATTGTTTTAACATTGACGTACACTGGGGGTGGGGACATGCGACTGGCCAGTCATCTGTCGTCGATGTCTAGTGACAAACGGAACCGCCCCGTTCTTCCGTACAGACCAAGGTCAAATTCTTCACTCGTCCGGCTGAGATCGTCTTACATATGGAAAGATTGCACGGAAAGCTGACGCAGCACAACAATAAGCTTAATTTAGACCTATGCTATAAATATGAAGGCATATTGTAGCATTGAACAAAATTAATAATAATGTCTTTATATTGCCAGAATCGTGGTTAGTAGTGCGGCCTCAGACATTGGCGGAAGCATTCAGTGCTGCAGCTATAGCTGTCACGAGTCCCATACTGAGCGGTAGTCAATGGTTTTAACGTCGGCTGTATAGGTGTAAATTTACAAAGTTTATTATTACCATTGTTATTTCTATTTGGTATTTAGGGCAGGAACCATAGACAGGCTAGTTTTTGAATAAACTAGGAAAACGCTCTGAGTAACGCGTTGATGAGCGAGCACGGATACGCGCAATACCTCGAACCGAAATTCTGTTTATCGAAAATGTCCTTAAAAGCCAATTATTCTTGAATTTCGTCACAGACTTGTATGAATATCTCCAACAATTCCTAAAATATTGGTCCCAATAACCACGCAAAGTTTTAAGTTGATCGATTGAACCTTTATGATTGAACGATTCCTTGTTAATTTACAAAAATTACAGGATCTAGTTCAAAAAATATTTAAACGGTCATATCAGTTTCATAATAATATACGTTTAAAAGTTTCTGCTCTAACAACCTTGAAGTGAAGATTCGAAGATGCCGTGAAATGTGAAATTCGAGAAATATGACAGCCAACACGCAAAATATCCGTAAACTGTCAATAACTTTTGAATTTAAACACAGTTTAGTCTGAAAATTTTCAAAAATACAGATAATGTTGGACCCGATGACCATGCAAATTTTTAAGTTTATCGGTCAAACGGTTCTGGTTTAAATTTCAAAAAGCACATTAAATATTTTTTTAAATTTTAACCAATGAGACGATTTGGCTGAAAATTTGTAAAATAAGAGACAATGTTGGTCCTAATAACCATGCAAAATATAAGGTTGATCACATTTGTCGAAGACTATTTTTATTTTTTAGCCTATCAGGAGATGTTTATTTAAATTTTAACCAATTGATAGATTTCAAAAAAAAATTGGGGACAGCAAACAGCAAACAGAGCTATTACTGACTCTCTATGTACACTCTTATGTTCTAGTACGCATTGGTGTACATGGCGTACACTAATGTACAACGCTTATTGTGCACTTCGTATCTTGAGATATTGACATGTAGGTACGACATTCGGATAATCCATTATCCTCTCACAGAAAGGAATTACTCAAAGGGATAACAAAGGATAGTTATATAAAGTTTCGGGGGAGGAATCTTGTTTTTAAGTACAGTAAATTATCATAATTACAGGTAATAGTGTGGACATAATCCTAGGAAGTGCTAGAAAATGACAATAAATAACATGTCATTTTTTTATAACGTAAACATCACGGAGAGCACGGGAATACTGTGCCAATGTAGGTGCTCCTTTTGCACCAATTATGTTCTCCTACGAACTCTATAAATTTGAATGCTCACACCAGTATTCATTCTAAATGAGAAATCTCTCTCCACTAGAATTACTTCGTACGATCTGTATAAACCAATTGTTGACGAGCTCTTCAGCCTCTCTCGAATGAATAAATGTGATTCAATGTCTTCGTGTCAATCTGGACTTTTACCATACGAAGGCATATATACCAACGATTCTATTACTAATTATAGAATAGAGAATAGGGGTTGCAACCCCGTTTTATAATGCGATATTCCGTAATTTTCCACGGTTATTATTTTGTACCATTCTCATTAATTCGAGTAATCACTACCAGAAAAAAACACTCCGTGTAAAAAAGGCAGCCAAGTCTCTTTACTTTAAAAAAATTCAACACCGAAAAGGAGTGATATCAAAAAAGGAGCCAAGTCAATGACATTTCCAAATATTTAATCGTATCTTTGAAATAAAAGTATAAACACCGAGAAATACTTTACAAAAGGACTTGGCGCATCGTTTTTTTAAAGACATCATTCTATCCTAAAAGTGGAAAGAAATTTACAAGTAGGTACATTTTCCTCTTTCTATTAGAGCCAGAATCTATGAATCAAGCTACTTTTAGTAATGACTATTTTATAGTTTTGTCAATGGCGATAGAAGCATGATTTTATGCTGTAATATATAAGTAATATAAGGATGAAAGAATTACATAACAATTGGAAGTGGTGAGAATGTAGGTTTCTTTGGAAAACTTCCATGGAGTCAGGAGTCAGGATCCTCATCAGTGTGTTGTGTCTAATGTCCGCCCGTCCGATCGGGTAGCTCAGTTGGTAGAGCTCTCGCCCGGCAAGTGAGAGGTCCCAAGTTCGTGCCCCGGTTCGGTCGGATATTTTTCACAACACACATCCCTTCATATCAATTGGAAGTGGGCTCATACATATTCTTGCAGTACTGTTAATATGGCGATATTAGACTGGTATCTTTTCATAATTTGATCTTGACTGAAGGAAATCATGAAACGTTGGCAAATAATTACTAACTAATGGAACACAATTATATATTTTTGAAGTGTCAAGTGTATAAAGTTAAATTTTTTAATAGACATTCAATATGACTGTCTTCTTTGTGAAATGTATTTTTATAAAATGTGTATTAATAGAAATTGTTACATGATGAGAAGGTATAACGCATGAGACTTAATTATATTCACCACGAAACAATATTACGAAGATAACTATTGTGTATATTTATAGAAAGCATAGACAACAAGTTTCATAGCGTATATATTCAAATAGAAAATATTTTACAGAAGGTATGTATAATATGTACCTAATTGAAAGATGTTTCCCTATTATTCTAAACATTCAAAATGACGGTTGTATATAAATGGCACATGCTTATGAATAGAAAAATGTCTTTAAAAAAACGATGCGCCAAGTCCTTTTGTAAAGTATTTTTCGGTGTTTATACTTTTATTTCAAAGATACGATTAAATATTTGGAAATGTCATTGACTTGGCTCCTTTTTTGATATCACTCCTTTTCGGTGTTGAATTTTTTTAAAGTAAAGAGACTTGGCTGCCTTTTTTACACGGAGTGTTTTTTTCTGGGATATCACTTCTTTTGTTAGTTTATTCATACAGCTTGTAGCACAGCTTGTGTCCGTGCAAGAACTTATTTCTTTAAAAAAATACGCCTATGCCGATTTGGATACTTAGAAAAGTTGCGTTTGGTATATAAGATTAAAATAATTATCCAAGAAGAATAGCTTTAAGTTTCGTTACAATCGGTCCAGCCGTTTTCGATATATGACGTCACTTCCGGTTTTAGCAATGGCGGCCGAAAATAATGTCGTCTTGAATTCATAATTATTACTCCTACACATTTCCAAAATTTGGTTGCAATCGGTACAGCCGTTTTTGATATATGACGTCACTTCCGGTTTTAGCAATGGCGGCCGAAAATAATGTCGTCTTGAATTCATAATTATTACTCCTACACATTTCCAAAATTTGGTTGCAATCGGTACAGCCATTTTCGATATATGACGTCACTTCCGGTTTTAACAATGGCGGCCGAAAATAATGTCGTCTTGAATTCATAATTATTAGTACAACACATTTCCAAAATTTGATTGCAATCGGTACAGCCATTTTCGATATTTGACGTCACTTCCGGTTTTAACAATGGCGGCCGAAAATAATGTCGTCTTGAATTCATAATTATTAGTCCAACACATTTCCAAACTTAGGTTGCAATCGGTACAACCGTTTACGATATATGACGTCACTTCCGGTTTTAAAAATGGCCGCCGAGAACACTGCAACCTTGAATTTATAATTATTTACAAAGTACGTTTACTTATATCTATTTTAAAGTATAAAGTGGTGAATTTAGCGTCATTTAGCATATTTATGACGTCATTTCCGGTATAGGTCATAAAATGTGTGACGTCATTTCCGGTTTCGATATTTGAATCATCAAATATTACTGATTACATAAAGTTGACCGTCTAAATCGTTTAGCGCTGGTTTTGTTCTAATCTGTTTAGCCGTTTTTGAGACATGATGTCACTTCCGGTTTCAAAATGGCGGCTTCCGGTTGGTTTTATAACAAGTCAAATGAAATATCAAAAGTACAAACGTTACATAAATATCAAGACAATCGGATCAACAGTTGTTGCTGAAATGCAAATCGATGTATATTAAATTTCATGACGTCATTTCCGGTTTATTTAAAATAATGTTCAGTCTTTTGATATTGATAATCCATATAGATGACCGTCTGAAACGATTGGCGCAAATTTCGTTCCGATCGGTCCAACCGTTGACGAGATATGACGTCACTTCCGGTTTCAAAATGGCGGCACAAAAAATTCATGGGGACAAGGTTAAATCAGACGCCAAAAGTGCACACGTGGTAAAAATGTGAGATCAATCGGTTCAGCCGTTTAGGCTGTGGCCTGTTTACCGGATTTTAGCTCCAGCCTACTACTATGATTACTGATTATGAAAACCGCCCTAAAACACTGTTTTCACGGCCCTCTAGCGCGCAAAGGGCGTAACCTATTGTTCCCAAATTTGGTATATGTTGTAGGGTGAGCCATAGCTCGAAATTAAGATATTTCGCAACAATGTGAGATTTCTCAATTTTAAGATCCAGTAGGCCGAAAATGCCACTTTGATGCTTACAGTAAAAGTGGGTTTGCTCCAGCCTTTATATGAGAGTGTGCGCGCGCCGTACGACTTGGCTGGCGTGGAGCGACCGCTCCACTAGATAAGCCCGGTTGTACAATGTCCCGATAAAGTTAGCGGTAGGATTTATCGGCTGAAACCATGGCAACAGCCAAGAAAACACAGCCATCTAGACCGTTAAAGTCCACTTTAGGCTTAAGTGAACTTTATCTTACTTATCGGGACATTGTACAACCGGGCCTTAGTGTTGATTGATATTTGGTGATTATATGGAAACGTTATTCCTCGTAATAGGGTTTCTACATCAAATATCTCGTTTATAATTTACAACAAATATTCAATTGTAGAGAGTTAATTAGTTCAAGAATTCCACAAGTTCGACAATCATACACATAATAGGTAAAGGGTTTGTGTTAAGTATTCCTATGTCTATTCTTTTTAGAAAACGAAGTACTTCTCTGTTAAATAATGGCTATGCGTCAAATTAATGCCTACGATAAACACGAATAGGAAATTCCTCTTGCACTTCTCATTATCAGATATCATATTGTTTATAATTTAAATTATCTTCATACTTTTTCTTTTTCTCTTGAGTAGGTATACACCCTTAAGTTAGTCTATTATCTCAGAATCAATCAACGAAAGTCGCCGATTTTACTTAATCACAGGCGTGTAAATAATTAGGTTTAGCTGATCGCGGGTTTTGCGAATATAAATAAACGAATACAAAAGGTATTGGCATTATAGGGACGACGCTCCTCTTCTGTTTCTACTCTTGTTCTCTTCAGCACATCTTTTCTTTTCTAATGTTGCGTCATGTGCCGCCAACGAGAAGATTCCCTACTCCCACTATTCCTTATTCTATGTTTGACGATCGAGCTTACAGGGTATAGATTATATATATTTTTTTAATTATTGATATGTGTTCTAATTTTGATAAAACATTTTACCCAAAAACGTAAACAAAATTATATATAATACAACCTAATAACAACCCTCAACCCACGCAGAATACCTATACCTTCTTACTCTCTCTGCACATTCTAGCAGAATAACACCTTATATTCACAATTTCAAGTTCCAAAACACGCTAAAATTCAAGGAAATAATCCCTTTATTCCACAAAAATGTTATCAACTTAATTTTTAACTTATGAACCACATTATTAAAATCACTAGTATAATACAACATTTTCAATGCAAAGATGTAATTTTTAATGAATTTTTCGACAGTCTTAACAATGACTTCCAATTACAATTGCAACTAGAAACAACACCCATCATCAGTAACAGGAGATTCTCGCATATTGGATTATATTAAAAAGATAAATATATACACTATATAATAAGTAATACAAAAGTGTTCAAGCAATAACCTAAAAGAAACTGAAATTAAACCATTTTAATGTGTCCTATTGTCATGCATGTGTACATTAAAAAGGTTTAATTTCAGTTGAATGTATGTTTTGATAGCCACATGCATCGAACATTTTATCTAAATACTAATTTTTTTCCATTAATTCGACGTACACCCAACAAAACATAAAACGGTATTTGAACAAAATGGATTGGCTGCTTTCAGGTTCCATGATAATCAATCCTTGTTTTCATCAATTAAATCAGAGCTCACCTTCTAGAGAGTTTTTGATAGGTTAGCATAGACTTCATAGGATGATGCCATCGAATGTATTTCAATTTTCAGCCAATCCATTTCTTTCAATTACCATTTCATAATTTGATGAGTGTACATACTATTAACATAAATAAAGGGAAAAACAAACAATATTTCAAGGGAGATTTTATCGTTTAGCCAGTCCATCATATTGTCCTGAATATTGTCATGAAGATCATGACGAGTCATTGTATTATGAGTCTTGTTTACCACCCAACTGGATCGATTAGGTCTTACTTATTGGTTCCTAGGTTTTACTCTAATCTCTACCCCTTGAACTGGTGGTTAGTAATAACCTTGACGATGAACGAGCCACATCAGCGACAATCTGTCGTCAAACAGCACGTATTGAAAAGTACTCCTCGGCCGGGCTGTACTCATCCCAACTCATATCTTCAGCTTCCATTCTCCGACTGCATGTAGAGTTGTTTCCTTCCATTATCTTTTATTTCTCAAAATAATCAATATAATCAAATCGACACAAGTAATCGTGTCCTTTTCACAACGAGCATTATATATGTATAGGTATAATGACGTGACAGAGGAGTTGAGATATTCAATAAAGAGAAAGTTTCAGAAATATAAATTGGAATATTTTAAAATATGGTTTCTTTTTTCTGACACCTTCATCTGAATGTGTGAATGATGATAAATATACACGATCTTCCAATTGAGTTTTCTTATCGTCATTCATCAAGACATATGAACAGTTATTCAATATAAATAAGAGTTTAACAAAAGATAACTCTTAATTCAACCATGCCGCATTAATGGATGTTTTGACGAACCTTGAGAGTCCCGCCATAAATTACGTGTCCACAAGGGATGTGCGCACGTCACCATGCGCACGCCTCCAGACACACGGGACATTTGAAGCAGATCTTGTGTCAGTTTATCGGTGTTCTGGAGAAATTAAGTCACTCTTTTTCTCTGGATTTCCCGATACTCCGTGCACGTCGTTGTTTAGATAAAATTTCATTCCAATGTCACAACCATTAATCTGGCACATTTTAATCTAAATGATGATAAAAGATTACCGTGTCTTTATTTTCACACGGTTTTCTTACGATATGGATTCTATGAGCCTCCATAGAATTCATCACATGATTCACATTTACAGTCAGTACATATATATTATAATCAATGCCGTTCAGATCATCTTGATATCAACAAAATAAATGAATTCCGATTGGTGAACTAAAAAATCAGTGTACTTTGAAAAAAATTGAATTAATCAGAAAAAAATAAAAAAAATCACATCAAAATTAATATTAATAAAAAAATAAAAAATAATAAAAAAATAAATAAAAAACAATATAACAAAGAAGTCTATTTAAAAAAAATAAAAAAAAACAAAAAAAATCAGTGAATTTAGAAAGAAAGAAAAATATTTGTAAAAAAAATAAAAAAAAATAAAAAGTCATAGAATAAAAAAATATTAAAGACTACAAAAAAGAAAGAAAAAAGAAAAAAGAATAAAATAACATTAAAAAAATCAGGGAGTCTATTCTCGAAACAATTATGATGTCATAACTCCAAGTTATGATATCATAAGGAGGTTTGTCCTATCTCTCACCATGTTAATATTATGACTTTTCGTCATATCATAACTTTTGACGTGATAACTATTTCGAGATAACAGGCCCCTGATGTACACCAAAATTTCGAGTTTTTAACCCCTCGATGAATTCAAAATAAACTATCGGGACTTTTGACAAGCTATGTTTTATTATACATCAATATTTCTTTCACTCTTCTGGGACATCTTCAGGATTAAACTAAGCAAGGTAACAGCAAAATGAAAGGATTTCCTTCCATTTTCCACGGAAGCGTGGACAATTTATGTATAATACAAAATAGTCTGTGAAAAGCAATGCTCTGGCACACTACGTCATCAACACTAGTTGATGACTTATCTATTTGTAATACAATGTATGAAAGCTTGAAAAAAAGACAAACTTGAAACTTGATAATTATGTTATTTCAACAACACTGACTGGAAATGCGAACATGGACTATGATACTGATAAATACTTACAGTGTATATCTACATGGTTCTAAATAATGAATGTATTTTCTAAGATATCTATGCAACAAAAAGAAGTAACGCTGTTAAACATAAGTGCATATCGTAATATGCATTCATGGTCATTGTTTTCTTCATTTTTGATCCAATTATATCGTTCAGGACATATCGTTTCTTTCTTCTAACATCTTCGTCTGAATATGTGAAAGGTGAAAAATGTACACAATCATCCATAATCAAGTTTTCTTATCGTCATTCATCAAGACATGACGTACAGTTATTCAATATAAATAAGAGCTTAACAATAGAAATAGATAACTAACTCTTACTTCAACCATACCGCCATTGAATATGTAATCCTTATTAAATATTCAATGATGCCGCATTAATGGATGTTTTGACAAACCTTGAGGGTCGCGGAAATACACCTAGCATTTGAAGCAGATCTTGTGTCCAGTTTATCGGTGTTCTGGAGAAATTGAGTCAGCTCTTTTTCTCTGGATATCCCGATACTCCGTACACGTCGTTGTTCAGATAAAATGTAATAATTCCAATGTCACAACCATTAATCTGGCACATTTTAGTCTAAACGATAATAAAAGATAACCGTGTCATTATTTTCACACGGTTTTCTTCTCGCAATATGGATTCTATGAGCCTCCATAGAATTCATCTCATAATTCAAATTTACAGTCAGTACATATCAATTATAATCAATGCCATTCAGATCGTCTTATTTTACGAAATAAATGAATTCCGAAGGGTAAACAACTAAAAAAAATCAGTGTACACTTTAAATTTTAAAGAAAAATCAAAAAAATAAAAAGAATCAGAAAAAAGTCGCGTCAAAATCAGAATTAATAAAATAAAATCATGTAAAAAAAACAAAAAAAAAAAAAACAGGAAGAATGAAAAATCACATAAAAAATCAGACAAAATAATGATAAAAAAATATTTAAAAAAAACTCAAAATTAAAAAATAAAAAAATAAATCATTTGAAAAAATATATCGAAAAAAATAAAACATTTAAGAAAAAATATAATAAAAAAATAAATAAAATAAAATCAAAATCAGGGGGTCTATTCTCGAAACAATTATCACGTAATAACTGTAAGTTATGATATCATTAGGAGGTTTGTCCTATCTTTCACCATGTTTTTATTGTGACTTTTCGTCATATCATAACTTTTGACGTGATAACTATTTCGAGAATAGAGGCCCCAGGGGCTGTATTCACCAAATGTATTATCTGCAATTATATTATGATTTAATACCAAAAACACTTTGTTAAATGACAGATAATACCAAAGATAGATAGTACGTGTTAGGAGATAAATACATTTTGTGAATCTGGCCCCTGGTGTACATAAACATTTTGTGAATGTTGTTGTGAACGGTTGTTAACCCCTCGATGAATTCAAAATAAACTACAAACTATTTTTATTATACCTACATGAATAATACGTCCACTCTTATGTGGACTTCTTCAGGATTAAACTAAACAATACACAGCAAAAATATGAAAGGATTTCCATTCATAACCACAGAAGCGTGGACGATTATAATAAAAAATAGTTTGTGAAAAGTAAATTATCATGCTCTGGCACACTACGTCTTAAACACTAGTTGATAATTATATTTTTTAAACATCACTGACTGGAAATTCGAACATGAAATATGATTCTTATAAAATACTGAGAGTGTATGTCTACACGGTCCTAAATAATTAATGTATTTTTTTAAGATTATAATAATACATTCCGTGTCATTGTTTTCTCTATTTTTGATCCAATTATATCGTTCTGGACAGTTCAGTTATCTCTATTTTTCTCTCTTGAGGGAATCCTCCAATTACAATGGAGGTATTATGTCGCATTGCTGACAATCCAGGCTAAGTGAGCAATTTCATAATCTGTGGGTGACATTACCTGGTTGTATTTTTCGTACTATGGAAAGATTCTTCTAATGACATGAGTCGCCATCTTGACAGGTCGTTTTCCATTCGTGGAAATCTAAATTTTAATTACACCAAGGTGTAATATACCTACCATACCTATATAATATAATATACCTGATATACCTATTTTACCTACCAGTAAAACAATGTTATCTGGTAAATAATTTAAAATAAAGTCTTTCGTTTATCTCCATTATGAGATGCGATTAAACTTCGATAAGACGCGTCGCTTCCCCCACATTCCACAGACAGAACAATAATTATTAAATGTTTTGAGCAGATTTGGCATTTCAAAATATACCGTTGTATTAATAGTATACTGTCTGCATAAAGTATTAAAAGTATCAAGTACCAAACAACGGTTGCGTAATACAATTCATACAGTATGTCACTTCAATGGCTGCGTCGAGGGGTGAACAACTATAAAAATCAATGTACACTTAAAATTTAGAAAAAAAGAAAAAAAAAAGTTTTTTTTGTTGGTTTCCAGAGTTGTTGATATGCTTTGATCTCTTCTTCGGTAATACACTGCTGGTTTGTTTGCGTTGGCCCTAAAAAAGGGCCAATTACGACGTTTCGGATGGCTTGCTCCATCCATCTTCAAGTTAGGAATGTTAGGATAGGGTCAGGAGGTTGTCTAGCCTCCCGACCTTATCCTACCATTCCGAGAAAAAGAGAAGAGATCACAGCAAAATCAGAAAAAAGAAAAATCAGAAAAAAGAAAAATCGTAATAAAAAATAGAAAAAAAAATATACAAAAAATTAATAAATACAAAAAAAATAGCCCGATTTTTTTTAAGTATTAAAAAATAAACTAAAAAAATACAAAGAGAATTACCATAAAATAAAATAAATATATATGGTAAAAAAAATAAAAAAAAAAATAAAAATAAAAAAAAAATCTCAAATATGAAAAAATTACAAAAAATAAAATTACTTAAGATTTGTAAAAACCAACAAATAATTTGAAAAAATCAAAAAATTATGTGTACACTTAGGCTGCAAACACACGGGCGTTAAAAAACCGCGACGTTTTTCTTGTTGGAACACATAGGGCATGAAAAAACACGCGACGTATTTCTTGGTCGAACACACGGGGCATGCAAGACGCGACGGTTATGCAGCTGTCATGCTATGTCAGCTGTACAAAACGCCGCGTGAATAAACCGCCTCGTGTGTTCGCTCCCATAGACTCAATGCTACCTCTCTTCTCGGCGTCTCGTCGGCGTGCGAACGCTTCGGCTGGGCATGAAAAAAGAACGCCCCGTGTGTTTGCAGCCTAAAATGACGAGTTGTTAACCCCTCGGGCTGCGTTTGCAATGTTCTATTCGTCAACCGTCTTTCCCAGCGACTCATATCGCAATCAGCAAATCGAGTACTTGATTTCAGCCGTAGTCTGGTACCTGACACAAGCAGCATTCGTCACGGAGTTTTAACTCAGTTTATATTAAAATCTGTTGAAGTATGACATTATGCTTTATTGTTTTGGACCAAAGTGTAATTAAAATAGTGTTCATAAATAATAGTGAAGTGGAGAGTTGTGTGGGGTCGTTTCAGAACCAGAGTTATTAGAGGGGGCTGTGGAACATAAAAAGTTACTTTGCAAATTTAAAGTGCGTTTATTCAAAAACTAAACATAATGAAATTCGTTATTTAGGGTTGGTTCTACTTGACTACAGTTTGTTGGATTTTTACCTCAAGAATTATGGCAGTGAATGGGGACATGAAACCAGGGGTGTCCATTGTGTCTGGGTCTTCGCAAACCTCAAGAATTCTGTGTCACAAGCGGCACTCAATGCTCGCTCGCCGATTGGTTCAACCAACTTCATAGACAATTTGCACGAACAATTAATATGGTTACTCAAAAGATCTGATGAACACAATTTCTAATGGAATTGTTCTCAAAACTAAACAAAAGCGTTCAATTACATTCATGCAGCTTTCTTCTTACGATGGTGTTGTTCGGTCGCATCTCTCCGAGGTGTCAATACATTATATCATTCTCAGGAAAGTTATACAAGGTTTTACCGAAGGATACAGAACTCTATAAATTTAAAGCATTTCGCTTAGTACATATCAGTACATAGACGCGCCATTCCAACGAGTAGTGTGGTGGGCACTTGCTCCATGCTAGATCTTCGCGGCCAGCTTGCCCTCCTGTGCCCCCTGAACATGTGACGGGGATCGGGTGTGGATGATGGACCGGAGCTAAAGCTGCGAGTTGTAGCTTCACTAACGCAGTAGCGCCAAAAATACGATAAATGTAAATAATTTTTTAATAGGCTATTTCTTTAAAAATAATATAGAGTAGTTTAGAGTTCTGTTTAGAGTTTAAAATATAGTGTAGTATTCCCACCAAAATAAACCCATTCTTCATTTTCCTCTCGAAACTCATTCCAGCCCCGTACTCTTCATTTTCGAAAGAATCTTCCCCAGTCCATCTTTAATTACGGTTCAAAGATTGCATTGTTGTCCTGGTCCTCCCCAATGATGTTGTTCCCGTTTTCGATTTCTTGCCGAACTCCTTCCAACATTGCTCATCTCTTTGAATTCTCAAAAATTCGGAGAAATAAGAAGATAGACAGAATTTCGGTACGAGGTGTTGCGCGTTTCGGTGCTCTCTTATCAAAAATTTGTAAAATGACCAAAAACGAATTTCTGTTTGTGTCGCATACATTTAATTTATACTCAACACTAAAATTATAAAAAAATTATTATTCAAATCTTAACAACAATATAACAAACCTTAATAAAATGATTTATGTAGTTTTCAGCATTTTAAATGTGGACAAGTTGCTTTTTGAAAAATTCTTGTGGTTAAATGCTTTTTTAATGGTTTAAGATAATCAATAAATACTTAGCAATTAAGTTAAGCTAGCTTATCGAGCATCACTCAGATATTCTTATCCCACTTTCTCTGTTCATTTGATTCTTGGTTAGTCCTTAAGTGACCAATTTTGCCTCCATTACTCAAGAAAAAAAAATTAACCAATTAAACGGAAATTTTACACACAAGTCAACATAATATTTAATAAATATATTATGATTTATGGCGCTCAACAGCAACGTTATCAGCGCAATATTTAATAAAGTTATTAATTTTTCTTATGTAAGTGATACCCCATAAAAAAACACTCCGTGTAAAAATACCAGCCAAGTCTCTTCAACTATAAAAAAAATATAATAAATCTAAAAATTCAGCACTGAAAAGTAGTGATATCAAAAAATGAGCCAAGTAAAACTTAATTTTAAAAACCAAAATATACTTGGCGCATCGTGTATATAAATAGTATAGAAGCATATGCCAAAAATCAAATGTACCTACCTAAATATATATAATATACCTATAATGCCCTTAAAAACGATGCGCCAAGTATACTTTAGTTTTTAAAATTAAGTTTTGACTTGGCTCATTTTTTATATCACTACTTTTCACTGCTGAATTTTTAGATTTATTCTATTTTTTTTATAGTTGAAGAGACTTGGCTGGTATTTTTACACGGAGTGTTTTTTTATGGGGATACACTTATTTTTTTAGTTTATTTACACAACTTGTAACACACATCGGAGCAACAATGACTAAATACTTTTAAAAAATACGCCATTTCCGAATTGGTTAATACGAAAAATTGTGTTTGGTGATCAATATGCCTAAGCTTAAAGTGATATTCCATGAAGAATTGCGAAAGCTTCGTTCCAATCAGTCCAGCCGTTTTCGAGATATGGTATCACTTCCGGTTTTCAAAATGGCGACTGAAATAACTGCCACCTAGAATTTATTTCTATAAATGTTATGTATCATTATAAGCCTTCTGAATATGTAGTTATTGTAGTAAGAAGTCATTAAAATCTAGATCTTCATTTTCATGACGTCATTTCCGGTTTCGGTAATAGTACATCTCTACTTTAACTATTGATATTCCATATAGACGACCGTCTGAATCATTTGGCGCTAGTTTCATTCCGATCGGTTTAGCCGTTTTCGAGATATGACGTCACTTCCGGTTCGATCGGCTAAGCCGTTTAGGTTGTGGCGGTGATTGCGGTATTTCCTAACCCTCTGAATCATCATCTAAAGAAGATGAAAGTGATGTAATTTCACTGTTTTCACGGCCCTCTAGCTCGCAAATGGTATAGCCTATTGTTCCCAAATTTGGTATATGTGGTGGGGTGGGCCATAGCTCAAAATTAAGATATTTCACAACAATGTGAGATTTTCCAATTTTATGATCCAGTAGGCCGAAAATGCCATGTTGTTGCTTACAGTAAAAGTGTTTGGTCTGCTCCTCAGTTTATTAGGCAATTACGGTATGTTGAGTGAGTGTGAGTGTACAGTACGACTTGGCTGGGTGGAGCGACCGCTCCACTAGATTTATCCCACTGGACCAAAGGTCTACCATTTTGGTATTTTTGGGAAACACGTTTGTACACAACAATAACTTTCGAGCAAATGGCAAATAAAAATGTAAAATTCTGGCAAAACGAAAAATAATTTTGATCAATTGCCATCCGATTTTAATTTTAATTTCAAGATTTTAATTGCCAGAATTTTAATTTCTGTCTCGTAAGAAACGGGATGAGTTTCTGATGAAAAAGAACACAGTCAGGATTACGAATAACGATATTTGGGAAAATGGAAATCAAAATAATGTGTATGTTAATGAAAACTTGTCGCCATATTATAAAAAGCTGTTGTGGCAAACGAAAGTAAATGCGTCAGGGAAGGGTTACAAATTCACATGGTTCAGGTTCGGCAAGATATTAGTTAGAAAGGATGAAACCTCTCCAGTCATTAAAATATTTAAAGAAAGTGATCTGGACAAGTTAGTTGATCAGCGTGTGACAGAGCCTGTTGATGCGTGAGTTCATTCATTCATTTCTGTGCATTAGTAATATTATTGGTAAAGTCAATAATAAACAATGGCAGGTGACTATTTGTTTGACATTCCTTTTGTCAACCAAATAAATATTGTCTCTGTTGATCGCAGGTTGACTGAGTTGTTCAATGATTCATTTAATGTCTTGCATCTCAATATCAGATCAATAAAGATAAATTTTGATGCATTGTTTATATACTTGCATGAATTTATTAGCTCGTTAGATATTATTGTTTTAGGGGAAGTAAACATTGCAGAGGATGAAAAACTTATTTTTCACCTTGATGGTTTTCATATGTATTCATTATTAAGGGAAGGGAGACGAGGGGGAGGAATCATAGTGTACGTCAAAGACGGGATTAATTTCGATTTGGAGATAAGTAATTTGAGATGTTGTGAATGTATAATGGGTAAATTTATGTTAAATGGATGCAGAACGAAGTTAATTGCTTTGTACAGGCCACCAAATAGTGACCTTATGTGTAACTTCTTGGAGGAAATTGATGTTTTGTTAAGTGTTGTATCAGATAGAGAACAGATTATTTTTTTAGGGGATGTTAATTTGGATCTGCACAATAACTCTTTAAATGTACAGAGATACAAAAACATTATGGCAAGTTATGGTATGAATAGGTGTATTTATGGTGATACCAGGGTAGAAGAAAGATTAGGTTTGTTTTCAAATACGTGTATTGACCACATTTATGTGCGAGTAAATGAAAGGCAGTGTGAACTAAATTCAGCAATTTTGGAAACAAAAATATCAGATCATTATATTATTCTTGTAGGCATAAAAAATGTGCATCTGGCGCAAAATAATAAATCTTTTGCAAAGGAGCCCCTTAAAATGTTAAATGAAACAAAAGTTACAAAAGATTTGAAGAATATTAATTGGAATGAATTAAAAAATATTAATGACCCATGTGTTTTGTATGATGCAATGAAAAACTATTTTAATAAGGTATATGTCGAAGCTGAAGTAACTAAAATGCAGTCTGCAAATGGTGAAACTCTGAAAAGAGGCGCGAAGCCATGGGTGACAAATGAACTAAAGTTGGCCATTAAAAAAAGGGATGCTATTTTCAGAAGATGGAAAGGTGCTAAATCTAACTTAGAATATAGGAAACAATATAGGGAACAGAGAAATGCAATCAACAAGAAACTTTGCAAGGCTAAATTTGATTTCTATAGAAACCGCTTTGAACAATGTAAATTTGATATTAAGAAAACTTGGAAAGAAATAAACACAATAATAGGGAAAAAGCAGCAACGATCAGTTGACGATGTTATTTTCAAGCATTTGGGAGGTGTTTATGAGCCTGTGACAATTGTCGAGGAGTTTGTAACTACATTTGTGGAAGGAGTTGAATCAATTAAACATGATTGCAACATTCGGACCATTGCTAAGGAGGAAACAAATACTAATACTTCAATGTATTATATTCGTGCCACGCCAGAATCGATTTATAAAATAATTGTGTCGTTTGACGCAAATAAAAGTCCTGGTATAGACAAAATAAGGTTTAAAGATTTAAAATTAGTAGCAGATGAAATTTGCCCTGTAATTTCAAAATTTATTAATCTCTCGTTTCAGTTTGCCACCATACCTACTTTGCTTAAACAATCAATTTTGCGACCAATATTTAAGGGTGGCGATCACAAATGTTTCAAAAACTATCGTCCTATCGCAATCCTTCCAGCAATAGATAAAATAATGGAGCGGCACGTAGCTGACCAGATTATGAATTATTTAAATACCTTTAATTTGATTAGTTCAAAGCAATATGGTTTCCAAAAAGGAAAAAGCACTGGCCAACTTCTGAATGATTTTTCAGATGTAATTTACAGCGCACTGGACAAGAATCTATGTGTTGTGGCTGTGTTCATTGATTTTTCCAAAGCCTTTGACACCTTATTACATGATAAGTTAATATGTGCTTTGGAAAGGGTGGGAATAAGAGGTCCAGTTCTTAATTGGTTCCGCGATTATGTTTCAAATAGATTTATGACTGTAAAACTTGGTACAGTTTTTAGCAAACTTGAACCTATCAAATCAGGCGTACCCCAAGGTTCAATTTTAGGTCCATTATTATACTTATTATATGTAAACGACATGTTGAATGTGGTAAATAGAAGTTCGATATTTTTGTACGCAGATGATACTGCAATTGTGGCAGTCCATAAGCACTTCTCAGTAGCTAATGAGTATTTACAAGCTGATTTTACAAATGTCTTGCGGTGGGCTCATGATAATGGACTAACTATTAATAGCAGCAAAACTAAAGTAATGCATATTCATTCTCCATTTAAATCAGTAGAGGAAGTTAGACTCATTTGTCATGACTATGCTTGCATTCACCGTAATTTCAACTTACAATCCACCTCCTCAAATCGATCTGACTGTACATGCAAAATTAAGATAGTAAATACTGAAGAGTTAGTTTATTTGGGACTTATCATAGACAGTAAATTTAAATGGAATGCCCACATCGAGCAAGTGTGTCGAAAATTGAGGTCTGGAATGTATAGTATTAGAACTTTAAAACCATACGTTAACCATAAAACATTAATTACAGTATATTTGGCATTAGTTGAATCTATAATCAGATATGGCATTTTGGCTTGGGGGCATATGACTGATTCATACCTTAATAAAATAGACAATATACAGAAAAGAATATATAAAATTATTTGGCCGGACAAGGTAATACGGGAAAGAGATTGCAAATTGTTCTCAGTAAAACAAATTCATGTTTATACTTTTCTTCTAACAAATTATTACATACAAGATCATAAAATACCAGTGCAACATAATTATGGTACTAGAAATAAAGATAGATATGTGGCCCCAAGTTTACATTATAATTCATACGGTTTGCAAAACAGAAAATCATTAATTCCTCATTATTTTAATATGCTCCCTCATGAATTAAGAAATTTGAAGAAAATATCAGATGTTAAAAATATCATTAGAAAATGGGTCTCCGAGAATCTTTCAAATCTTCCAAATGCATAATTTCCCTTGATTGCTGAAATTAGTATATATAGTTTTTGAATATTTGTCACTGTATATGTGCATTCTTCCCTTGAGTGTATTATAAATGTTTTTTTTTTTTTTTTTTTAGTGTATTAAGTGTTTTTTATTGTGTTTATAATTAGTGTGTAGCCCCGCAGACAAGCCATCCTATTGGTTTAGCGGGGCTACAATAATATGTAATTTGTACTTTTCTAAATAAATAAAAAAATAAATAAATAAATAAATAAATAAATAAATATTTAGACTATAATTTCCGTGATTTTGATCACCAATTTGTGTGTTTGTCAGGTAGTTTAGAATGTACGTATCCAAAAGGTCAAAACATATCTGAATAATAGATTAATACAGTTTCTTCTAAAATGAATTACAAAGTAAAAAAGAATAACTGCCTAAAACTGCCTTGCAAGGTAGTTGATAAGCCGGTTTGTTCCGTCGAGTGTGCAGGTGGCCCTGAAGAGGGCCGGAGGAACGTTTAGATAGACTTCGAAAATCAAACATCGAAACGTCGCCCACGGCCCTTGTCAGGGCCACCAGCCCACTCAACGGAACAAGCCGTCTTAACAGTAGCCTCGCATCTAAATGGATCCGAAAACATACACGATCTCATTGTTTGCCTTCCCTTGACCTCCCCCCCCCCTGCCAACATACCCGTGGCAGAAATCCTGCGGAGCCCGTGCACTGACTTTCCTTACCTCTTCATCATCAAGCATGGGAATGAACAATTCATCACATCTTTTAACATTAACTTGGACATTTTCTTGGATTGAAACGTTTTTTACAAGCAGCAGTTCTCTAAGAGAGTTTCTGTTGTCTTCAGTATGACGTTGTCATCGCCTCTACCTCGCCTGTCCACCGCGACGCCTTCCTTGAGCGTCACGACGCCTGATCTTCACTCTCTGGAGACGACCTTGACGGCGCCGACGTGATCATTGAACTTTCTGCTGCGTTACACAGTGAGTATTCGAATATCTTGCAGTCTCCTAGTTCACTCTTGGATTGAAATGTTTTCAACAACAAAGATATCAAAACAACGAGCATTGCTGGTTGCAAAACGAGAACATATTCGCGACCCTGCAACCTACACTCCAGCAAGATCCACATGTCACTGTGAGTCATTGAACACAGTTACTGTTACTTTAAACACATGGGTTCGAGTCCCGCGGCCGTCTTCACTGACTGTGGATTCCCTCAGTCGGGAGGCAAATGATGGGAAGTTATCAATATTTTCAGTCAGTATTAGCTCATTTTGCAGTGATTTATTAATTTATAAAACAAAAATCTCGTGTAATCATAAGCATGTGAAAACTATCAAAACCCATTGCTTTTATTTTAAATATTAAATTCACAATAGTGGATATAATTAATATCTCAACATTTCGTTGGAAAGATGAAGAAAGAGCGCATGTTTTGCCGACAACATTAGGACTGTTCGTTTTGCTTACTGCACTTTACTGCTCACTGCAAATCCGTTCGTTTTGCATCAAACTTGCTGTTCCGTCACTGCGATTGTGTTCAATTTGACACTGACAGTAGCTGCGCAGTGACTGCTCTTACAGCTGGGTAGGGAGGTGATGTAACTGCAGTAACTTTGCAGTAGGCGGCAAAATGGCGGATGTTTGAAATGTAAAATGTGTTTCTTATGGATAGATAGTGAAAAAACGCTTAAGGAGGAGGGAAATGAGTATTTGTTTCAGAGTTTAGTTTAGTTATATGTTATGAAATGATACATATTTATATAAAAATGCATTGGGATTAGACAAGAATTCTATAAATGCAGAACATAACCTCACTTATTTTTACATTATTCCCGCCAAATTCACAAACCTCCCAACCAATAAGAAAAGGCCAGCCTGCCATCCTGCTGCAAATGCGTTCGTTTTGTGTTGGTACAGCAAGCTACTGCAAGAGTTACCAGGGCCTACTGTAAGCTGCTGCTACTGCAACTGCAGTAAGCAACACGAACAGACCTATTGTGTCAGGTTTGTGATGCATAAGTGCCCTTTTACTAGAGTAAAGGTAGAGTCGAGATAGAGTTCTTGGCTGCTCGTAGGATTTCCTTCAACTTCAGGTTTTGATTTGAGAATATATTAAAGGCTCATTCACAATGCACCGCTAACTTTTACTTGAAGGTGCAAGTAAGTAAATTCATCATAACTGTTATTTTCGCAGTTCTTTTCTGCGTAGATAAGTTCCAACAGATGTACATGTGTTCTATTCTAAGTTATCTGATAAGGGGACTTGACGGGCTAAATTGAACCGTTCCAAGTAAAAATTTGTATAGCATTTTGGTTGAAAAAGTCACGTGATATATTTTGGTCTTAAGGCAGTGTTTGAACTGAAGCATTTCAACTGATGTTGTTCTCTGTTATATCAGTTTGATGACGTCGACGAGCACCGCGACGCTTCCCATGACACCGCGACGCCTATTGAGCGCCACGACGCCTGATCTTCACTCTCTGGAGACGCGATCTTCCAGATAGAACCTGCTGCTGCGTTTCACACTGCGAGGACAGCCTGAGTGAAGTCGACAACGAAACGGACGAACAGATAAGATTTTCTATTGCAATTTGTTAATTCGCTATGTTGGTTACATTTTGAATTCATTTTAACTTTGTAATCCATTTTAGAAGAAACTAATAAGTCTATTATTCATATGTTTTGTAAACGTACATTCTATACTATACTACCAGACAACCCATTTTGATCCTCATCATGACAATCCAGTTAGACAAAACGACAAAATGGCTCTGACATAATCTCAGGCGCGTAGGAACTTTATTTTGAGTGGGGGGTCAAAATTATAGGGGATCGATGGATGTCAGGAAAAGGACGTGCGCCGTTACAAGGGGGTATGGGGGGCTCATCCCCCAGTTAGCCCCGCTGGGCCTTTTTTGAATTTTTGATACAAGAGAATCGAAATTGAAGCTTTTTAATCATCCTTTTCAAAATACTTTTAAATATTTAATGCACAATATTCTGTGGAAACTTAAGACAAATTGTTTTTATAGAACCCCCAATTACCCAGAAGGACATTTTTTAATTTATTGATAAAAATAATCGAATTCGATGCTGTTTTGGCATCCTTTTCAAAGAAAATTTAAATTGTGGGATATGCAATATTCTTGGGGAATCTTTAGACAAAATGTATTAATATAATCTGTTAATTTTGTTAATTTATAGCATTTAATTAATTTATAGTTAATTTATAGCAGGGAAATTTTTGAATTATAGTAGAAGATAATCGATTATGCATCGATTATTGAAAACGGTTGCAATAAGCAACAGCAATAAGCAATAAGAAGGATCTGAACGTGTTTTGGTATCCCCTTGCAATTAGGCAATCAGCAATACACCGTACGCCACCCCGCTTTCATACTCCTCTAATTACAGAATCAGAACAACATAAGAATGATCTGAATAGGTTTTGGTATCCCCTTGCAATTAGGCAATCAGAAATACACCGTACGCCACCCCGCTTTCATACTCCACTAGTTACAGCATCAGAACAACATAAGAAACCAGAGCCAAATGCAGGATCATTCAAATGAATGAGGAATGAAGTTCACGAGCAAATGAGACTTGTAGTTTAACGTGTAATTACTTAATTTTATATTATGATGATGATCGTGTTGACAAATTAGTAATTGACTTTTCTCATTGGATCACACCTCTGTTAAATTAGTTTTGCAAAACTTGAGACAATTCTGAGAATTTGACCTCATAATGAAGCAAATCTGTGTATATTTGCATCTCATTATCAACATTTGTGAATATCTATCTGGAGGTGATATCTGGGGGTGTTCAGGTTCACTGGCAGGGGGGGGGGGTCAGGATTTAGACAGGGGGTCCCCCCCCTTTCCCCCCTATTCCTACGCGCCTGCAATCTTATTTTTGACTTTTTCCGTTTCCGCCGGTTTCAACCCCGACATAAAGTGCAAAAGGTCAATTTCCGTCTTTTCAGTGGTTTTCGTTAAATTAAGTGACGATCGTATGTGAACAGGTATTGTTTTAACGTCGACTGTATAGGTGTAAATTTACAAAGGTTATTATTGCCATTGTTATTTCTATTTGGTATTTAGGGCAGGAACCATAGACAGGCTAGTTTTTGAATAAACTAGGAAAACGCTCTGAGTAACGCGTTGATGAGCGAGCACGGATACGCGCAATACCTCGAACCGAAATTCTGTTTATCGAAAATGTCCTTAAAAGCCAATAATTCTTGAATTTCGTCACAGACTTTTATGAATATCTCCAACAATTCCTAAAATATTGGTCCCAATAACCACGCAAAGTTTTAAGTTGATAGATTGAACCTTTATGATTGAACGATTCCTTGTTAATTGAGCGAGCGAAGCGAGCGTCTCCTTTTGGCTCTTTTGGCACGGACTTCTTTTTTTTGTTTTTTTTGTTTTTTTTGTTTTTTTTGTTTTTTTTTGTTTTTTTTGTTTTTTTTGTTTTTGTCTGTTAATAGACGATACACAGGTCGCACCGTTTCACCTATCGATCTGAAATTTTGCACACATGTAAAACCAACCTTCTCTGTTTGCAGGCCCCAATTTTTTTTTAAATCCATTCATTGGTTAAAATTTAAATAAATATCTCCTGATAGGCTGAAAAATGAAAACGGTCTTCGATAATTCAGATCAAACTCATATTTTGCATGATTATTAAGACCAACATTGTCTCTTATTTTACAAAATTTCATCCCAATAGGGCACTAGCCAAACTATTTCCCGCTAGGGTGCTGCCTTCGGTTTTGTGATAAGTGTGAAGTAAGCTGTTCGTGCCACTCAAAATTAAAACTCGCGAAACTTTATTTTGACATACGTAAGATGTACTCACTGTTTAGATACAAAGATTTTTTACTCTAGTATAATAAAATTTGTAAAAATAAGAAGATAGTGCAATATCTAAAGCAAATTCTATTTCAATCTGAAGCGACACCCTCTCAATTGTTTTAATTGGAAGTTTCAAAATTCCATGAAGCAGTGATTCAGTTCAAGAGAGCACTGGAAACAAAAATAATTCTGTGAGCTGTCATTATATGATCAAAATATCATTATTACACTATCATTTCTAATAATTATCCACTCTTTCAGTAAATAACCAAATATCAACATTAATTTTTATAATATAACATGAAAATACGGACTGTGGGGTAAGAAATACGTTGATTTGAAAAGCACAGCCTCGACGCTAGCGCCAAAGTGGCCGATCCCGTCGCCCTAGCTTGGCATCGCCCCATCAGTTAAGAACGTATGAACTTATTAACATTTTTCATATCTGTCAGAAATGAAGTATCAAAATGAATGTTTTCCAGTGCCAGTTGAATTGCATCTGATTTGCTATATTTACCAGGATGCTTAGATGTTATTTTCAAGTTTCAATAGGTCTGTTCGTTTTGCTTACTGCAGTTGCAGTAGCAGCAGCTTACAGTAGGCCCTGGTAACTCTTGCAGTAGCTTGCTGTACCAACACAAAACGAACGCATTTGCAGCAGGATGGCAGGCTGGCCTTTTCCTATTGGTTGGGAGGTTTGTGAATTTGGCGGGAAGAATGTAAAAATAAGTGAGGTTATGTTCTGCATTTATAGAATTCTTGTCTAATCCCAATGCATTTTTATATAAATATGTATCATTTCATAACATATAACTAAACTAAACTCTGAAACAAATACTCATTTCCCTCCTCCTTAGGCGTTTTTTCACTATCCATCCATAAGAAACACATTTTACATTTCAAACATCGGCCATTTTGCCGCCTACTGCAAAGTTACTGCATTTACATCACCTCCCTACCCAGCTGTAAGAGCAGTCACTGCGCAGCTACTGTCATTGTCAAATCGAACACAATCGCAGTGACGGAACAGCAAGTTTGATGCAAAACGAACGGATTTGCAGTGAGCAGTAAAGTGCAGTAAGCAAAACGAACAGACCTAATGAAAAGCATAATATTATGTTGTGTTGATTGAGTGATTATATTTCAATTCAATATGGATGTATATGTTTTCTGTGCTTGTGTACGCATTTCCAGTTCGAGAATTTGCACGTCCCCGTGCTCGCTCACCAACGCGTTACACTGAGCGTTTTCCTAGTTTACAAAAATCACAGGATCTAGTTCAAAAAGTATTTAAACGGTCATATCAGTTTCATAATAATATACGTTTAAAAGTTTCTGCTCTAACAACCTTGAAGTGAAGATTCGAAGATGCCGTGAAACGTGAAATTCGAGAAATATGACAGCCAACACGCAAAATATCCGTAAACTGTCAATAACTTTTGAATTTAAACACAGTTTAGTCTGAAAATTTTCAAAAATACAGATAATGTTGGACCCGATGACCATGCAAATTTTTAAGCTTATCGGTCAAACGGTTCTGGTTTAAATTTCAAAAAGCACATTAAATATTTTTTTAAATTTTAACCAATGGGACGATTTGGCTGAAAATGTGTAAAATAAGAGACAATGTTGGTCTTAATGACCATGCAAAATATAAGGTTGATCACATTTGTCGAAGACCATTTTTATTTTTTAGCCATCAGAAGATGTTTATTTAAATTTTAACCAATTGATAGATTTCAAAAAAATTGGGGTCAGCAAACGGAGAAGGTTGTCTCTACATGTGTGCAAAATTTCAGATCGATCGGTGAAACGGTGCGACTTCTATTGCTCCAGATAACAGCCAAAAATATAAACAAAAAAAAAACAAAAAAACAGAGGTCCGTGTCAAAAGAGTCAAAAGGAGACGCTCACTTCGCTCGCTCAATTACACTATCATATGATTAGTTCTCTATCATAATATTTCTTATCAACGATGGAGATCATATTATACCGTTGAAAAGCGTATTTGAATAGCTCAGTAAGAAGCATAATATTACGAGTATATTACGAGTTCCTCGTAATGTTGATGTACTTTGTAATTTAAACAATTCCGTACATTCGTCTATTATAGAGTTGTTTTCTTATTCATGTTTGCTTTTGGTTGTACAGCCAAGTTCTTATAAGACCAATAGTCCACAGATATTTGTCAGCAACGTGACAAACAGAACAGAATAGTATTGCTTTTCTGTTGCAAATCGTAATATTCGAGTCTCGCCCGTAAACTTCCGGTAGAGCTTCGACTTGTTTGCAGGATGGAAACCTGACAGAGAGCTACTGACTCTCTATACACTCTTATGTTCGAGTACGCATTGGTGTACATGGCGTACACTGGTGTACAACGCTTATTGTGCACTTCGTATCTTGAGATATTGACATGTAGGTACGACATTCGGATAATCCATTATCCTCTCACAGAAAGGAATTACTCAAAGGGATAACAAAGGATAGTTATATAAAGTTTCGGGGGAGGAATCTTGTTTTAAAGTACAGTAAATTATCATAATTACAGGTAATAGTGTGGACATAATCCTAGGAAGTGCTAGAAAATGACAATAAATAACATGTCATTTTTTTATAACGTAAACATCAAGGAGAGCACGGGAATACTGTGCCAATGTAGGTGCTCCTTTTGCACCAATTATGTTCTCCTACGAACTCTATAAATTTGAATGCTCACACCAGTATTCATTCTAAATGAGAAATCTCTCTCCACTAGAATTACTTCGTACGATCTGTATAAACCAATTGTTGACGAGCTCTTCAGCCTCTCTCGAATGAATAAATGTGATTCAATGTCTTCTGGTCAATCTGGACTTTTACCATACGAAGGCATATATACCAACGATTCTATTACTAATTATAGAATAGAGAATAGGGGTTGCAACCCCGTTTTATAATGCGATATTCCGTAATTTTCCACGGTTATTATTTTGTACCATTCTCATTAATTCGAGTAATCACTAAGTATCTCTTAAGCCCGGTTGTACAATGTCCCGATAAAGTTAGCGGTAGGATTTATCGGCTGAAACCATGGCAACAGCCAAGAAAACACAGCCATCTAGACCGTTAAAGTCCACTTTAGGCTAAAGTGAACTTTATCTTACTTATCGGGACATTGTACAACCGGGCCTTAGTGTTGATTGATATTTGGTGATTATATGGAAACGTTATTCCTCGTAATAGGGTTTCTACATCAAATATCTCGTTTATAATTTACAACAAATATTCAATTGTAGAGAGTTAATTAGTTCAAGAATTCCACAAGTTCGACAATCATACACATAATAGGTAAAGGGTTTGTGTTAAGTATTCCTATGTCTATTCTTTTTAGAAAACGAAGTACTTCTCTGTTAAATAACGGCTATGCGTCAAATTAATGCCTACGATAAACACGAATAGGAAATTCCTCTTGCACTTCTCATTATCAGATCTCATACTTATTGTTTATAATTTAAATTATCTTCATACTTTTTCTTTTTCTCTTGAGTAGGTATACACCCTTAAGTTAGTCTATTATCTCAGAATCAATCAACGAAAGTCGCCGATTTTACTTAATCACAGGCGTGTAAATAATTAGGTTTAGCTGATCGCGGGTTTAGCGAATATAAATAAACGAATACAAAAGGTATTGGCATTATAGGGACGACGCTCCTCTTCTGTTTCTACTCTTGTTCTCTTCAGCACATCTTTTCTTTTCTAATGTTGCGTCATGTGCCGCCAACGAGAAGATTCCCTACTCCCACTATTCCTTATTCTATGTTTGACGATCGAGCTTACAGGGTATAGATTATATATATTTTTTTAATTATTGATATGTGTTCTAATTTTGATAAAACATTTTACCCAAAAACGTAAACAAAATTATATACCTATAATACAACCTAATAACAACCCTCAACCCACGCAGAATACCTATACCTTCTTACTCTCTCTGCACATTCTAGCAGAATAACACCTTATATTCACAATTTCAAGTTCCAAAACACGCTAAAATTCAAGGAAATAATCCCTTTATTCCACAAAAATGTTATCAACTTAATTTTTAACTTATGAACCACATTATTAAAATCACTAGTATAATACAACATTTTCAATGCAAAGATGTAATTTTTAATGAATTTTTCGACAGTCTTAACAATGACTTCCAATTACAATTGCAACTAGAAACAGCACCCATCATCAGTAACAGGAGATTCTCGCATATTGGACTATATTAAAAAGATAAATAAATACACTATATAATAAGTAATAAAAAAGTGTTCAAGCAATAACCTAAAAGAAACTGAAATTAAACCATTTTAATGTGTCCTATTGGCATGAATGTGTACATTAAAAAGGTTTAATTTCAGTTGAATGTATGTTTTGATAGCCACATGCATTGAACATTTTATCTAAATACTAATTTTTTTCCATAAATTCGACGTACACCCAACAAAACATAAAACGGTATTTGAACAAAATGGATTGGCTGCTTTCAGGTTCCATGATAATCAATCCTCGTTTTCGTCAATTAAACCCATAAAAAAACACTCCGTGTAAAAAAACAGCCAAGTCTCTTCAACTAAAAAAAAAAATTATGAAATCTAAAAATTCTGCACTGAAACGTAGTGATATCAAAAAATGAGCCAAGTCAAAACTTTATTTGAAAATTAAAAAATACTTGGCGCATCGTGTATATAAATAGCTTAGAAGTATAGGCTAGATATAAATACATATACTTATAGTACCTATACCTACAATGCCCTAAAAAAACGATGCGCCAAGTATTTTTTAATTTTCAAATAAAGTTTTGACTTGGCTCATTTTTGAGCCACTGGACTTGGTCCAGTTTATCGGTGTTCTGGAGAAATTGAGTCACTCTTTTTCTCTGGATTTCCCGATACTCCGTACACGTCGTTGTTTAGATAAAATTTCATTCCAGTGTCACAACCATTAATCTGGCATATTTTAATCTAAATGATGATAAAAGATAACCGTGTCATTATTTTCACACGGTTTTCTTACGATATGGATTCTATGAGCCTCCATAGAATTCATCACATGATTCACATTTACAGTCAGTACATATCAATTATAATCAATGCCATTCAGATCGTCTTATATCAACAAAATAAATGAATTCCGATTGGTGAACTAAAAAAATCAGTGTACTTTGAAAAAAAATTGAATTAATCAGAAAAAAATAAAAAATAAATCACATCAAAATTAATATTAATAAACAAATAAAATAATAAAAAATAATAAAAAAATAAATTATAAAAATATAACTAAGAAGTCTATATAAAAAAATCAAAAAAATCAAAAAAAAATCCATGAATTTAAAAAAAAAAATATTTGAAAAAAAAAAAAAAAAAATCATAGAATAAAAAAATATAAAAGACTACAAAAAAGAAAAAAAAGAAAAAAAGAATAAAAGGACAATAAAAAAATCAGGGGGTCTATTCTCGAAACAATTATGATGTCATAACTCCAAGTTATGATATCATAAGGAGGTTTGTCCTATCTCTCACCATGTTAATATTATGACTTTTCGTCATATCATAACTTTTGACGTGATAACTATTTTGAGATTACAGGCCCCTGATGTACACCAAAATGTCGAGTTTTTAACCCCTCGATGAATTCAAAATAAACTATCGGGACTTTTGACAAGCTATGTTTTATTATACATCAATATTTCGTCCACTCTTCTGGGACATCTTCAGGATTAAACTAAGCAAGGTAACAGCAAAATAAAAGGATTTCCTTTCATTTTCCACAGAAGCGTGGACGATTGATGTAATAAAAAATAGTTTGGAAAAGCAATGCTCTGGCACACTACGTCATCAACACTAGTTGATGACTTATCTATTTGTAATACAATGTATGAAAGCTTGAAAAAAAGACAAACTTGAAACTTGATAATTATGTTATTTCAACAACACTGACTGGAAATGCGAACATGGACTATGATACTGATAAATACTTACAGTGTATATCTACATGGTTCTAAATAATGAATGTATTTTCTAAGATATCTATGCAACAAAAAGAAGTAACGCTGTTAAACATAAGTGCAAATCGTAATATGCATTCATTGTCATTGTTTTCTTCATTTTTGATCCAATTATATCGTTCAGGACATATCGTTTCTTTCTTCTAACATCTTCGTCTGAATATGTGAAAGGTGAAAAATGTACACAATCATCCATAATCAAGTTTTCTTATCGTCATTCATCAAGACATGACGTACAGTTATTCAATATAAATAAGAGCTTAGCAATAGAAATAGATAACTAACTCTTACTTCAACCATACCGCCATTGAATATGTAATCCTTATTAAATATTCAATGATGCCGCATTAATGGATGTTTTGACAAACCTTGAGATTCGCGGAAATACACCGGACATTTTGAAGCAGATCTTGTGTCCAGTTTATCGGTGTTCTGGAGAAATTGAGTCAGCTCTTTTTCTCTGGATTTCCCGATACTCCGAACACGTCGTTGTTCAGATAAAATGTAATAATTCCAATGTCACAACCATTAATCTGGCACATTTTAGTCTAAACGATAATAAAAGATAACCGTGTCATTATTTTCACACGGTTTTCTTCTCACAATATGGATTCTATGAGCCTCCATAGAATTCATCTCATAATTCAAATTTACAGTCAGTACATATCAATTATAATCAATGCTATTCAGATCGTCTTATTTTACGAAATAAATGAATTGCGAGGGGTGTACAACTAAAAAAAAATCAGTGTACACTTTGAATTTTAAAGTAAAATCAAA
Source organism: Leuctra nigra (assembly GCA_934045905.1). Taxonomy (NCBI): domain Eukaryota; kingdom Metazoa; phylum Arthropoda; class Insecta; order Plecoptera; family Leuctridae; genus Leuctra; species Leuctra nigra. Next base: position 63,623,144 of record OW203761.1, on the reverse strand, counting down.
AAAATAAAATCAGAAAAAGAATCGCGTCAAAATCAGAATTAATAAAATAAAATAATGTATGTAAAAAAACAAAAAAAACAGGAAGAATGAAAAATCACATACAAAATCAGAAAAAATAATGATAAAAAAATATAAAAAAAAACTCAAAAATGAAAAATAAAAAAATAAATAAATTGAAAAAAATATATCCTAAAAAATTAAAAATATAAGAAAAAATACAATAAAAAATAAAAAATAAAATAGTTTAAAAATCAGGGGGTCTATTCTCGAAACAATTATCACGTTATAACTGTAAGTTGTGATATCATTAGGAGGTTTGTCCTTTCTCTCACCATGTTTTTATTGTGACTTTTCGTCCTATCATAACTTTTGACGTGATAACTATTTCGAGAATAGAGGCGCCCCAGGGGCTGGATTCACCAAATGTATTATCTGCTATTATCTTATGATTTAATACCAAAAACACTATGTTAAATGAAAGATAATACCAAAGAAAGTACGTGTTAGGAGATAAATACATTTTGTGAATCTGGCCCCTGGTGTACATAAACATTTTGTGAATGTTGTTGTGAACGGTTGTTAACCCCTCGATGAATTCAAAATAAACTACAAACTATTTTTATTATACCTACATGAATAATACGTCCACTCTTATGTGGACTTCTTCAGGATTAAACTAAACAATACACAGCAAAAATATGAAAGGATTTCCATTCATAACCACAGAAGCGTGGACGATTATAATAAAAAATAGTTTGTGAAAAGTAAATTATCATGCTCTGGCACACTCCGTCATAAACACTAGTTGATAATTATATTTTTTAAACATCACTGACTGGAAATTCGAACATGAAATATGATTCTTATAAAATACTGAGAGTGTATGTCTACACGGTCCTAAATAATTTATGTATTTTTTTAAGATAATAATAATACATTCCGTGCCATTGTTTTCTCTATTTTTGATCCAATTATATCGTTCTGGACAGTTCAGTTATCTCTATTTTTATCTCTTGAGGTAATCCTCCAATTACAATGGAGGTATTATGTCGCATTGCTGACAATCCAGGCTAAGTGAGCAATTTCATTAAGCGAGCGGAGCGAGCGTCTCTACTTGACTCTTGCGGCACTTTCTCTGTGTGTGTGTGTTTTTTTTTGTCGCTTCAACCCAGGTCGCACCGGTCAACGTAGCGATCTGAAATTTTGCACACACCTTCATCTCATACTAACTTACACCTGTATAGTTTTTGAGAAAGATCCGTCCATAAATAAAAAAAAATCGTGTTTTCCCATATAAATAGCATTGTAGGTTCGAGGAGTCCGTTGCGGCCGCTCGATGCACCCCATTCAAAACAAACTCGGAAGCAGTCAGCTGTCTATAGATTATTGTTAGAATACGTTTTACGGTTAAATAGGTATAGTTTTAGCAATACCTGCGAGGTTATAGTTTTTATTTTATTTTAACCGATAGTATAGGTATTTATTGTTTATAAAAGTTTTAACATGGAGTCTTACTTTCAATCCTTTCAAATGCTATGCAAATTTTTTGTAGACCGGCGAAATGTCTGCTTGATTGTAGAAATAGATTGGTTGGTTGGTTGATAAATGAAGTTACGTTTATGAATTATTTTATTTATTCAGTCAATACGTTATATTTATAGTTACAATACAATGTGTTGGGTAATAGGAAATTGCTCTATTGTACGGAACGGCAAGTAACTGTTTGAATACTATTTCTTAAATTATGTCATGTTGCCTATTTTGTGAGTTTCAATCTCTGTATTTATCTGTATTGTTTAATTATCTGTTTTGTTTCTGTAATTATTATTTGGAATAAATCCCTTTGATACACACCTAAATACTCAAAAAAATACACATGAGTGTGTGTCTGTTACTAACTTGCAATGAGACACAAATGCAGTTATTTTTTATATAATTTAGTGAATCATGCTTCTAGCCTTCAGTATATTATTGCCGTGTTTTAAGGAATTATGGTTCGAGGTGTTGCACGTATCCGTGCTCGCTTATCAACGCGTTACACAGAGCGTTTTCCTAGTAATCTGTGGGTGACATTACCTGGTTGTATTTTTCGTACTATGGAAAGATTCTTCTAATGACATGAGTCGCCATCTTGACAGGTCGTTTTCCATTCGTGGAAATCTAAATTTTTATTACACCAAGGTGTAATATACCTACCATACCTATATAATATAATATACCTGATATACCTATTTTACCTACCAGTAAAACAATGTTATCTGGTAAATAATTTAAAATAAAGTCTTTCGTTCATCTCCATTATGAGATGCGATTAAACTTCGATAAGACGCGTCGATTCCCACACATTCCACAGACAGAACAATAATTATTAAATATTTTGAGCAGATTTGGCATTTCAAAATATACCGTTGTACTAATAGTATACTGTCTGCATAAAGTATTAAAAGTATCAAGTACCAAACAACGGTTGCGTAATACAATTCATACAGTATATCACTTCAATGGCTGCGTCGAGGGGTGAACAACTAAAAAAATCAATGTACACTTAAATTAAAAAAAAAAAAAAATGTGATTTTTTTTGTTGGTTTCCAGAGTTGTTGATATATGCTGTGATCTCTTCTTCGGTAAGGTAATACACTGCTGGATTGTTTGCGTTGGCCCTAAAAAAGGGCGAATTGCGACGTTTCGGATGGCTTGCTCCATCCATCTTCAAGTTAGGAATGTTAGGATAGGGTCAGGAGGTTGTCTAGCCTCCCGACCTTATCCTACCATTCCGAGAAGAAGAGAAGAGATCACAGCAAAATCAGAAAAAAGACAAATCAGAAAAAAAGAAAGATCGTAATAAAAAAAAAAAAAATATATAAAAAAAATTTAAAAAAATACAAAAAATTTAGCCCATTTTTTTAAGTATTAAAAAATAATATAAAAAAATACAAAGAGAATTACCATAAAATAAAAAAAATATGTATGTTAAAAAAAAAAAAAATCTCAAATATGAAAAAATTACAAAAAATAAAATTACGTAAGATTTGTAAAAACCAACAAATAATTTGAAAAATCAAAAAATTATGTGCACACTTAGGCTGCAAACACACGGGCGTTAAAAAACCGCGACGTTTTTCTTGTTGGAACACATAGGGCATGAAAAAACACGCGACGTATTTCTTGGTCGAACACACGGGGCATGCAAGACGCGACGGTTATGCAGCTGTCATGCTATGTCAGCTGTACAAAACGCCGCGTGAATAAACCGCCTCGTGTGTTCGCTCCCATAGACTCAATGCTACCTCTCTTCTCGGCGTCTCGTCGGCGTGCGAACGCTTCGGCTGGGCATGAAAAAAGAACGCCCCGTGTGTTTGCAGCCTAAAATGACGAGTTGTTAGCCCCTCGGGCTGCGTTTGCAATGTTCTATTCGTCAACCGTCTTTCCCAGCGACTCATATCGCAATCAGCAAATCGAGTACTTGATTTCAGTCGTAGTCTGGTACCTGACACAAGCAGCATTCGTCACGGAGTTTTATCTCAGTTAATATTAAAATCTGTTGAACTATGACATTATGCTTTATTGTTTTGGACCAAAGTGTAATTAAAATAGTGTTCATAAATAATAGTGAAGTGGAGAGTTGTGTGGGGTCGTTTCAGAACCAGAGTTATTAGAGGGGGCTGTGGAACATAAAAAGTTAGTATGCAAATTTAAAGTGCGTTTATTCAAAAACTAAACATAATGAAATTCGTTATTTAGGGTTGGTTCTACTTGACTACAGTTTGTTGGATTTTTACCTCAAGAATTATGGCAGTGAATGGGGACATGAAACCAGGGGTGTCCATTGTGTCTGGGTCTTCGCAAACCTCAAGAATTCTGTGTCACAAGCGGCACTCAATGCTCGCTCGCCGATTGGTTCAACCAACTTCATAGACAATTTGCACGAACAATTAATATGGTTACTCAAAAGATCTGATGAACACAATTTCTAATGGAATTGTTCTCAAAACTAAACAAAAGCGTTCAATTACATTCATGCAGCTTTCTTCTTACGATGGTGTTGTTCGGTCGCATCTCTCCGAGGTGTCAATACATTATATCATTCTCAGGAAAGTTATAAAAGGTATTACCGAAGGATACAGAACTCTATAAATTTAAGGATGAACCAGCGCCAGGTCATCTACCAACAATTTTTTTCCAAACCATTTCATTTTGTTCCTTATAGTATTATCTACAATATAAGATCAAAAAATTTATACCTTACCGAACTAACTTTTATGTAAAACGTTTTCAAAGTTCGAGATTTTTACATGGCTCTTATGGGGGAACGAATTAATTTCCTAAATTTTTCTAAATTATTTTTAATCCGCACCAACAATTTCTACAGAAAACTAAAGAAACATTCTTCGACTAATATTGAATGCATTGAAAACTTAAAATACTCTTGTCACCGACTTAATTTCTGAGATAATGGCATTTAAATGTTTGAAAATGTTCATATATGGCCATTTAACATGGGACAACTGAACTAGTCAAAACCACTACTGTATTCTTAACAAAATTATTTTACGAAAACTTTGTTAAAAAAATTCTCATCATCTCATATAGTATTATTCTCCACATATTACATTATAAAACTATGTTTAAAAGTTTAAAAATGTGTTTTCTGAATTAATTTATCTCATGTTATGAATATAGTCATTCAAAGCGCTGGTTCATCCTTAAAGCATTTCGCTTAGTACATATCAGTACATAAAGTACGAATCAAGGAATCGTGATACCCAGGTATATTCACAAATATCTGCGTCTCGACCCATCCCGACCCTTCCCGAGCACGGGCTTCTATTCAAGCGCTCGATTGCCAAGAATGAGCAGTTAACCCGTCCATTCATGCGCTTAATTAGACGATAAGGATTTTTAAAATGTTTAGGGAATTGCGATTTTGATACTTTTGACCTCGAAAATGAATGTCATATTGAACATAGATCAAAGTCATTTTTTAATTTTCAAAATCGGTTCATATTTGGCCAAAATAATTTGTATCTCATATTTTATGCGTGCAATCAGTTTCGGAACTCCTTCCAACATTGCTCATCTCTTTGAATTCTAAAAAATTCGGAGAAATAAGAAGATAGACAGAATTTCGGTACGAGGTGTTGCGCGTTTCGGTGCTCTCTTATCAAAAATTTGTAAAATGACCAAAAACGAATTTCTGTTTGTGTCGCATATACATTTAATTTAGCTCAACACTAAAATTATAAGAAAATTATGATTCAAATTTTAACAACAAAATAACAAACCTTAAAAAATGATTTATGTAGTTTTCAGCATTTTAAATGTGGACAAGTTGCTTTTTGAAAAATTCTTGTGGTTAAATGCTTTTTTAATGGTTTAAGATAATCAATAAATAAGTTAGCAATTAAGTTAAGCTAGCTTATCGAGCATCACTCAGATATTCTTATCCCACTTTCTCTGTTCATTTGATTTTTGGTTAGTCCTTAAGTGACCAATTTTGCCTCCATTACTCAAGAAAAATAATTAACCAATTAAACGGAAATTTTACACACAAGTCAACATAATATTTAATAAATATATTTTGATTTATAGCGCTCAACAGCGACGTTATCAGCGCAATATTTAATAAAGTTATTAATTTTTCTTATGTAAGTGATATTTATCCAACTGGACCAAAGGTCTACCATTTTGGTATTTTTGGGAAACACGTTTGTACACAACAATAACTTTCGAGCAAATGGCAAATAAAAATATAAAATTCTGGCAAAACGAAAAATAATTTTGATCAATTGCCATCCGATTTAGACTATAATTTCCGTGATTTTGATCACCAATTTGTGTGTTTGTCAGGTAGTTTAGAATGTACGTATCCAAAAGTTCAAAACATATCTGAATAATAGATTAATACAGTTTCTTCTAAAATGAATTACAAAGTAAAAAAGAATAACTGCCTAAAACTGCCTTGCAAGGTAGTTGATAAGCCGGTTTGTTCCGTCGAGTGTACTGGTGGCCCTGAAGAGGGCCGGGGGAACGTTTAGATAGACTTCGAAAATCAAACATCGAAACGTCGCCCACGGCCCTTGCCAGGGCCACCAGCCCACTCAACGGCAGCCTCGCATCTAAATGGATCCGAAAACATCCACGATCTCATTGTTTGCCTTGCCTTGACCCCAGGCACGTAGGAATAGGGGGGAAAGGGGGGAACTGACCCCCCTGTCTGGAGCCTGACCCCCCCTGCCAGAGACTCTGACCCCCCCCTGCTAGAGATCCTGAACACATCCAGATATTCACAAATGTTGATTAAGTGTTGCACAGAATACACAGATTTGCTCCATTATGAGGTTGAATTCTCAAAATTTTCTCAAGTTTTGCAAAACTAATTGAACATAGGTTATCCAATGAGACAACTCATTTACTCATTTTTCCAACATGATCATCCTCATGAATCAAATTAAATCTTACACGTTTAACTAATAGATTCCAAAACACATACAGATTTTTCTTATTGCTTATTGCTGTTGCTCTTGCAACCTTTTTCAAAGGTCGATTCCAAAATCAATTCATAATCGATTCTCTTTCACTAGAATTCAAGTATTTCCCTGCGGGGCCATTTAGGATTTTGTCAAATAACAAAATTTTATTTTGTCTCTTGTATCCCCAAGAATATTGCATAGGACAGACATTTTAAATTTCTTTAAAAAGACGCCAAAAAAGCGTCGAATTCGATTCTTTTTTTACCAAGATGTAAATAATGCCCTGCGGGGCCATTGGGAATTCTATAAAAACAAGTTTTCTTAAGTTCCCACAGAATATTGCATATCACACATTTTACATTTCTTTGAGAAGAATAGCTTAAAATTCGATTATTTTGTATCAAAAATTCAAAAAAGGCCCTGCGGGGCTAACTGGGGGGGGGGGTGAGTCCCCCAGACCCCTTGTAGCAGTAACTACCTTTTCCTGACATCCATCGATCCCCTATAATTTTGACCCCCCCTGTTAAAATAAAGTTCCTACGCGCCTGCTTGACCCCCCTCCCCCCCCCCCCTCCCCAGCATACACCTGGCAGAAATCCTGCGGAGCCCGTGCACTGACTTTCCTTACCTCTTCATCATCAAGCATGGGAATGAACAATTCATCACATCTTTTAACATTAACTTGGACATTATTCTTGAATTGAAACGTTTTTTACAAGCAGCAGTTCTCTAAGAGAGTTTCTGTTGTCTTCAGTATGACGTTGTCATCGCCTCTACCTCGCCTGTCCACCGCGACGCCTTCCTTGAGCGTCACGACGCCTGATCTTCACTCTCTGGAGACGACCTTGACGGCGCCGACGTGATCATAGAACCTGATGCTGCGTTACACAGTAAGTCTTGGAATATCTTGCAGTCTCCTAGTTCACTCTTGGATTGAAACGTTTTCAACAAGCTGCAGTTCCCTAAGAGATGTTCTGTTGTCTTCAGTATGACGTTGTCATCGCCTCTACCTAGGGATTTTGAGTGTGGAAAAAAACGTTTATTTCCGGAAAAAAACGTTTTTTTTTTTTTTTTTACCTGAAGGTGGGAAAAATTGAAAATTATTATTTTATTGTTTCTTCATACTTTTTATGTTCAAATTGTATATTGGAAGATGTAAACAATATTTTGGCATGACCATGACTTAGAGGAGTGGAGTGTTTAGAATGTCATATAGAGTCAATAAGGAAATGCGCATTCTCAATATATTGTGAACAGTAAATGATACATTTATTGAGATTCTCGAAAAAAAACTGATAATAATATTATATGAATAAGATCATATTGTAAATTTCGCAATGGTATCATGAATGTGGTTACAGATCCTGTCATAACGGGATAGAAGCTATAAAGGACACTCCCACTGCTTTGCAAAAGGCGGAGATTTTTAAAACAATTCCTGAATACCTCTGAATAATAGATGTATAAGTTTCTTCTAAAATGAATTGCAAAGTTAAAAGTAATTCGTTGAGTGGCTGGTGGCCCTGAAAACGGCCGGGGGTACAGTGGCGGCAAAATGATCGGTGCATTCTGCCTCTCTCTGACCCATATCATAAACATGTTTTGATATGGAGCAGAGAGAGATAGAGTACAAACAACTTTGTGCCGCCAATGTACGTTTCAATAAGTCATCACATCTTTTAACCTTAATCATAGAGGTAAGATCTATGCCTTAATGGACTGTATTCTTGGGTTGAAACGTTTTACAAGCTGCAGTTCCCTAAGAGATGTTCTGTTGTCTTCAGTATGACGTTGTCATCGCCTCTACCTCGCCTGGCCACCGCGCCGCCTTCCTTGAGCGCCGCGACGCTTGATCTTCACTCTCTGGAGACGACCTTGACGGCGCCGACGTGATCATAGAACCTGCTGTTCCTTTCACAGTGAGTCTTGGAATATCTTGCAATTGAAATCAGTCCACTAATCCATGGCATAGTGTAAGATCATTCCTTTGGCGCAAATGATGAAAAAGGTCTCCTACGTATATGCCACGATCGCCTCTTTCCCACCCGCCAACCTTACCTTTTCATCATCATCAAACTTGAATATTAATTCAGTTGGCACATCTTTTAACCTTTAATTAGACAGGTTTCTTGGATTAAAACGTTTTCAACAAGTAGCAGTTCTTCAAGATATGTTCTCTTTCGTGTTCAGTTTGATGTGAGCGTTCGGCTGCACCTCGACGCCCTTCTTCACCGTCGCGACGTCCTGTTCCGTCGCGGCGTCTCTGATGGACGCTTTGGAGATGACGCCTACGACGCCTACGAGATAACTCCCGAAGGATCTGACGTCACATATCTGAAAGTGAGTGTCTTTGACAAAGCAAACACAATTGACCAATGAAGGAGGGCGTTGCCTTATGAAAGACAAAAGTATTACCATGGTAACTCCAGGGTTCTTAAAAAAATAACAATTTTTCATTGAAACAAATGAAATTCAAAAAGATCAAATAATTTAGCTCACACGCGTTAAATAGTTTAATTTACCACTTGAAATAGAACAATCAATATTTAAACTCATAAAAATCATGTTTGATGATTGCTGGACAATTATTACAGTGGTACAACGAAACAAATTATATTTTGTCAGGTATGTTGCCAAATTGTTTTACTTTTTAATGGTTTCTGTCACTGGATTGTTTCGTCAACTTAAAAAGGCCTTAGCTCTCATATGATAAGTTAATTGAGACTGAACAAGATTCAAGTAGATAGTTTAAATCATTACTATTATTAATGGCAATTTGTAGATTGTAAAACTGTTAAATTCTGTAAGAAACAGCTGTTTGCTGTTAACTGACAGTTGTTTGGTCACTGACAGCTGTCAGTGACCAAACATTGACTTTTGTTTTATGACGTAGTGGGGGGAGGAGATCTACATTGGTCAATTAACCCCAAGGAGCTCATTTTTCAAAGCTGAGTTACCAATTTTATTAGGGTACTTAAAAGAAAAATCAAAAACATTTTTCATGACCTATATTTGAAAATAACTTTTTTATACTAGACGGCCAGGACGCCCCCCTACAGCGCCAAGTCGCTCACTGATTTTGTATCATTATCTATAATATACCGGGTGGCGCAAAAAAAATCCCCCTGATTGAGAGGTCACTCTATCGAAACTATTATAGATGGGATTCTGAAATTTGTACACATATTAGAAAACATACCAAAATTTAAAATGTGCAAGTTTCAAAAACATTACTATTGTAGAAAAAAAGTTACAGCTGTTCAAATTTAGTTGTCAAAAAATTTATTAAACGGAGCTCAAATAGCGCGCGTCGAGAAAACTTCCAATGGCTGGGACGCTGTTTCTTCAAAACTGCTTGCGATATCAAGCTGAAAATTTCAAATTATATTCAAAATAGATTAATATCGATTGTGTAAAAATTTCAATCAATTTGAATTGGAACGAAAATTATGGAATCTTGAAGTTGAGCTTGAAAACAGAATAGTGGGAAAAGAATCACTTTTATAACGTGTGTAATAAAGGTTTAGAAATAATCTTCTTTTTCTGATTTTACGCTCAACTTCAAGATTCCATATTTTCGTTCCATTCATTCAAATTGACTGAAACTTTTACACAATCGATCTTAATATATTTTTAATATAATTTGAAATTTTCAGCTTGATATGTAAGTAGTTGTGAAGAAACAGCGTCCCGGCCATTGGAAGTTTTCTCGACGCGCGCTATTTGAGCTCCGTTTAATCAATTTTTTGACAATCAAATTTGACCAGCTGTAACTTTTTTCCGACAGTAGTTATGTTTTTAAAACTTGCACATATTAAATTTTTGTATGTTTTCTAATATGTGTACAAATTTCAGAATCCTATCTATAATAGTTTTGATATAGTGACCTCTCAATCAGGGGGATTTTTTTTGCGCCACCCGGTATTAGGTATATTTAAATATACTATGATAAATTTATTATAATTATTTTTAAAAACATTCTAATAAAAATTATAACTTTGATTACAAACTATAAATAATTATAATACTTTATTATAATAAATATAGTTAATTATAATTAAATATATAATTTTATTATTAAAGTCATATTATTATTTTTCTTTTGGTAGACGGCCATGACGCCCTCCTACAGCGCCACGACACTCACTAGACGGCCGCAACGCCCTCCTACTGCGCCGCGACGCCTACTAGACGGCCAGGACGCCATCTATGCCCTCTGGATGGCGATCATCACGGCCTCCAGCAAGCTTCACATGTCACTGTGAGTCATATTGATCACGATTACCGTTAAGTACTTAAAACACATGGGTTCGAGTCCCGCGGCCGTCTTCACTGACTGACTGTTCGATTCCCTCAGTCGAGAGGCAAATGCTGGGTAGGTTCACTACCTTCCATTCCCACCTCTTCTTCTTCATCCAATCATATGCATTGATCCGGCGCCATTAGCCTAGTTGCAGAACAGTGCGACGTTAAACACCACATAAATGAAAACATAAGTCTATGAGACAGCAGGATCTTAACTCTCTAAGTCTAACATATGCACTTTCGTGATCTGGAAAACGAAATGAAGTTAAGGATTGGATAGAACTTCAATTTCTCAAGCTTGAAAGATGTCCATTCCCATGGTAATGCACATGGTTCACAAAATTATGACATTTATATGACAAAAACGCATTTTATGAAATGAGCCTTTTGTTGTTCTCTGTTAACCAGTTTGATGCCATCTACAAGCGCCACGACGCCTGCTCGTCACTCTGTGGAGATGACCTTGACGGCGACGACGCGATCATATCACTGCCTTTCACAGTGAGTCTAGACCAACATTATCTTAACTTTTACACCTTTTAAGCCCAATCAGTCAAGTATTCATTGTAATTTTAAGAGTTTATGAGTTGTCAAAAGAGATTTCTGGAAAAAGTATGTTGGATCACGACTTAATTTAATGGATATGTTTTAGCCAGAGTGTTTAAAGAGAGAATGGAAAGTTGCAAAGAAAATCGTATTGTGTCGTATCGTGTTTGGCTGGGGCTGTTGCATGTTCTGTTTTCGCTCATCAACGCGTTATATCTATACCAAAACGTTACGTCCTACCGGCTCTAGACCCCCCCCCCCCCCCCCCCCCCGTCACATTGTGTCACATATTGGTGCACCCCCCTCACTACCCACTGAAGAGTGACGTCCTTTATGCACAGACTCTACCTCTTCATCATCAAGCATAGAAAATTAATTATGTCATCACATCCTTTTACATTAACTTGGCATTTCTTATGAATTGAAACGTTTTAAACAAGCAGCAGTTCTCTAAGAGATGTTCCGTTGTCTTCAGTATGACGCTTACACTTGACCGACCACCACGACGCTTACGAGACCACCGAGACGCTACGAGACGCTACGAGACCGCCGAAACGCTACAAGACTGCCGAAACGCTACGAGACCGCTGATACGCTACGAGACTGCCGAAACGCTACGAGACCGCTGATACGCTAGGAGACCGCTGATACGCTAAGAGACCGCCACAACGCCTGCGACGCCCTATCACAGTTAACTCTCACGCAGGGCCTATTAAAAACATTAAGATTTCAAGGAAAACTTTTTTTCACGAGAAATTATACATATAGTTGCATAGTTACCCAGTTCTGTGTGTCTGTCTGTAAGAACGCCGTCGCGCGCATCACGGCCAATTTATTGAAAATGGACGGCGGCGTTTCATTGTCAACACGTCTAAAATTAGGTATTTTTTCAGTTGATTTCCAATAGTTTTCTTTTTTTACAATACATGTAAGTAAATACATTTGATTGTTTAAAAACATGACTCTCGAGAGTTTATTCTCTATTATTTATAAGAGTACCTATTGTGGAAAGTCTTATTTTAAGCCCATTATTTATTATGGGTATTTAGATTCTAATATCATAGATTGGTTTGAAAAATCATTTTTATAGCCAAAAATATGACTATAGGATTATCTTAATCTACCTTATATATAGTAGGTATATTATTAATCATTTAACAATTCATCTATTAAGGTATAAGCTTATCCTACTAAATGTTGTCTTAGTTTTATTCTTAAATAGTTTAAACGTAGTAATTACCTTTATTTCCTTGGGCAAAGCATTATATAGTTTGGTTTTATGTACACTCCTGGACACTGAAATTGGTCCGCGGTCAATGTTCAAGTGACACTACGGCTAGTTTAACATTTATTTTAATATAATTTTTTGGCACAAAGACCGGAAGGCTATAGTGTGAGTTCAGGGCCGAAAATTACTTTAAATAAATAATAAATACTAGCAGTTGTTTGTGTGCAATTTGTTCTAAGTGACTCGAAGTGTATGTTGTTGCAATTTCTAGTGTTGTGGTTGTGTATATCTTTGTTTTGTACTAGTTCTTCTTTATTTTTTATATACATTTGATTCCAAGATAAACAGGCAAGGCAAGGTCTGATGTTTGATGAAGTGTTTCCTAAAATCTGGTTTGATAAAATAATTATTTTTATATTTTAAACCAAAGAGAACTCGACTTCTTTGCACCGTAAAATTTTTGTGTGACTCAGTGGAGTTGCCCAAAAACTGTATGCCATATAGATGGGATTCTGTGTTTGCATGCATAATAGGTACCTACACTAATTAGTAATTTTGATACGTTTGTGTTTGTTAAATCGAAAATAGTTTTTAAGGAGAAGTAAGATGAGTATAGTTTCTTGAGGAGTTTATTACAATGAGTCTCCAGTTGAAATTTTTTATCTATGAGTATCCCCAGGAATTTTGTTTCTTCTAGGTACGGTGGCTCATCCAATCGGGCATGGTCTCAGATTTTCATAATTTTTTGTCTACTTATTGATAATCATGCCATACACAATCCTTGAAAAAATTGAACACTTCTCGTGTCTAGTTTCTGAGATAAATTGAGTTTTCTTCCCCATGTTATCTTATGGCAGACAAGTAAAATCGTGTCACATTTAGGCTAATAATGAAGATCTAATTTTTATGTAGTCCCAACTTTGAACAAAAAACTTATTTTCTTGTAGATATATGGATATCCTATTAGGAAAAAATTGAAAACAATACCAACGTGTGCTATATAAGAAGTTATAAACCAAAATCGCACTGATTTTCCTATACCTTCTGTGTTAAAGTTTTGTTCATTCACGGAAGGCAATAATTTGAAACCTCGCTGTAAGACAGGAGTTGCAAGTTAAATGACATTTTATGATTCTTTTATACTTAAATATAGTTGAAATGTTGGAAAAAGTAATTCATGATGGTAATTTCAAAAAATAATTATTTTGGAATGTTCGATCGGTTGAGCCACGTTAATTCATTTACATCATCTTTTGCATTTTGTTAATAAATAAATAAATAAATAAATAAATTAATAAATAAATAAATAAATAAATAGCCGAAACAATCCTCATCCTTATCCTTTTGTATTCCATATTTGTATATCTTTCTTTTTTGTTATTACTTATCACCTTATCCTTTTGTGTTTGAAACAAATTTATTTTAACACACAATATCCTGTCCCACCCCGTACATTACATTGCATTGAAAACGTCATCACGGCAAGACTCTTCAAACGTAATTTTTCATATGTTTTCTTGTTGAGGTCGGGACCCTTGAATTAATATCCATTTTTTTACGTTTTTTATTTAGAAACGCACATAAATAATGCACTGTAATAAGTCGCTAGACCACGAAACACCTAAGAGGTGTTTGTCCGTGGTATTAACACAAATATATAAATTGGTAAATAATAACACTAATATAATACAACAAATAAAATACACAATCGGAAGAAACAATCTAAATCATAACAATACTAATTATAATCACAACAAACGCAGAATAAATCCTGAACAGAGGAAGACGAATCGAACATCAAATGAGAAAAATCATGGTAATTATAAATTAATAATAATAATAATAATAATAATAATAATAATAATAGTGGCAACACATCAGCTACTCAAGAAACGTAATAAACAATTCTTGATTTCATATTTAAATCTATTGGTATTTTATTAAATATTGTTGAAAAAAATGGGCCAAGTCAAAACTTTCAAAGAATGTCCAGGAAATTCAAATTTTGCTTGATTTATGCTCAATTTGTTGCATAAAATATACGTGACGATGAAAGCATAATACTGTTATGAGCCTTTTTTGTCTAATAATACACCAAAAGAAGATGGGGGAGTCGTATAGAAGAAATTAACTTGAGAATAAATCAAAACCAACCAAAATAAAACACACGGGGAAAATCGTGATAAATATTTATAAATAATATATTTTTTTTTACTGCAGAAAGGTGAATTTTAAACATTTGAATAGGGAAGTCACGTGAAATTTTATTCTTGTTAAGTAAGTAAGTTAGTAAGTAAGTAAGTAAGTTTATTTCCATTTCAACATTACAAGTAATGTATACAAGCATTGTCAGTGACCCTTAAGCATAAATAATTATGCTTTGTCTTGGGTGTATGGAATTTATTATAATCTAATTTTACCATAATAAAGTATAGTCGCTATGAATAAATTAAAAGTAATTCATTCATTCTCAGTACATGGTTTCATTCATTCTAATACAAATAATAATAATAAGGAAAAAATCTATTATATTCTATTCTATTCAATCATTCATGTATTCATCTAAAGAGTAATATGCTTTATTAACTAGAAATGTTTTGAGTAAATACTTAAATCTATTAATGTCAGTTACATTTTT
Organism: Leuctra nigra; assembly: GCA_934045905.1. Taxonomy (NCBI): domain Eukaryota; kingdom Metazoa; phylum Arthropoda; class Insecta; order Plecoptera; family Leuctridae; genus Leuctra; species Leuctra nigra. The sequence goes on along the minus strand of OW203761.1, from coordinate 63,607,957 downwards.
TATGTTCTCAGGTAGTTTGTTGTAAAGTTTGCATTTTATATAACTCGAGTTTTTTTGTGTTTGTTTTGTTCTATGATTTGAAGTGTGAACGTGTGTTTTTGTTCTTGTGTCGTGTGAGTGTATGTCTTCGTTGAGTGCGTGTTGTTGAATGTTCTTTTTCGTAATGAGTATGCATTCGTATATGTATATGCTGTGTACTGTTAGGATTTTGTGTTTTATAAATTGGGGTTTGCAGTGTGGCTTGATGAAGGAATCTTTTTTGCTTTTAAGGCCTAAAATTGTTCTTACTGCTCGCTTTTGGAGTGTAAATATTTTTCGTATTTGGCTTGAGTTTCCCCATTGTTCGATTGCGTATCGGACGTGGGATTCAAAATTTGCATAGTAGGCAATTTTTGCTGTTTTTATATTAGTTGTTTGCCTTACAATTTTTAGGGCAAAGCATGCAGAGCTCAGTTTCTTTTTTAGAATTTCACAGTGGCGATTCCAGTTAAGCTTTCCATCAATGGTGATGCCGAGAAATTTTGTATTGTCTACTTTCTTTATTAATGAATTATCAAGATTGTTTCGAATTGAATCAAAGCTTTGGGGGTCAATATTTTTATTGTTAAAGAGAATGAAATTAGTTTTGTTTGAGTTTAAGACTAGCTTGTTGTCTTGGAACCAGTTTGTGGCATCCTCCATAACCTTTTCTGCTTTTTTCTTAAGATCCTCTTTGCTATTTCCTTTTACTATGATGCTTGTATCATCCGCAAAGAGTTCTGCATTTTCTAGTGTATTTGGCAAGTCATTAATAAATATTATAAAAAGGAGTGGACCCAGAATCGATCCTTGTGGTACTCCTGTGGTAGTTAGAAGTGGCTCTGAAAGATATTTTGATTCTTTATTGTGTACATCATTTGCGGTTATTTCAACATATTGGATTCTATTTGTAAGATAAGATTCAAGCAGTTTGTGAGCTATCCCTCTAATGCCGTACCTGTCTAACTTTCTTAGCAGTGTGTCATGGTGTATGCAATCGAAAGCCTTTGTCAGGTCACAAAATATACCCATGACATGATCCTTTTCATCTATCCCTTTGATTACATTATCTAAGAAGTTACCTATTGTATTATTTGTGGACTTGCCCCTTCTAAATCCATTCTGTTTGTTCGTTAAATGGTTTTCTAGTTCTAGGAATAATGTGAGTCTATTGTGTAATATTTTTTCAAGAATTTTAGATACTGCTGGTAACAGGGATATTGGACAATTTGTAAATATCAACAAAAGTAGTTTTCTCAACACAAGTAACAAATTGTTACTTGTGTTGATATTTACAAATTAACAAGAATAAAATTTCACGTGACTTCCCTATTCCAATGTTTAAAATTCACCTTTCTGCAGTAAAAAAAAATATATATTATTTATAAATATTTATCACGCTTTTCCCCGTGTGTTTTCTTAAATTCATTATTTTGGTTGGTTTTGATTTATTCTCAAGTTAATTTCTTCTATACGACTCCCCCATCTTCTTTTGGTCTATTATTATACAAAAAAGGCTCATAACAGTATTATGCTTTCATCGTCACGTATATTTTATGCAACAAATTGAGCATAAATCAAGCAAAATTTGAATTTCCTAGACATTCTTTGAAAGTTTTGACTTGGCCCATTTTTTGATATCACTACTTTTCACTTTTCAGTCCTGAATTTTTAGATGTCTTCTATTTTTTATAGACTGTTGTTGAAGAGACTTGGCTGGTTGAGCGAGCAAAGCGAGCTCTGTTAGGCTTCACTGTTAGGCACTGTTAGGTCTTTTGGCACTGTTAGGTACTTAGCCTAAACAGGTCACAGTTTTTCTTCAATCGAGCTGAAATTTTGCTCACATGTATACAAACCATTTCTGGGCGTTGCAGGCCCTAATTTTTTTGAAATCCGCTTATTGGTTCAAAATTTTAAAAAAAATATCTGTCGATTGGTTGGTCTGATCAATTTGGAATTTTGACAAGTCATTACGACCAACATTGTCCACAATTTTACAAAGTTTCAGCAAAATCCTCCAATTGGTTAAAATAAACCCATCTTCCATGTGATTTTTGAAATTTAAACTAGAACCGATTGACCGATCAACTTAAAACTTCGTATGGCCATTGGTACTAATATTTTTGCCAATTTTTAATTAGTATTAGTAGTAATTCTTTATTTGTAAAATAGTTTTTGTTACATTGCAAGGGGGATACCCATATAAGAGAGGGAGGTCCTCACTTGTGTATGGGCACCATAGAGCAGTAATAATAGTAGGTAATGTGTGTATTATTATATAAAATTATCTTATCTTAAAACAGCATTTATCAGCTATAGCTACTATCAATAGTGACCTGAGTATGTGATAATAATTAATAACGTCAAATAGTAGGAACATAATACAGAAGGAAGTATAGATAATTAAATATATTCCCTACACAGCTATAAGAACAGATTGAAGCTGATTAATATATTGACGATTAATTTTATATGCGTTAACTTATACTTATAGATCTAATATAATAACCTAATCTAATGGACCACTAGTCATTATCTTGCTATGTGACATCACGAATAAAACAGATGACAGAAGGATGTGGGCCGTGACCGTCAAGAAGGCTGTGACAGCACAGTAATCAATAGTAATCAAATAGCAAATTAATCCATTTTGAACTTCAACTGTCTTTCCCCACACATTTGATTGGCTGTTTATCCCACTATATGGACAGTGCTTCTCTAGTGTGAGTCAAGAGAACTATTATTCTACATTGACTCCTCCTATCACCATTGGTCCGTAAACATATTTTTAAATTTAAACAGAACAATACACTAAAGTGGAGCCCCAACATTGCACAGGATGACACGGAGCGGAGAAGAACGTGGACTAATTCTATCATGTACAAATTTATTTTAAAGTTTACGGGAATGTTTTAACTATACGCGCTTCTTCCTGAATAGGGTGTTCGAGTTAATTATATCGTTGATTTCGTCTATTGGGTAAGATTTGATCCAGTCCTTTGTGAACAATGCAAAATGTTTTTTGTTAGTTGTGCTTCGAATTGATTCAGGTACAATATTATATAATTTAGGACCAAGGTAAATACCATGTCTTTGCGTGGCGGTTCTGCGGACTCTTGTTAGGGGAAGCGAGTTTTTTAAACGTAATTTCTGTCTGCTTAAGGGTACGTCCACGAGAGAGTATCCCTAATTTTATTAACTTTTCTAAAAATATTTTTTTTTCTTATTTTTTTAATTTAAATAAGTAATAGTTATAGCTACTTAAGAAAATATTCAAAATATTAAATACATATTGTCTTGATACTATAAAAAAATAATATCAAATTATAAAATTTTGAAAAAAAATTCAAATATTTTTATTTATTTTTGATTTTTTTATATTAAAATATGTAATATTATTAGATACTTTTGACATATTCAAAATATCAAATGTTTTTACTCTTGATATTCTAAAAAAATATTTTAATGTTTTGAATTTGCAAGTCACAAGTGAAACGTCACAAGTGAAACCAAAGTCCAGTTAATAAAATAAATGAAATATGTTCAATCAATGGATCTGCAAATAGCTAATATTTTTTTAATTTTATTTAGGTACTATAAATAAATAGACCTGCTAATTTTTTTACAAACAATTATCAGGATTTGCAGCAATGAAAAAACAATCAAGTGACCAAAATAAAAGACAGTTCCCTTGTCACAAGAGTAACCAAACTACTAAAATCAATTAAAAACAATTGAAAATTTATTTGAGATGAAATTATGGTTAATCTTGGAGGAAAATAGTCCTACTATCTACATGAATTAGAAAAAAACTCATATTTGTTACACTAAGGGTCTTTTATCAGGCTATGATGAGCAAAATCTGCTGCAAACGGTCACAAGAGTAACCGTGGACGTACCCTTGAGCGAGCTGTGTTAGGTATTGGTGGTGGAGGCGCATGTATACGGTTAATCAGTACATGTGAATAGACTTTTTGAACTTGAGGAACTTGAGTGTCTTTAAAAACCAAATCAGAGGGATATTGCCAGTGGACTTTCAGCATGATTTTAAGTAACCTTTTCTGCATAGTTATAAGTGGTCGTAAATGGTTGTCGTACGTACCTTCCCATCCAATTATACGCAGGGTGGGAATTGATGGGGGGGATGGGGGGGATTTCCCCCCTCTGGTTTTCTCATCCCCGGCTCTGTTTCCCAATAAAGCATCCCAGGGGGGATAGAGTTTTTCCCCCCTCTGTAAAATGGTTGACTTTTAATCGACAAAACAATAGATACCTACCTACTTTTTTCTGAAATAAATCTAAAATTATAAAAATAAATTGTCACACAAAACAACTGTCAAATTGCCTTAGTAGCAAATAAACTGTATTTGATAAGATTTATTAATTCCAAGATTTTTTTTGCTTGCCCACCACTTCCGGTTTCCCTTTTAAATTAAAAGCAAATCCTCTTTTATAATGCCATTTGTCATGATGACATCACGACAAATGGCAAAAAATAGTGTACAAATCGCTTAAGGTGGATTCACACGGCCGTTCGAAACTTCCCAAGTTTGACGAAGTCCGAATCACCGTTCCAAAAACTCCCGTGTGAACTAGGAAAGTTTGGAACTCAATCTTCGCAGTTCGGATGTTTTCATAGTTCACACGGGAGGTTTTGGAACGGCGATTCGGAACTTCAGCAAACTTGGGAAGTTTGGAACGGCCGTGTGAATCGACCTTTAGAAATTCACCAAATCTAATCTTGAAATTCAAAATTTCCCGGGGCTATGCGCCCCGGACCCGCATGGTACTGGGGGGCCCTCCCCCCCCAGGCCCCCCATTGTGTTCGTGGGCAATCGTATTTTTCGCCTTTGCTAACATACTCGGAATTTTATATTTTCCTATCCCCCCCCTCTGAAAATTGAACAATTCGCACCCTGATTATACCGTACTGTAGAATAGAGTGCGCTATAGCATTGGTGGTGGATGCGCATGTATATGGTTAATCAGTACATTGTACAATCTAATCTGTCGTTATTTTCAAAAGTTTTTGTCATTTTAAGGACATTTTATTCCACAATCTTGAAATATTTGAAAAATATATACTATACATTTTCATCCCTGTCTGCTCCAAGGTCTGTAGAGCAGCCAAGCAATCTACAATCCTTAAAAGAGAAGAACGTGGTCCCCGTAGCAACGTGACTGAAAATTTGGTTTTTAATACAATTCTTGAATTTTCCACCGATCGTGTTGAAACTCGCCAGTAATGTACATAATTACGTAACTTGATTTATGGTAACACTTTCACGACATTCTGTTCAGTATTTACCGAGTTATTCATGAAAACACATCTTTTTCTGATGTCTTAATATTAACTGTCAATTTCAATTGTGCGGTGAAAATAAATTTTAGTAGGCAGTGAAACTAACTTACAAAAATCTACCTGAACAATATTTGGCCATGGAATCTTCTGTTTAATGGGCGAAAGGAAATACAAATGATCTCACTACCACTAAGATATGTGCTATGAGAAGAGTATCTATGCGCGACGACGCTACCGATACGCGTCTCTTCGGAGTTCAGGTAGTTCTTCTTGGAGGTGATTTCCTTTACGTATTACAAGACAACCACCGAACTACCGTTGTCGAACTTACCAAGAAGTAATAATCTCTTTTGAACTTTTCACAAATTATATTTATGTAAAATCTTAATATTTCACCTGCTTTACAGTTAGGCATCATCAGGACCTCGATCAGGACACTGTTGAAGTTGACAGTTGTAATAAAACAGTTTTTACAGCTGTCAAGAACTCCTGATGAAGCCTACTGTAAAGCAGGTGAAATATTAAGATTTTAGATAAATATAGTTTGTGAAACGTTCAAAAGGGGCGTAAGAGAACTTTCTTTGGTATTTTCGTGTATATTATTTTCGTGGTATTCCCTCAGTCCACAGGCAAATGCTGGGAAGTTACCCTACTAATAGGCCACGACCGCCTCCTTCCCACCTTCCATCCTTACCTACTCTTCACCATCATCTCCCAATCATCATCATAATCATTCATCCGTCGCCATTAGCCTCGCTGCAGAACAGTGCGACGTTAAGCCCCAGACACAAAAAAACTAACTTTTAAGCCCGATACCTAACGTCACAACTTCTCATTAGTATATTGACAATTACGTTTAAGGAATCAAAATTATGTTTACTAAAACGATCGTTGATGTTGATGTGAATTGTGCAGAGATGCAGAATTTTATATCGTCGGGAGACAAGTAAGATCACGTGACAGTTTTAATAGTTAACTATTATTTCAGTTTGATTTGTAATGTTTTGTCAATTTTGTCAAAATATTTGGAAATATATTTCTGTCATTATTTGTATTTACCCCACGATTACGAAACGAATTCACCCTATGTTCTACGATTAATGTGTTGTATTTTTTGCACATTTTTTTGGGCTGTATTTACAGTACTATCGCTTTTAAACATTTCTTAAACTTTGGTGATAACGTCGGTGATAAATTATTCATATAAATGCGAATCACTCAGCTTACCATTTGTAAGCGGGTCCCTCTAGTTTACAGTAAAATGAAAGCATTTTTGAGCTAGCGCATATCAAATCAATTGCAGTACGACGAAGGCCAACTCCTCCAATTTCTTCTGATTGGTCGACAATCAAAATGTTCCGATTAAAGTTCAAATTTTGCATGGTGATCAATACCAACATTATCTAAAATTTTGCACATTGTACGAAGCCCAAATCAGTCAAGTATTAATTTTCATTTTACGAGTTTAGTATGAGTTGTCACAAGAGATTTCTGGAAAAGTATGTAGGAAAGTCACGACACAATGGATCTGATATTCATCAGAGTATCTATATGGAGATTGGAAAGTTGCAAAGAAAATCGTCTTGTGCCGTGTCGTGTATCGTGACTGGGGATGTTGCATGTTCTGTGCTCGCTCATCAACGCGTTACACTGAGCGTTTTCCTAGTATTTTTACAAGGAGTGTTTTTTTGGGGTATACTATTAGAATATTGAAAGAGAACACTAGCCGGTCTGTTTGATACAAGAATGCGAGTAACATTGGTCACGTGATCTTGTGGTTGTGTCGAGGTGGGCTGCATTCCACTTACATGCTCCGGCGTGGCCCACCGACTACTGGCTGTGTGTTTCCTGCACTAACTGTAGAGGTAATTCGCCATGTGTTTAGGTTCGAGAATAGGCGTCTGTACCCCACAACACAGCCAAGTCAATAGCAACATTTGAACATAGTACTCAGTGAGTGAATCATGTAGATAAAGTAGGCGTTCATGTATGCCATTTTGAATTATTATTAAATTTATTGTAAGAAGCAAAATCTAGCCATCTCAAAAATTCATTTTTGAGCTAGACTACGTGATAATTGAGCGAGCGACTCCCTTTGGCTCTTTTGGCACGGACCTCTGTTTTTTTTCTGCTGGGTGAGGCTATACAGGTCAGAGTTTTTCATCGATGGAGCTGAAATATTGCACACATGTAGAGTCAACCTTTTCTGTTTGCAGACACTAATTTTTTTGAAATCTATTCATTAGTTAAAATTTTTAAAAAAATCTCCTGATAGGTTGAAAAATGAAAATGGTCTTCGATAATTCTGATCAAATTCATATTTTGCATGGTCATTGAAACCAACATTGTCTCTTTTCTTACAAATTTTTATCCCAATCAGTAAGAACGTATAAACTTATGGACATTTTTAATATCTGTCAGTAATGAAGTATCGAAATGAATGTTTTCAGTGCTAATTGAATTGAATCTGATTTGCTTTATGTACCAGGGTGCTTAGATGCTATTTTCAAGTTTCGTTGAAAATCATGCTTTTATGTTGATTGAGTGGCTCATATTCAATTTAATATGGATGTATACCGTTTTATGTGCATTGTGTACGCATTTCCTCTTGGAGAATTTGCACGTACCCGTGCTCGCTCATCAACGCGTTACACTGAGCGTTTTCCTAGTATCCAGTTTTTAATTCTCTATCTTCCAAATACAATGTGAAGTGAAAATTATCTTCCCTTTCCAATCGTGGATTGAAAACATGATTTCTGATTTTGAAAACTGATTTTCCTTAAGTTGTTCCTAGCTCTGGTCTGCTCTGATATGTTTACAGCAACCCCAAACGATCCCTGTGGAAAGTGTCTCATTCATGCATGCTGATCAACAATGAATATAATGGGGTTGTTCACGCAAAACTATTGTAGATGGCGCTGCTGTTCTAATCGTCCGGGAGAGAGCCAATCAAAATGCATTTAGCGGAATGGAAGGTTTTTAAACTTTGGCGGGAGTTTGATTCATAGATCTTGGATTCAGAGACCAACCAATCAGAGAGAGACACCTCCAATGCCGCTAGCGCTGCGAGTGAGAGTAAATGGCAGTGAACAACCCCATTGAGCGAGCGCAGCGAAGACTCTTTTGGCACGGACCTCTGTTTTTTTTCTGTTCCTGAGGCTATAGAGGTTACAGTTTTTTTCTATCGAGCTGAAAATTTGCACACATGTATGGACAATATCTGGACAGACACTAATATTTTGAACAGGAGCGTAGGAAATTTATTTTGAGAGGGGGGTCAAAATTATCGGGGATCGATGGATGTCTGGAAAAGGTAATTCGCTGCTACAAGGGGTCTGGGGGACTCACCCTCCCCCCCCCCTCCCCCCCCAGTTATCCCCGCAGGGCCTTTTTTGAATTTTTGATACAATAAAAGAATCGATTTTTAAGCTATTTTTATCATTCTTCTCAACGTAAAATGTGTGAATGCAATATTCTTGGGGAATTTTAGACAAAATTAAAATTTAGTTGTTTGATAAAATATCCAATGGCCACGCAGGGAAATTTTTGGTATTAAATATTTTTACGTGTAATTATTACAATTTATTCATGAGGATGAACATGTTGGACAAATGAGTAAATAAGTTGTCTCATTGGATAATACCTCTGTTCGATTAGTTTTGCAAAACTTAAGAAAAATTTTCTGTGCAATCTAACATTTGTGAATATCTGGAGGTGTTCAGGATCTCTAGCAGGGGGGGTCAGGATCTCTGGCAGGGGGGGGGGTCAGGCTCCAGACAGGGGGGGGGGGTCCGTTCCCCCCTTTCCCCCCAATTCCTACGCGCCTGTTTTTGAAATCCATTAATTGGTTAAAATTTAAATAAATATCTCCTGAAAGGTTAAAAAATGAAAATGGTCTTCCATAAAATAATCTGATCAAACTCATATTTTGCATGGTCAGTAAGACCAACATTGTTTCTTATTTTACAAATTTTCAACCCAATAAGACTCAGTTAAATAACGTATGAACTTATTGACATTTTAATCGCTGTCAGAAATGAAGTATCGAAATTATGTTTTCCACTGCAATTGGATCTGATTTGCTTTATGTACCAGGTCTTTAGATGCTATTTTCAAGTTCAATGAAAAGCATCTCGTACTTTTATGTTGATTGAGTGGATCGTATTTCAATTCAATAAGAATGTATATGTTTTCTGTGCGTTTGGTACGGAATTCCGGTTCGAGAATTTGCACGTATCCGTGCTCGCTCATCTACGCGTTACACTAGCGTTTTCCTAGTACTAGAATTTTAAAGTGAGATAAAACGCGCGAGTGACTAGAGCCTAATCTTCAGTGACAGCTGCAAACTGCTTCTCTCTCCTAGCATGTTTGTTTTCCCTCTAAAGCGCGGAGCTATTAGTCACCAGCGCCATCTCTCGTCGCCCGTCAGAGTGATCAAGTGCGCGTCTCCGCCGCAATATGGCGCCACGAGCTGCGCAAGAGATTGATAACTGCCCAGGGAGTCGGGGGAATTATATCCTGGACATTTGTTACTCGCGCCAACATATCACAAGAACAAGGAGCGGACTCCATTGGGCTTTGCAGTGACGTCACGGAAACGCTGCTGGAGGAGCGTTCTTGTTGTGTATGTCAATGAGTGTGAGTGTACAGTACGACTTGGCTGGGTGGAGCGACCGCTCTGCTAGATACCTTGTGAAGGGCGATTGAAAGCTTCAATAGTTCAAAATAAACATGGCAACGACTACTTCAACACTCAATACCAAACGATTATTAATATAGTAACAATCAATTTGAAGAAATGTGTTAGTGCGATTAGTTCACTTCAATCACTTTGATTAGTTCGGAGACAAACTGGACAAAACCACTTGCATTTCCCATACACATAGCCGGCCAAATCAGTTCTCAATCTTCTTTTTGAAAGGGAATATTGCACTTTACATTGTAGTTAGAAGAACAATATATTATCACGTAGTATCTAGGTCAAAAATGATTTTTTTTTAGATGGCTAGATTTTTCCTCTAAACCCCCCCCCCCCCCCCCTACCCTCACATAATAAATTTAATAATACAAAATGACATGTACAGATTTGGTAAGACATGAACGCCTACTTTATCTACATGATTCACTCACTGAGTACTATGTTCAAATGTTGCTATTGACTTGGCTGTGTTGTGGGATACAGACGCCTATATTCTTGAATCTAAACACATGGCGAATTACCTCTACAGTTAGTGCAGGAAACACACCGCCAGTAGTCGGTGGGCCACGCCGGAGCATGTACGTGGAATGCAGCCCACCTCGACACAACCACAAGATCACGTGACCAATGTTACTCGCATTCTTGTATCAAACAAACCGGCTAGTGTTCTCTTCCATCAATCTAGTAGGTCATAGGTCATGAAATCAAGTGTACAGGGGGGCCAATTATAAGATTCACGTTGCGAAACCATGTACGTTTTCATCGTTTAAGGTGATACTAGCGCTCGGCCGTTTTAGAAAATTGAGAGACAAAAATTGTTTCATAAGTGAGTGTTACTTTTACAGGATGTTCACATGATCAGTCTGATTGTATATGAGTAGCACTTTTTCATTTTTGCTTATTGCATCGTTAATTAGGCGCCGGTTACTCAACAAAACCGCGCAAAACTCTGAAATTTGCGATACGATTGGAGACCAAACCCGTTAACCAATTGATCTCAAATTTTAATCATAATTAGATGAAAGACAAACTTAGGGTTATCACTTGGCACATTTTTGAAATTTAATTTTATACGGCACCCAGGGAGACAAGAAAATAGCCAATTTTTCACCCAAAATCCACTTATTATTACTAATTAACGAAACAAAAAATAAAAAATGTACCAAGGGATAACCCTAAGTTTGTCTTTTATCTAATTACGATTAAAATATCATATAATTTGGTCGACCCATTTAGTCTCCAATCGTATTGCAAAAAGTGTCTACAAAACGCAGCAAAATCGCTTGCGCTTGCAGCACCTTAAGGTGGGACCATACACGTCATATTAATAAAATGTATTTATTGGTAGATTCGATTCATTTTTTGTGTGTGGATTCCTTTAGTATTCATTAAGTCAGAAAAAAATTTAAAACAACAATGTATCGAATATTCCATTGTTGAGAAATTTATTTATTGAAATCAACAATACATTACAAAAAACATGATTAACAAAAAATAGCAATGCAATTTTTTTTAAAATTTGTTAGCAACAGAATAGGGTATGTCCTGAACCTCAATTTTTATTGATTTGTAATATATTTTAACCTAAAATATACATTTTTTTATATAAAAATTTAAAAAAAATATTCTGACTGTTAAAAATGCATGTCAAGAAATTCACACAATTCACAACTCTATGGTGGAGGTTCAAAACCTTCTCTAATAAATTATCTTCAAAACAAAACAAATATTAAGCTTCTATCTTGATAATTAGTATACCTTTTCATGTTTGGACGGTGAATAAATATGAAGAAATTACATCCTGAGAAATTGCATGTTAAAGAGTCCTTGAGAAATTTCAAGCACTTGTAGACAGTTGATTTGCAAAACATAAGCAAATTTCAATATTTATTTTAAATTAAACTATCAGTGTGACAAGTTCGTACTTCGGTTTTTATGAAAGCAAAGGGTCTAAAAAATAAAATTTTAATGAAAAAAAAAATATTAAAATGTTTGTTTTTTCATGAAAACGTAAAAACGTTGAAGGCTATGCAATAACTGTCAACTTTTTCTAGTTTGTAACAAAAATAACGTGCTTTTAAAACGTGAAAGCTCAAGAATTTGCCTCCAGGGAAGAGCGCTTTGAGCCAATATTTAAAAAAAATGTTAAATGTGTAAACTTGCAGTGATTTTTACGAGCTTTCAGAATATTCCCTCGGTTTGTAGAGAATATGCCCTCGGTTTGTAGAGAATATTGCCACAAGGCTTGTAGAGAATATGCCCTCGGTTTGTAGAGAATATGCCCTCGGTTTGTAGAGAATATGCCCTCGGTTTGTAGAGAATATTGCCACAAGGCTTGTAAAATGCATTTGTAATATCGATCTGTATGGAAGATCGATAAGCTTCAACATTAGTTTCATACGAATGTGACTCTGAGCGTTCTTCCCCTGGACCCCTAATACAAATCAGATCAAGCTTCCCGAGCGTCACTACACTAGGTACCTGCTCTAATGGCAAGGTCTGTTCGCTTACCCTGTCAAAACCTGCCGCAAACAGCCACAAGTTACACCTCATCAGGATCATGTATAGAAAGTGGTAAGTTTTGTCAGATTGTGATAGATTTGGCCGAGTAAACGAACAGACCTTCTGTTTGTTTGTTTTTTTGTGTTTTTTTGCCTGCATTCCCCAAGGCAAACCGTTCAACCAATCAATCTGGGTAACTTATTGAGTGCCACCCTGAATTTTACATCACAATTATATTGACGGTTTCACAAAAAATGATGGTATGAAAAATCACGAAAACACTCACCTGAGTTGAAGGACGCTCAGGACTCGTGAAGTGCAGACAGACTCCTGAGCCAACTTGCTCTACAGCCCACATTTCAAACTGGCCAATTATAATTTATATGTGAATTCTATAAGATTATTTAATTTCAATATGTCCGAAATCTTTATTGAATAAAATACTCTGTCAAAAATTATAGAACCTATCAAAACTAAAAAATCAATATCGTCTATTAGTCCAGGAATAATAGAGTTTGACCCGAAACAAATTGATACATTTGGTTTTTTGGTGTCATTCTCTTCAGAAAAATGCCCTCTACAATATTTCAATAGTCCCCAAAAATCCGCGCACCGGAAGTACTTTTTATTCACTTTTTTAATTAATTTCCCATGTTAATTCCATCTTCCAAAAAAAAAAATTTTCATGTAACTCCGATTTTGACGAAACTTTGGCAGAATTGTTTAACATCCTAAATGAACACAAATAGCTCTTTAGCGTGTTTCTCTAAATCTTATCGTTTGGGAAATATGGGTCTTGCAAAACGTCAAATTACACTCAAGTGACTAAAATATGGCTTTTCAATGGGCCATATTTCCCAAACGATAAGATTTAGAGAAACACGCTAAAAAGCTATTTGTGTTCATTTAGGTTGGTGAACAATTCTGCCAAGTTTCGTCAAAATCGGAGTTACATGATTTTTTTTTTTTTTTTTAAGATGGAATTAACATGGGAAATTAACTTAAAAAGGGAATAAAAAGTACTTCCGGTGCGCGGATTTTTGGGGACTTTTGATATGTTATAGAGGGCACTTTTCTGAAGAGAATGACACCAAAAAAACAAATGTATCAATTTGTTTTGGGTTTGGTCAATATTTGCAGTATAATGACTGGACTATATAAAAGTCCTAACATTTGAAATTGAAAATCGTCGGCAAAACTCATTAAAAATAAGCGTAAAAGTTCCTCGCGCGCCTATGACAAGAACTATGACCTCGATCTTTTCGAGATCATATTTCTTTTGAAATATTATATAAGATGAACATAGGTATTGTAAAACATATTACAAAACAACCATCAGCTTTCGTAAAGTCCGAACTTGGGCCCTAAAATTCCCGATCCGCTATAAATTGATTGTAACCGTGAATCTGATTTCAGCAGAATCAGGCATTAAAGTTCCAGAATAGGGCCCCAGCTGGTTTGAATGACTTAAACAAACATTTCCTAAGTGTGTGGCTTGCTCAAGTTGGCTACTCTGCGGGATAATTGAAGGCCGGGTAAATCCCTGTCAGCCTGTCAACATGTTTGTTCTTGCATTGAGTAGACGCTCTCTCTTTTTACATTTATTCATCCCCTAATAATCATCTCCCCACCCCTCCCCCTCCCCGGGGAGTTCGCTGTGATGTGAGATGATTAATGAGCCTTCTAGAGTCAACACGGCTCCACCCAGACTCACCTAGATCATGGGGCGCTAGCACCACGCAGCCAAATCGATATGCATAATCGGCACGAACGTCTTTTGTTTTACTCCAACAATGTAAAAAGAATATTTTTATAATAACATGGTGGATATGATACTTTTTTACCAGTCGGTTTAAACTATAACTAGGTTTTCTAACTATTAAAACTCCTTCTGCAGATTACAGTTGCACACAATATGCCAAAATACATTCTGACATTGAATACAAACATGGTAGCGTGCAAACTATGAATACAACTCTTTTACTAGCGTAGAAAGAGATAAAACGGACATCTGTTTATGTTTTTTTTGTCTGGGGCTTAACGTCGCACTGTTCTGCAGCGAGGCTAATGGCGACGGATGAATGATTAGGATGATGATGATTGGGAGATGATGGTAAAGAGTAGGTAAGGATGGAAGGGTGGAAGAAGCCGTCCGTGGCCTATTAGTAGGGTACCTTCCCATCATTTGCCTGTCGACTGAGGGAAAACCACGAAAAAACCCCAGTCAGAAAGGACGGCCGCGGGAATCGAACCCGGGCCTCCGGAATACAAGTTCAGAGCGTTAACACTCACCCAACCTGTTCCGTACATCTGTATATGACTCTTTCTCTGTTTGTTTGTTTTAGTGTGTTTTTGCCTGCACTTCCCCGGTCACACCGTTCAACCGATCGAAGAGGTGACATAGTGGTGACATAGTGGTGACATAGTGATGACATAGTGGTGACATAGTGGTGACATAGTGGTGACATAGTGGTGACATAGTGGTGACATAGTGGTGACATAGTGGTGACATAGTGGTGACATAGTGGTGACATAGTGGTGACATAGTGGTGACATAGTAGTGACATAGTGGTGACATAGTGGTGACATAGTGGTGACAAAGTGGTGACATAGTGGTGACATAGTGGTGACATAGTGGTGACATAGTGGTGACATAGTGATGACATAGTGGTGACATAGTGGTGACATAGTGGTGACATAGTGGTGACATAGTGGTGACATAGTGGTGACATAGTGGTGACATAGTGGTGACACAGTGGTGACATAGCGGTGACATAATGGTGACATAGCGGTGACATAATGGTGACATAGTGGTGACATAGTGGTGACAGAGTGGTAACATAGTGGTGACAGAGTGGTAACATAGTGCTGACATAGTGGTGACATAGTGGTGACATAGTGGTGACATAGTGGTGACATAGTGGTAACATAGTGGTGACATAGTGGTGACATAGCGGTGACATAATGGTGACATAGCGGTGACATAATGGTGACATAGTGGTGACATAGTGGTGATAGAGTGGTAACATAGTGGTGACAGAGTGGTGACATAGTGGTGACATAGTGGTGACATAGTGGTGACATAGTGGTGACATAGTGGTGACATAGTGGTAACATAGTGGTAACATAGTGGTGACATAGTGGTGACATAGCGGTGACATAATGGTGACATAGTGGTGACATAGTGGTGACAGAGTGGTAACATAGTGGTGACAGAGTGGTAACATAGTGGTGACATAGTGGTGACATAGTGGTGACAGAGTGGTGACATAGTGGTAACATAGTGGTGACATAGTGGTAACATAGTGGTGACATAGTGGTGACATAGCGGTGACATAATGGTGACATAGTGGTGACATAGTGGTGACAGAGTGGTAACATAGTGGTGACAGAGTGGTAACATAGTGGTGACATAGTGGTGACATAGTGGTGACATAGTTGTAACAGAGTGGTAACATAGTGGTGACATAGTGGTGACATAGTGGTGACATAGTGGTGACATAGTTGTAACATAGTGGTAACTTAGTGGTAACTTAGTGGTGACAAAGTGGTAACATAGTGGTGACATAGTGGTGACATAGTGGTAACTTAGTGGTGACATAGTGGTGACATAGTGGTGACATAGTGGTGACATAGTGGTAACATAGTGGTAACTTAGTGGTGACGTAGTGGTGACATAGTTGTGTCATAGTGGTGACATAGTTGTGTCATAGTGGTGACATAGTTGTGTCATAGTGGTGACATAGTTGTAACATAGTAGTAACTTAGTGGTAACTTAGGTGACATAGTGGTGACTTAGTGGTAACTTAGTGGTGACATAGTGGTGACATAGTGGTGACATAGTGGTGACATAGTGGTGACATAGTGGTGACATAGTGGTAACATAGTGGTAACTTAGTGGTAACTTAGTGGTGACATAGTGGTAACATAGTGGTGACATAGTGGTGACATAGTGGTGACATAGTGGTGAAATAGTAATGACATAGTGGTAACTTAGTGGTGACATAGTGGTGACATAGTGGTGACATAGTGGTGACATAGTGGTAACATAGTGGTAACTTAGTGGTAACTTAGTGGTAACTTAGTGGTTACATAGTGGAGACATAGTTGTAACATAGTGGTGACATAGTGGTGACATAGTGGTGACATAGTGGTGACATAGTGGTAACATAGTAGTAACTTAGTGGTAACTTAGTGGTGACATAGTGGTGACATAGTGGTGACGTAGTGGTGACATAGTTGTGTCATAGGGGTACATAGTGGTAATATAGTAGTAACTTAGTGGTAACTTAGTGGTGACATAGTGGTGACATAGTGGTGACGTAGTGGTGACATAGTTGTGTCATAGTGGTGACATAGTTGTAACATAGTGGTAACTTAGTGGTAAATTAGTGGTGACATAGTGGTGACTTAGTGGTAACTTAGTGGTGACATAGTGGTGACATAGTGGTGACATAGTGGTGACATAGTGGTGACATGGTGGTGACATAGTGGTGACATAGTGGTGACATAGTGGTGACATGGTGCTTACATAGTGGTGACATTGTGGTGACATAGTGGTGACATAGTGGTGACATAGTGGTAACATAGTGGTGACATAGTGTGACATGGTGGTGACATAGTGGTGACATTGTGGTGACATAGTGGTGACATAGTGGTGACATAGTGGTAACATAGTGGTGACATAGTGGTTACATAGTGGTGACATAGTGGTGACATAGTGGTGACATAGTTGTCTTTTTAGGTTCCGACATTGTTCACTTTTGATACTTAATATGATTTTATGTCAAGATGACAACGCTCTTTCCCGGTGCACCAACATTTCCAGTCCATCTAGGAGAATGAGTGCATCCTTATATATGTGATGGAACAAATACTAACAAGTAGTCGGACAAAACTAAGTAAAAATAACCCATTTCACTGCCTCTTCGAGTGATCAACTTGGTTGTGCTCGTGCGCAGAGCCATTTGATCACCAAAACTGCTCGCATCTACCGACCTTGGTTCGACCGAGAAAACAAAGAACACGACTGCACTCTGGTGGAGGTAACCAGAGGGCACATATCAAGGGCACATATTTTGCATAAATATAAATATAAAGCTAAAAAAGTAAATTTATAACTAAATTTCAATTTCAATTCTTTCTCCTTTTTTAACGCACTATGGAAATATGAAATGTCAGAACAAATAAATGAACATGTAGACTGATAGTAGCTGATAGCAGTGCTGATAGTAGCCATCTTGCTACGTGCAAGTAAAATAAGATGGCTGAAGAAACCAGTGCACCATACAGTCTTGTTGACTCCTTGTTCAGACAACCGTGATCAAAACAACTGCAACCTGTCAATATGCTGCTTATGGTGTGTTTTCGCAAGAATTTTAATGAATGTTCTGACAAATATTCCGATTGTATTTGATTGTAAACACTGAGTACGCATCAATTTCTGTTATTTCGCGATGTAGTTATAACTAACTGAACCATTGCGTTGTAAGTGCCTTGCCCCTTGCGCACTAGAGTGCACTGTTACCTCAAAATGTTATAATTTTTTACGCTAGTTGGCGTGCCTGCATCTTTAGTATCGCATATCTTCTACTAATGCAGAATACCGGCACCTCCATCATCATTAAAACCAACTAATATCCTCAATGTTACTGTTAGATGGTGCAATATAACAGAACAGAGTATGAAATTACTTATTACATCATAACTTCCCCCCCCCCTCAGGGATCAAAGTACAGTTTGACCCCATTTAGTATGAATCGCCCTACATGTTGTGACTTGAAGCCATTAAGAAATTTAAATTACTCTATAGGGATAGCTTCGATATGGATCCGACTAAATGGCACCCTCGCATATTTATTACAGCCATGTTGTCTGGTAATTATGATTTATATCGCAGACTTGTGCCCTGGAGAGATACCAAACTCCGCCACCAGATAGCAGCATCACGCTAGTCGTGCGATAAAAACCAAGTTATAAACTTATAATTAGATTGAATAATATTTTGCCTGGTCATGATTCCGCCCGCCTCCTCGACTCAATGGCGGCCCCTGCTGTGAGGGTGCCATGTGGCAGCGGAATCAATGAGCCGAGCTCCCGCTGAGCGTGTTCAGATGAAAACATAATGAATATCTCTCCTTCCATTCATCTGCGCGGACAACTCTTTGACAAATGAAAGACAGAGTACACAAGCAAGTAGTTGACTTTTCACAAGGAACACAGTAGGCAGGTATTTAAATAAACTTTTCACTGTATGTACCAAATTCTTAAGACTTTGAGATTAGAAAAAACTTATATGTTTCTGTCTTTTCACTGTGTAGAAATTAATTGTCATGCATTTTTTTAAAATTATTGAACATTTGGTAAAATCATATAAAAAAAATACTTACTTTTCTTAAGCAAATTGACTTGTACATTAAATACTATAAATACTACAATACAATACTTCATATCAATACTAGATTACGTTGCTCTGCGTTTTGAAATATGTCCCATGCATATTACGATACTGATATCTATTTATGTTATTCAACAAACAATGTAACAAAGAGAAACCTAGAAATTGAACTGTATTTATTTGAAAAGGCAGACATAACTCGATAATTTTTAATGTTGTTTCTCCTTTAGAAGTGCACTCCGCTGTTCTCTCGTATAAAATATCCGAACGCATCAATAATATAATTATCATTCATGAAGCGGTGTTATTTATCCTGCGACCCTAATCAAATCCCGTCGAGTCAGGCGTATAAATGTGCGGGGACTCTCCCCCTCCCCCGCCCCTCCCCCGTGTCATTACGCCACTGTGTTTGCCCCCCCCCCACAAGTCGAGCGTGAATTAGACGGGCAGGTGCCCCCCTCATACATAGATATCTATAGAACATATTCATTGTATGGTGTGAATAGAACCTGATGGCTTAGCTTCCTGGCTTCGCATTGAAAGCAATGAAATACCGTCCATCTGTGATATCTGGAAATGTTCTATGAACCATGCCATGTGCTCGGGAAGGACAAAGTCAATGGGACCAGCGGAAAGTGATTGAAAACAAGAATTGTTGGGGTTGATGGAAAAGAGTTCGGGCTTTTGTTGTTGATTTCAGCAGTCATTATCTGCCTGAATGTCAATATTCATTCCACTTGACTAGTAAAATCACAGTAAACACCATAATGTGCTTCAACATTTTACATCTTAGATAGGACGTTTATTTTTTCGACATTAGAAATAGAAGTGGCCTTGCATCAATATACCAATAGCTTATAATACTTAAATTGTATTTGGAAGAACAAATATAATATTAAAATCAACTTCTTCTCACTCCAATGGGATGGCCCGGTTTTCGCAAAAACGAATAACATATTTTATTCACTTTGGTTCAAACAGAAACTCTATATAACATTTTATTCCCTTCTCCTTAGAGCTTTAGAGTAATTTGAATTGCCTTTTCACCAAGCGAGTGTCAACATGACACTTCTGTTTTTTGCATAGCAATTCCGTAACTTTAAAATGTTCGATTCTGCCAGGATCTTATATTCTGTGCGATGTTAATCAATATGTCCGTAAACCAGATTGTGACAGAATCCTCTGATTGGTTTAAAGGTGAAAATGAACTGTTTTACGTGCCAATTGTGCGTACTGTGTGTATTGTGTTGTGCGTATTGTGCGTATTGTGCGCACGCAATTGTAATTGTGCGTGCACACGGAAAAATTTATTGCTGCTGTAGCAAATGCTTGATGACAGTAGGAAGGGATTTGCGTTGTGAAAAATGTCCGACCGAGCCGGAGCTCGAACCCGGGAGAGACCTCTCACTTGCCGGGCGAGAGCTCTACCAACTGAGCTACCCGGTCGCGTATTTCCGAATTGCACCCGATTTCGGCACTATGCAACGTAGTCACGCCCCTTATACTCTCTGACTGAAAAACATTAGAGTATATGCATCACTATCACCAACGCATTTTCAAAACCTGAAGTGTCACTGTAGTAGGTAACTGAGTTTCGGTTATTGTATCGAAAGTCAAAGTTTAGTAAGAAGAATAATTTAGTCAGATATAGTTGTGTTTTATATCTGGCAAATTGCTGAAGAACGAAAACAAAAAAATGCAATTTTCAGTTCCACAAACTCAACAAAATACAAATTAAGAGTCTTCAGCGAAAATCATAATTATACCAGTACGAACTTTTCTTATTATCAAATTTGATCAGACTTGGCCAAGTTTTCTGAACACACCAGTCCGATTTCGTCACACTTCCAAACAACTTGGCCCATTCATGACACTCTTTAATGCAGTTTTCACCTTCGAATCTTGTTCTAAAAACACACTTCCATGTATCTTATACTAATTTACCATTTACAATTACTGCATGTTGTTCAAAACTGAAAAAAACTGCGTGCAACCTCCATATCCGCGTATGCAGAACTGTTCTCGCTCGGCCTGCCGTACTGCACACGCCTCTTGGGGGAGTGGCTTAATAGACATATATGGCATCGGTGCTGAAATCGGGTGCAATTCGGAAAGACGCTACCCGGTCGGACGGACGGACATTAGACACAACGCACTGATAAGGTGTACCCAGCTCGTAGTGAGCATTCTCTACCTTCATTCCATTCTCCTCGGAGATCTCTAACCCTCAAATGTCCGTCCTTCCTACCGGGTAGCTCAGTTGGTAGAGCTCTCGCCCGGCAAGTGAGAGGTCTCAGGTTCGAACCCCGGTTCGGTCGGATATTTATCATATCATCCTGATTCCATGGAAGTTTTCCACAGAAACCTAAAGTCTTATTATGACAGTATTATGACTGATTTGATTATGCTAATACGATTATGGCCCAACCAGAGTTATCTTTGAGCCAACCAGAAAAATGTAACCCTATATTCTTTAGTCTTCAATTCAATTAAAGCCAAATAGATTATTTGTACGTTCTTCACCCTGAGGAAATACGTGCTACAAAAAATGCTTCTAGCTAAAGTAACCTAAAGCTTGCTAAATTTTTCTTAAGTGGTTATACCCGAACCACTTCGACTTGATTGAAAGATTGATTGAAAGATTGAAAGATACTGTTAAGACGGCTGAGTAGTGAGCGTTGCCTTGAAGAGTTTTTTAATCTGTTTTTATCAATATCTTTTACCAATGTAATTGTTAACAAAATAAGGCTTTGTACGCGTCTTCAGAACTGTCAATGAAAATAATTTCATAGCATCGAATAAGTTATTAGTTTTATTTTGTCCAACAGATGTTTAGTACCATAATTTTACTAATTTTCGGGCACTAAACATCTGTAGGACAAAGTAAATCTAATAAACCATTCCAAGCTATGAAATTATTTTCATTGAACAGTTCTGAAGACGCATACAAAGCCTTATTTTGTTAACAATTACATTGATAAAAGATATTGCTAAAAGTCGATTAAAAAACTCTTCAAGGTCAAACTCACTACCCAGCCGTCTTATACAATTCCTACTCGCAAGACATATTGCTACAGAAACAATTTGTTCTGTCATTCATTGGGACCAACATTTTAGGAGTTTTTGGCAATTTTCAGACAAAGAGTCAAGTACTTCAAGAATTACTAACATTATATTAGATTGTTTTAAATATTTGTCAAATTTCTTAAAACAAATTTCAATTACGTATTTACATTCATTCATTTTATTCATTAAACATTTGCTCCTTGATGCATTTCATTATTGTCTTCACAGCAATTTCCAAAGTCTTTACACTTTATCTGTTTGTTTGTTTTCATTTGTTCGTTTGTTTGTGTTTTTGTTGGCAATGCCCAGAGCACACTATTCAACCAATCGTTCTGACATTTTGCACACTCACTAATGTCGTCTCAGCGGTCTCGAGTATTGTTTTTTAACAGGATTATGTGATTGCTTTGAGAATTAAAACTGGAATTGTTCGACTGATCAACCTCAAATTTTACATGGTCATTGGGGACGAACATTTTTTTTTTTTAATTTTCATACAAATCTGTCTTAAGGCCAATTTATACGGAGCAACTTCTTGTTCAACTTATGTACCACACTTCTGTGTCATACTTCTTGATATAAATTATTGTTCTAAATGATATTATAAAAGTTCAACTCAAGTTCTGTGAGAAGAAGTTGCTTCGTGTAAACACAAATGTATGAAAAAACCAATGTGACACAGAAGTTGATCAAGAAATTGTACCATGTAAATCAGGCTTTAAGGTGATACTAGCGCTCGGCCGTTTTAGAAAATTGAGAGAGAAAAATTGTTTCATAAGTGAGTGTAACTTTTACAGAATGTTCACATGATCAGTCTGATTGAATATTAGTAGCACTTTTTCATTTTTGCTTATTGCATCCTAATTAGGCGCCGGTTATTCAACAAAACCGCGCAAAACTATGAAATTTGCGATACGATTGGAGACCAAACCTGTAAACCAATTGATCTCAAATTTTTATCATGATTAGATGAAAGACAAACTTAGGGTTATCACTTGGCACATTTTTGAAATTTAATTTTATACGGCGCCCAGGGAGACAAGAAAATAGCTAATTTTTCACCAAAAATCACTAATTATTACTAATTCACGAAACAAAAAATTAAAAATGTACCAAGGGATAACCCTAAGTTTGTCTTTTATCTAATCACGATTAAAATTGCAAATAATTTGGTCTACCTATTTTGTCTCCAATCGTATCGCAAAAAGTGTCTACAAAAAGCAGCAAAATTGCTCGCGCTTGCAGCACCTCAATAGTTAATATTTAATAATTAATAGTTATCTATAATAGATTACTAATAGTTAACTTTAATAGTTATTGACATTTTACAGACATTTTATGCGTGTTTGGTTTGGTAATAATTCAACTTTTTTTAAGGAAATGTCAGATATTTCATCCCAGCTTCTTTGACACACTTCGTTTCGGTCCAGAAGGTTTTCCTCGTAGTACCTAGTACCTTGGTGTTCAGACTGTTGCAGGTACCAAGGCCATGCGATGCGACTGCGAGCGTACTTCACGCACGAGGATTGACACGCACCGCCGACTGAAGTGCGTTCGCTCGTAAGCAAATGCCCGTCATTGGAAAGCTTTTATTCTGATGAGTTGTTGGCATTGGTTTGGGACAACATGGCCGCCGCATTATCGACAGCGGAGTGAAACTTTTTAGTGCGATGAAAAGTTAAGTGAAAATGTCACTCAAAAGATGTTCACGTGACTCGACACGCATCAATAACAATCAGTTTCTATGTACACTTGACTTTTGTTACCTAACATTTGCCTACACTCTGCCGCAGCAATTGTGAAATGAATTTAAAGTAATTGCTATGGGAAGAGGAAAGACAACCCTCTTTTACACCACCTCTTTTCATGCTAATAACACCTTTTATACATTTTATCTTATTGTACGTTATTCTTATTGTCTTATAAGTACGTTGGATGAAATAAGGAATGTCCAATTAGCTAATTTAAAAATTTAAAAACTGTTGATAAATTTTCAATGTAACATACCTACTACCTACCTATTTTGTAAGTTACCATGTACCTATACAATCTATTTCAATTTCAATTTGAATTTTTTGGTTAGGTGTATCAGTATTTATTAATAAAATATATCTTCAACTGATTTCAAAGCATTTCATTTACTAAAACAGTAAATGACTGACCACAGACTGACTTGGAAGCCCCATGTTGATAACCTTGTGAGCAGATTGTCCCGCATGAACATTGTGTATCGCATCCTGTCTCGGCAAGTGGACCTACCGACGATTCGGACCGTATACTTTGGCCAAGTCCAATCAATCATCCAGTACGGCATCATGTTTTGGGGTGGCACCTCGCTAAGTGCCAAAGTTTTTATATCGCAGAAACGAATAGTGCGGTCCGTTCTAGCATTGCATACCAGGGAGTCTTGCAGACGCGTGTTTATTGACTTAAAGATTCTTCCGGTGCCATGTTTGTATGTCCTGTCTGTATGTGTTTTTACCCATGATAACCTGCACTATTTTACCCGTTATACGCATGACCACCACACAAGAGGATCTCACTTTTTAGCTCACGACTACCACCGTCTTGAGCGGACAAACAATTGGATCATTCAGTCGGGTAGGAAACTGTATAACCACCTGCCAATTGAGCTGAAACGACTCGACAAAGAACATTTTAAACTGTCTCTAAAAGCATATCTTTTAAAAAAATGTTTTTATAGTGTTGATGAATTCTTAGAGAATGTTCTGCAACTTTAATATAGAATCTTATTTGTGTTGACATGGCATGATCTCTCAGAGAATGCTGTACTAAATTAAGTTATGTGACATGGTTTATACAATGTATAATTGTTTCTTAACCGAATAAAAATACAATACAATACAATACAATTGTTTCCTCTCCACACCAGTACACCAGTACCAGACACCCCCGGACCGGTGCCCTCTAGGTTGACCACCCCCATGGCCTCTCTTATATAAAAACAACTTATATCATAAAGTGCACCATATGGCATCGCTGTCGAGTTGCCTTTAAATATCAGATAGCGTGTTTAGGGGCACGGCAACCCGCAATACAGCTGCGTTAGGCGGGTTGCCTAGATACAAGATGCATCTAGATACTAGCAATGTCTAGCCGGGAATATAGCTGCAAGAGTTCACCTTTCTGTATACCCATGTATGTAGAGTCACCCTGTATGTCCTGATAAAACGTACGCCCTATCGCGACTACCTGTCGTACACAGAATAGTATAAGTTGACTTAAATATAGATATTTGTATACAGAAGGGTGATGCAAGACTGGTATTATCAGAACATAAAAAGGTGGTTGTACTCTCCATGTACTCGCCCTACTCGCTCTGTACTTGCTAGTTGCTGTGTACTAGCTATGTACTCACTGTGTACTCGCTCTGTACTCGCTGTGTACTCGCTCTGTACTCGCTGTGTACTCGCTCTGTACTCGCTGAGTACTAACTCTGTACTCGCTGAGTACTAACTCTGTACTCGCTGAGTACTAACTCTGTACTCGCTGAGTACTAACTCTGTACTCGCTGAGTACTAACTCTGTACTCGCTGAGTACTAACTCTGTACTCGCTCTGTACTCGCTGTGTACTCGCTCTGTACTCGCTGAGTACTAACTCTGTACTCGCTGAGTACTAACTCTGTACTCGCTGAGTACTAACTCTGTACTCGCTCTGTACTCGCTGTGTACTCGCTCTGTACTCGCTGTGTACTCGCTGTGTACTCGCTGTGTACTCGCTCTGTACTAACTCTGTACTCGCTGTGTACCTACGCTGTACTCGCTCTGTACTCGCTCTGTACAAACTCTGTACTCACTGTGTACTAACTCTGTACTCGCTGAGTACTAACTCTGTACTCGCTGAGTACTAACTCTGTACTCGCTGAGTACTAACTCTGTACTCGCTGAGTACTAACTCTGTACTCGCTCTGTACTCGCTGTGTACTCGCTCTGTACTCGCTGAGTACTAACTCTGTACTCGCTGAGTACTAACTCTGTACTCGCTGAGTACTAACTCTGTACTCGCTCTGTACTCGCTGTGTACTCGCTCTGTACTCGCTCTGTACTAACTCTGTACTCGCTGTGTACCTACGCTGTACTCGCTCTGTACTCGCTCTGTACAAACTCTGTACTCACTGTGTACTAACTCTGTACTCGCTGAGTACTAACTCTGTACTCGCTGAGTACTAACTCTGTACTCGCTGAGTACTAACTCTGTACTCGCTGAGTACTAACTCTGTACTCGCTCTGTACTCGCTCTGTACTCGCTCTGTACTAACTCTGTACTCGCTCTGTACTCGCTCTGTACTAACTCTGTACTCGCTCTGTACTCGCTCTGTACTCGCTCTGTACTCGCTCTGTACTAACTCTGTACTCGCTCTGTACTCGCTGTGTACCTACGCTGTACTCGCTCTGTACTCGCTCTGTACTCGCTGTGTACCTACGCTGTACTCGCTCTGTACAAACTCTGTACTCGCTCTGTACTCGTTGTGTACTCGCTCTGTACTCGCTGAGTACTAACTCTGTACTCGCTGAGTACTAACTCTGTACTCGCTCTGTACTAAATCTGTACTCGCTGTGTTCTCGCTCTGTACTCGCTGTGTACTCACCCTACTCGCCCTGCAGTGTATGTATGCATGAAGCGAAGGGTTTGGGCGACGAAAGGGCTCTCTCTCCCTTCTCTCTGTGCAGTAATCGCGTCACTAAGTGGATAATCGACGCCATGTTGCTGGGTTTAGTACCCACGGGGCAACCCTCGGTGGTAATGAAATTAGATGGGACCCTCTTGCCCCCCCCCCCCCCCCCACACACACAGCGCGACATTCTCTCTCCCTGGGGGACACTCACACATACTCGAGCAAAGACAGCACCTGATATCCAACATAATATTCAACATCATCGCGCCCCTCGCACTCTCAACCTGGTAGAAGACGTTAAACAAGACATTGCTTGGTTGATTATTAATTTGTTACCGATTAAAGTTTGCTTATCGTTGCCGTGATTCTAAGAATAACAAACAGAATTTGTCTACGAAATGCGTACACTTGGCACAACCTAAAATGATCGCTCAATAATCTTACTAGGAAAACGCTCTGAGTAACGCGTTGATGAGCGAGCACGGATACACGCAACACCTCGAACCGAAATTATGTCTATCGAAAATGTCATTAAAAGCCAATAATTCTTGAATTTCGTCACAGACTTGTATAAATATCTCCAAAATTTCCAAAAATATTGGTCCCAATAACCTTGCTAAGTTTTAAGTTGATCGATTAAACCTTTGATTGAACGATTCCTTGTTAAGTTTCAAAAATCACAGGATATCTTTCAAACAATATACCTGGGACCACTCATATGATATGATATTACTGTGGACACAATATCAGATCAATCTGTTAAACGGTCATTATTAGTTTCATTTCGTTTGAAACTTTCTGCTCTAACTACCTTGCCTTGAACTAAAGATTCGATGTCGCCGTGAATTTGACAGCCAACACACAAAATGTCCCTAAAATTACAAAAACTTTTGAAAATAACTACAAATTAGACTGAAAATTGGCAAAAATACCTTAAATGTTGCTACCAATTACCATGCGAAGTTTTTAGTTGGTCGGTCAATCGGCAATACCCGCTGCACGAGAGCGGGTATTGCGTTGATTGTTTGAGTATCTCCTTGCAGCAGTCTGGTCGGGGGTCTCTTTGCTCCTTGATGCTTTATTATTAACGACATTTTGTTTCAACCTTTTAGATTTAGCTTCGTCAGTTTCTTGATCTTCAATTTCACGCAGACGCTTTTTCGCCTTTATGGCTTTCATTCTAGCAGAAGTCTTTCCATTTTTCGGCATGTTTAAATAGGGATAAGATAGGTAATGAAAAAGTAAGAAGTAGAGTACCTACCTAATTAAAGTACAATAATATTTGTGTGATCAATGTTTGAAATGCACGAAATGTGTGCTCAAAGACGTAATGTATTCAATGTCGTAATGTTACGAAATGAATCTTGAACAAAACTTCGCAAATATGAAAATAAAGTAAACACCTTTCAACTAATAAGCGAAAGGAATCAAAGTTCCACACAAAAAAACGGATCAGGTAAAATAGTAACTACCTAGTTTAGAAACGGAATGAATCCAACGTTCCACAATTAAAATAAGACAACGTAATGTTTTGAACTGAATGAATCAAAACTTTCAAAAAAAAATAGCAACCTTCAAGGAAATGTCAGGCTAGACAGAAGCTCAGAAACGGAATAAATCCAACGTTTCCAAGAAGAAAATAATTTGAAATAATCAATCCCCTGGACAAAAACTGTAGATACCTAATATCTATGCTTTAAAAGCGATTCAATTTTACTAATACCTTCACAAAGTACACCAAATTGCCAAAATTATCAACGAAAAGAAGCAAAATGCAGGAGAGATTTGGAATGACGTGTGAACGCTAGAAGAGAACAAACGCCACTCAATGATATTATTGAAATGTGAGCTTATGTTTCTAATCCCTCCTGGATGCAAAATCAGCCAAGTAGAAACACGGGAGGCACGGCCATTAGAACTACGAATTGACGAAAAGACAATCAAGGTCCTTAAAAACTCGAAATGATTTGTTGGAAACTATGATCCAAATTGAATTATTCAAATTTGATCAACTCAATAAACATAAAAATAT
Organism: Leuctra nigra; assembly: GCA_934045905.1. Classification (NCBI taxonomy): domain Eukaryota; kingdom Metazoa; phylum Arthropoda; class Insecta; order Plecoptera; family Leuctridae; genus Leuctra; species Leuctra nigra. The sequence goes on along the minus strand of OW203761.1, from coordinate 63,579,303 downwards.
CTGCTTTTCACTAAAAAACTGTACATACCATCAAAACACTCTTGTACCTAAAGCAAATCAGATTCAGTTGCATTGGAAAGACATTCATTTTCAATGTTTCATTTCTGACAGCTATTAAAAATGTCAATAAGTGCATACTTTCTTGACAGATTCGGCTGAAAATTTGTAAAATAAGTGACATTGTTGGTCTTACTGACCATGCTAAATATGAGTTTGATCACATTTCTCGAAGACCATTTTCATTTTTTAGGCTATCAGGAGATACTTATTTTAACAATGAACCAATGGATGGATTTCAAAAAAAAATTGGGTCTGCAAACAGAGAAGGTTGTCTTTACATGTGTGCAAAATTTCAGGTCGATCGGTGAAACGGTGCGACTTCTATTGCTTCCTTTAGCATACAAAAACAAAAACAAAAAAAAAAACAAAAAAAAAAACAGAGGTCCGTGCTAAAAGAGCCAAATGGAGTCGCTCGCTTCGCTCGCTCAATAAGATAGCAACATAAGAAATCAGTCCAAGCGATCTCCTTGTCTCACTCTAGTAGGTGACCTCTCATTTCAATGATAAGAAGAAGCATTGATTGTTACGGAACATGACCCTGGTAGTCATTCAAATTTGTTCACTGATCATTTTTTATTTTGCCAAGTGTCGTGCACTCTCTTTGTTCCCTCCTGCAGAGCCACGGCCTTCTCTAGGCGAAGTGTTCATTGACAGGTGTGTGCTGCTGTGCTGGCGAATAATGAATCACTCGGTAAACAAATGAAGCAAAGAAGTAAACTACGGTAAGTAAAATAGTTTGATTCTGTCTTCGTTGTTGGTATTTATTGGCAGGTAAAATGAGCGCTCTCGCAGACAGAGGTTGGGACTACACTTTTTCCAAAGTGCAAGAGAGCAAGAGAGCGAGAGAGCAAGAGAGCGAGAGAGCAAGAGAGCGAGAGAGCGAGAGAGCAAGAGAGCGAGAGAGCAAGAGAGCAAAGAGAGCGAGAGAGCAAGAGAGCGAGAGAGCGAGAGAGCAAGAGAGCGAGAGAGCAAGAGAGCGAGAGAGCAAGAGAGCAAGAGAGCAAGAGAGCAAGAGAGCGAGAGAGCGAGAGAGCAAGAGAGCGAGAGAGCAAGAGAGCAAAGAGAGCGAGAGAGCAAGAGAGCGAAAGAGCAAGAGAGCGAGAGAGCAAGAGAGCGAGAGAGCAAGAGAGCGAGAGAGCGAGAGAGCAAGAGAGCGAGAGAGCAAGAGAGCGAGAGAGCGAGAGAGCAAGAGAGCGAGAGAGCGAGAGAGCAAGAGAGCGAGAGAGCAAGAGAGCGAGAGAGCGAGAGAGCAAGAGAGCGAGAGAGCGAGAGAGCAAGAGAGCGAGAGAGCAAGAGAGCAAAGAGAGCGAGAGAGCAAGAGAGCGAGAGAGCAAGAGAGCGAGAGAGCGAGAGAGCAAGAGAGCGAGAGAGCAAGAGAGCAAAGAGAGCGAGAGAGCGAGAGAGCAAGAGAGCGAGAGAGCAAGAGAGCGAGAGAGCGAGAGAGCAAGAGAGCGAGAGAGCGAGAGAGCAAGAGAGCGAGAGAGCAAGAGAGCAAAGAGAGCGAGAGAGCAAGAGAGCAAGAGAGCGAGAGAGAGGAACGAAGAGAGCTAAACGTGAAGAAGTCGGTGGCCTTCTCCTTAACTTCAACAAAATGGCAACAATCTTAACACTAGGAAAACGCTCAGTGTAACGCGTTGATGAGCGAGCACAGAACATGCAACATCCCCATAGTAACGATGCACGACACGGCACAAGACGATTTTCTCTGCAATTTTTCAATCTCCATAATACTCTGGATGAATAACAGATCCATTGTGTCGTGAAGTCTTACCTACATACCTTCTCCAGAAATCTCTTGTGACATCCTATACTAAACTCGTAAAATTACAATTAATACTTGACTGATTCGGCTAACAATATGTAAAATTTTATATTAAGTTGGTCTTGATCACCATGCAAAATTTGAACTTAATGTGAACATTTTTATTGTCGACCAATCAGAAGACATTATTTAAACTTAAACCAATTAGAGGATTTGGCCTTCGTACTGCATCCGATTTTATGCGCTAGCTCAAAAATGCTTTCATTTTACTGTACATTGTGGATAGCTTGGCTGCTCTACAGGCCTTGCCTTGGAACAGAAGCTTAAAGAAGGCAGGGATGACAATTTAGTATACATTTTTCAAGATTATGGAATAAAATGACCGTCAAATGACAAAACTTTTAAAAATAACGACAGATTAGACTGAAAATTGGCAAAAATACCTAAAATGTTGGTACCAATGACCACGCGAAGTTTTAAGTTGATCGGTCAATCTGTTCTAGTTTAAATGTCAAAAATCACATGAAAAATGGTTTTTAATTTGAACCAATAGGAGGATTTGGCTGAAACTTTTTATGATTGGGTACAATGTTGGTAGCAATGTTTTTGCTAAATTTCAAATAGATCGAAGCAACCAATCGAAAGATAATTTTTTTTAAATTCGAACCAATCACGGGAGCCCATTCAAAAACGATCCCAGGGACCGCATAGAGTACGTTAGTATGTGTACAAAATTTCAGATCGATTGCTTGAGCGGTTTGATCTGGGCTGTGACCACAAAAAAACAAACAAACAAACAAACAAACAAACAAACAAACAAACAAACAAACAAACAAACAAACAAACAAATAAACAAAGAAACACACAGAGAAAGAGCCATAAGAGTACCGTGGTGACGCTCGCTACGCTCGCTCAAAAAGCAGTTTATAGCGTTATCCTTCCTTGAAACTTGTGTACACTTGATTGAGTGGCCACTTAATGTGCAGCTGAGAGTGGGACTTGAGTGTCAAGTTGCTGCTGGAACAATTACTCCTGCTCAAGGGCTAATGGGGGAGGGGGGGGGGGGGGGGGGCACTTGACTGGTGTGAGCTGATTCATCCGATTACATCGCGCAGTTATCCAATAACAAGGAGAAATAACAACCGAGGATCCGCTCATTTCATTCATAACAGAAACACAAGTACTCTGAAACTTCCAGCGTAGAACGAGTCAAATTGGGAACTCTCTAATTGACCAATGTAGATCTCCTCCCCCCACTACGTCATAAAACAAAAGTCAATGTGTCAGTGACCAAACAACTGTCAGTTAACAGCAAACAGCTGTTTCTTACAGAATTTAACATTTTTACAATCTACAAATTGCCATTAATAATAGTAATGATTTAAACTATCTACTTGAATCTTGTTCAGTCTCAATTAACTTATCATATGGGAGCTAAGGCCTTTTTAAGTTGACGAAACAATCCAGTGACAGAAGCCATTAAAAAGTAAAACAATTTGGCAACATACCTGACAAAATATAATTTGTTTCGTTGTACCACTGTAATAATTGTCCAGCATATCATCAAACATGATTTATATGAGTTTAAATATATTGATTGTTCTATTTCAAGTGGTAAATTAAACTATTAAACACGTGTGAGCTAAATTATTTGATCTTTTTGAATTTCTTTTGTTTCAATGAAAAATTGTTATTTTTTTAAGAACCCTGGAGTTACCATGGTAATACTTTTGTCTTTCATAAGGCAACGCCCACCTACATTGGTCAATTGTAGAATGAAATATTGAAGATATTCATGTCTAGGATGTAGACAAACAAAAATGTATTATTCTGAGATGAACAGTCATCAAGGAATCTGTGTTAAAAGTCTGAATAAAACGGGTATTTTTACGAACGAAAACAAAACACAATACAATACAATAAAATACTAACATAATATAGAACATTTAAAGACAATATAATATCAAACAATACAATACAATAGTACTAGTAGCGGTTTATATCTTAACATTGAAATGTTCATGTTATATTTTACTAGAAATTACAATTGGTGGCAGAAGTTGGATTTACTGATTTATAAAATGTCATTGTGGTTTTAGGGTCTGGTTGGGTCCGCATGTGTAAAGTAAGGTCTGGTAAGGTCTGGTTGGGTCTGCAAGTGTAAAGTAAGGTCTGGTGATGCAATTAACGCATGCGTGTGATTCCAGTGGCTTGGGATGTGACATTCAGAAGGGGACGCTGAATAGCGCCAACAGGAATAACGCCAACACAATGTTAAATAAAAGTGCTGGAATAACACCAACTTTTCTGTTGGCGTTGTTCCAGTGGAACAACGCCAACAAAATGTTGGCGTTATTCCACTGGAACAACGCCAACAAAATGTAGGCGTTATTCCAGTGGTAAGAAGTAATTCTGTCGTCCCCGGAATAACGCCAACAAAACGTTGGTGTTATTCCAGTGAAACAACGTCAATTTTATGTTGGCATTGTTCCAGTGGAATAACGCCAACAAAATGTTGGCGTTATTCCAGTGGTAACATGAAATTCTGTCGTCCCCGGAATAACGCCAACATTTTGTTGGCGTTGTTCCAGTGGAATAACGCCAACATTTTGTTGGCGTTATTCCACTGGAACAACGCCAACAAAATGTTGGTGTTATTCCAGTGGTAAGAAGTAATTTTGTCGTCCCCGGAATAACGCCAACAAAACGTTGGTGTTATTCCAGTGAAACAACGTCAACTTTATGTTGGCGTTGTTCCAGTGGAATACCGCCAACAAAATGTTGGCGTTATTCCAGTGGTAACATGAAATTCTGTCGTCCCCGGAATAACGCCTACAAAAAGTTGGCGTTGTTCCAGTGGAATAACGCCAACATTTTGTTGGCGTTATTCCACTGGAACAACGCCAACAAAATGTTGGCGTTAATCCAGTGGTAAGATGTAATTCTGTCGTCCCCGGAATAACGCCTACAAAACGTTGGCGTTGTTCCAGTGGAATAACGTCAACTTAATGTTGGCGTTCTTCCAGTGGAAGACCACCTACAATGAACGCATACGTTTTGTAGGCTTTATTCCAGTGTCGACGTTGCGATTTTGTCGACACTGGAATAACGCCAACTCACCTCAAACTGGAATAACGCCAACAAAATGTTGGCGTTGTTCTAGTGGAATGACGCCAACAAAGTGTTGGCATTCTTCCAGTGGAATAACCCCAACAAAATGTTGGCGTTATTCCACTGGAACAACGCCAACTTTTTGTAGGCGTTATTCCAGTACTATTGGATACTTTCTTGTTTTGGCAGAACCCTTCCTTGTCCCGTACACTAGCACTGAACTGCGGAAAGTGTATGAACTACGTCGATTTTCTTTGATGTGGTGGGTGCCTACCTCTCGGGAGTAAACAGGTTGTGACCGAATTCTTTCTTACGAAACAGTGGCGGTACTACCGGGAGGCTGGGTCGGCAAAATGCCGGTGGCTCAGACACTAGGGGGTAGGTGGGCACCACGGGCACTTTAAAATAAAGTAGATTTTTATTAACTTTCCTTAATTTTTCCGAATATTTTTCTTTGCTCAACGTGGTATATACTTACATCGATTCCAAAAGTAGAGTAATAATTTGTATGTTGTGTGAACCATCAGATTGGCATAAAATAAGCCTCCTAATTTCTAACATTAGCCGTAATAGAATAGGTACTAAATATTACACTAGGAAAACGCTCTGTGTAACGCGTTGATAAGCGAGCACGGATACGTGCAACACCTCGAACTATAATTCCTTAAAAGCCGGCAATAATATACCTAAAACAACTGAAATCTAGAAGCACGATCCACTAAATTATATAAAAAATAGCTGAATTTGCTTCTCATTGCAAGTTATTGCAACAGTTACTGCAAGTCATTGCAACATGATACACACTCATGTATATTTATTTCAGTATTTAGGTACGTAGGTATTATGGAATTATTATAAATAAAAAATACAGCGATTCAAACCACAAAATAGGCCATTATCTAAGTGCTAATATGAGCAAACATAATTTAAGAAACATTATCCAAACAATTACTTGCCGTTCCGTATAAAAGAGCTTATTTCTTCTAGTACATTGCTTACCTAACACAAACCTAATGTATCTGATACAAATGAAATAAATATTTCATAAACATAATTTCAATAGCGAAGTCTCCTGAAATTTTATTCTAGTAAATTTCTATAAATTAACACAAATAATAATGTCAAATACACTTATTACCTGTGAAATCTTAAATTTTCATTCATAAAAATCGAGTTCAAATATCATAGGATTTTTGGCCGGAAAAACGGCCTTTAACAAGAATCAGAACTGTGATGTCATTTCCAAGTCTTGAACATTGTGTTGACATGGGGATTCCCTTGTTACCATGGCAATATAGCAAACTGTGATGTCATTGCCAATTTTCCTGTTTTTAAATGAGAGGAGATCTATCAAACTTTGTAAATTAATTACATGAGAACTGTTCGTCCAACAACAAAAATAATACCACATCTGTGTTCAGCAACATCTCAACTTTCATAAAATAAATATTATTCTGAATTCTAATCTTCACGAGACTTCCCTATTATCAACCAACCAATCTATTTCTACAATCAAGCAGACATTTCATCGGTCTACAAATAATTTGCTCAGCCTTTGAAAAGATTGGAAGTAAGACTGCATGTTAAAACTCTCATAATCAATAAATACCTATACCTATTAACTACATCTTCAAAAATAATAAAATAAACCCTAAGTATAACCTCGCATGTATTGCTTTAACTATTATCTAACCGCAAAGAAATAATTGTTACGTATTCAAACAATAATAGATAGACAGCTGCTTGCTTCCGAGTTGTTTTGAATGGAGCGCATCGGGCGGCCGCAACGGACTCCTCGAACCTACAATGCTATTTATATGGGAAAACGCGATTTTTTTTTATTTGTGAACGGATCTTTCTCAAAAACTATACAGGTCTAAGTTAGTATGAGATGAAGGTGTGTGCAAAATTTCAGATCGATACGTTGACCGGTGCGGCCTGGGTTGAACCAGCAAAAAAAAAAAAACACACACACAGAGAAAGTGCCGCAAGAGTCAAGTGGAGACGCTCGCTCCGCTCGCTTAAAAATCGAAACAATTTTAAATAAAATAAAAAATAAAACTTGGCACATTGATTTTGCACCGGACACGAACTTCTATTCTATATTGTATTATTCTTTAGTTCATTTTCTTCTTTAGGCGCATTAATCTCTTTTTTTCTATTATTTCGATTTTTTAACTTTTAATTTGTTTACATTTTATTTTACGGCTAACGTTTTAAATTTGGAGGCTTATTTATGTCAAATTCAGTGACAAAGTTAAGTGTAGTGCTTGTATGCAGTATATACTTCGACTGATTTCATGAATTTGACCTAAGTGCGAACTTTTAGGTGAGACGGTGCTTGGTAGTCTTTTTACTAGGAAAACGCTCAGTGTAACGCGTTGATGAGCGAGCAAGGGTATGTGCAAATTCTCGAACCGGAAATGCGTACACAACGCACAGAAAACATATACATCCATATTGAATTGATTATGATATCAACTTAAAAGTGTACTATGCTTTTCATCGAAACTTTAAAATAGCATCTAAGCACCTGGTTCATAAAGCAAATCAGAATCAATTTTCAATTGGCACTGGAAAACATTCATTTCGATACTTCATTACTGACAGATATTAAAAATGTAAATAACTTCATACGTTCTTAACTGATTGGGATGAAATTTTGTAAAATAAGAGACAATATTGGTTTTAATGATCATGCAAAATATGAGTTTGATCAGAATTATCGAAGACCGTTTTCATTTTTCAGCCTATCAGGAGATATTTATTTAAATTTTAACCAATGAATCTGAGTAACGCGTTGATGAGCGAGCACGGATACGCGCAACACCTCGAACCGAAATTCTGTCTATCGAAAATGTCATTAAAAGCCAATAATTCTAAAATTTCGCCACAGATTTGTATAGAAATCTCAAAACATTCCTAAAATATTGGTCCAAATAACCATGCAAAGCTTTAAGTTGATCGATTGAACCTTTATGATTGAACTGTTCCGTGTTAATTTTCAAAAATCACAGGATCTCCTTCAAAAAATATACATGAGACCACTCATATGATATAAGTGTGTCTACACAATATCAGATCGACTGTTAAACGGTCATTATCAGTTTCATATGCGTTTGAAAGTTTCTGCTCTAACTACCTTGCCTTGAACTGAAGAGTCGAAGTCGCCGTGAATTCGACAGCCAACACGCAAATAGTCCGTAAAATGTCAATAACGTTTGGATTTAAACACAGATTAGTATGAAAATTGTCAAAAATGCAGATAATGTTGGTCCCAACCATCATGCGAAGTTATAAGTTGATCGTTCAATCGGTTATAGTTTAAATTTCTAAAAACACAGGAAAGATAGTTTTAAATTTTAACCAATGGGAGGATTTGGCTGAAACTTTGTTTGATTGGGTACAATGTTGGGGGTAATGACTTGTCAAAATTTCAATTTGATCAAAACAACCAATCGAAAGTTAATTTTTTTTAAATTTGAACCAATCAATGGATTTCAAAAAAATTAGGGTCTGCAACAATCAGAAATGTTACGTACATGTGTGCAAAATTTCAGCTCGATCGAAGAAAAACTCTGACCTGTATATCGTCAGTAACAGAAAAAAAAAAAACAAACAAAAAAAAAAACAGAGGTTCGTTCCAAAAGAGCCAAAAGGAGACGCTCGCTTCGCTCGCTCAACAAGTACCTATTGTTTTTGTACAGTATTCAACATATTCAATTATAACAAAAATATATTTATTTGGGGGGGGGGGGGGGGGCACAAGAAGAATATTTTGCCAGGGGCCCATCAATCTCTAGTTGCGCCACTGTTACGAAATGAACATTGGCGTTCACAGGATATATGACAGGGGGTGGTGGTGGAGGGAAATGGTCTAATTATGGGTCGGGATGAGCTCCCCCCCCCCCCCCCCAACAATTATGTGACACATTGCACTTTTTTTTTAAATGTAATTTCAATTTGAAGCAATGGGGAAGTCCGTGATGATTAGATTTCAGAATAATTTTTATTTTATGACAGTTGAGATGTTGCTTTTTTGTTGTGGGACGAACAGTTAGACATCGGTCGACCAGAACAGCTCGACAACAATGTTAATTGACAATGACATCAATTTGCTGTATTGCCATGGCAACAAAGGAATCACCATGGCAACACATTGTTGAAGACTTGGAAATTACATCACAGTTCTGATTCTTGTTACAGGCCGTTTTTCCCGCCAAAAATTTCTATGATATTTGAATTAATAACATTATTCTCGAGACTTCCCTATTTGATGTTCTTTGGACATGATTGGTAGGTATATAAATCGAATAATATTATGTACACAATTAATTAAAAAAGGAAAAATCGAAATAATTGAAAACAAAATTAAAATGTAAATATTAGCTCTTTGAATATGAACCAGCCACTAAATTATATTTTATTATTCTTTTATAAATGTGAAGGATAGGATACTGCTTAAGGATGAACCAGCGCCAGGTCATCTACCAACAGTTTTTTCCAAACCATTTTATTTTGTTCCTAATAGTATTATCTACAATATAAGATCAAAAAATTTATACCTTGCCGACCTAACTTTTATGTAAAACGATTTCAAAGTTCGAGATTTTTACATGGCTCTTATGGGGGAACGAATTAATTTCCTACATTATTCTAAATTATTTTTAATCCGCACCAACAATTTCAACAGAAAACTATACTGATATATTCTTCGACTAATACTGAATGCATTGAAAACTTAAAATACTCTTGTCACCGACTTAATTTCTGAGATAATGGCATTTAAATGTTTGAAAATCTTGATATATGGCCATTTAACATGGGACAACTGAACTAGTCAAAACCACTGCTGTATTCTTAACAAAAATATTTTACGAAAACTTTGTTAAAAAAATCCTCATCATCTCATATCGTAGTATTCTCCACATATTACATTATAAAACTATGTTTTAAAGTTTAAACATGCCTTTCTGAATTAATGTATCTCATGTTATGAATATAGTCATTCAAAGCGATGGTTCATCCTTAAAGCCCGTCTTCCATCATTGCGTTTTTTCATCGCAATGCGAATTCGCAGCCGCACCGTAGCTTCTCAGCCAATCAGCGCTCGAATCGCAGCATCGCATGACGTCACGCGAATCGCTGCGGATCGTCGCTGAAAGTAGAGCCAACTTCAATAATAACGCAGCGAATTTCTATCGCAGCGTTGTGCGCATGCGCGGTTACCGCTGCACCACCTCTGGACAAATGGGGGAGTCGGAAATACATGACGCGACGGCGAAATCATCGCAACCATGGAAGACGGTGACTGAAAAATCGTGCCGCAAAGCTACGTCGCGGCGAAATCATCGCAACCATGGAAGACGGGCTTAACACCTATAAAATTACAAAAGAAAATTTCAACCATCTCGCTAGTAATTTGGTTATAAACGGAACATTTGGCGCTCTTCCGTCTTTGCCTGACTTTCGAGGTAGTCAGGTGGAAGGGTTGAGGTTGAGGACTATGGAGCTAATCAAGCGGATGGTTGGTGTCTGGGGGACAATAGACAGGAGATCCTCGCTGGTTTCGTAGCCAACATTCCTTGACCACACAACTCTTGAGAATACCACGAGCTTCTAAAAGATAAAGAACGTTATTGGCCAAACTACTATAGTAGTTACTACCATAGTACTATACTATACTATAGTATCATATAGTACTATAGTAGTATAGTAGTATAGTATACTGTAGTACTATAGTAGTATAGTATACTGTAGTATACTAACGTCCCGGTTTTTATTATTAAGAAAAATAATATCGACTTTTTTCGGTCGGGTGATACAAGCGCCCGGCCGTTTTAGAAAATTGAGAAACAAAATTGTTTCATAAGTAAGCGTGTGAACGGTACGATACCAAAAAAATTAGAACTAAATTACACGGTTTTACTTGGCTGCCATAAGATAACTTGGGGGATAAAATTCAAATTATCCCAGAAACTAGACACGAGAAGTGTTTCATTTTTCCATGGATTGTGTATGGCATGATTATCAATAAGTACACACAAAATATTATAAAGATCTGAGACTATGACTCGAGTAATCGCGCCACCTACAAAATATGAATTGCCATATTTGGCAAACGGTTATGAATATCGAAAAATTAAGACTTAGGTGACATATTGTATTGAACCTTTATTAGCTCCTACTTTGTACCCGACAAATTCTGACGACATAGTAGAAACAAAGTTATGACAGTAAGCGATGAAATTGTGGATAAAGGTTCAATACATGTCACCTAAGTCTTAATTTTTCGATATTCATAACCGTTTGCCAAATATGGCAATTTATATTTTGCATTTCCTTCTACCACCGCTCCAAACCGCGCGTGGGCGGGAAAAAATAAATGGCCTGCCTAGGCGCCGGTTATTCAACACAACCGCTAAAAACTATGAAATTTCCGATACGATTAGAGACGAGCCTCACATTTTAATCATGATTAGATAAAAGACAAACAAAGGGCTATCACTAGGCACATTTTTTAAATATTTTTTTTTACTGCAACCAGCGAGACAAGAAAATATACAATTTTACACTAAAAATTAACTAATTATTACTAATTAACTAAGCCAAAAATTTAAATTTAAGTACCAAGTGATAACTTTAAGTTTGGCTTTTATCTAATAACTAGAGAGCCCCGCCAAGTAATACATGACCCAATAAGCTCTCTTTCTGGGCAAGGCAATGCATAACTGAAGATGGACCACCATTAAAATAAAACTACTCTGATATGCTGGCAAAGAATTGTCTCTCGTGATAGTTTTTTTCAACTCACAGAATGACCGATCATAAATGCAAATCAAGGTTTTTTTATAGTTATATCTGTGGAAGGTGCATACTAACCCCACACTAACCCCAATGCACACCTGTAGTGTACAATGTAAATTAGAAAAAAAGAAACCATGTGTAACTATTTTTAAAATATTTAAATATAACGTGAATAACTCAATATTATTATTTTAAGCATTTTAAGCATTATAAAAATATGAACAGTACGACTCAATGTTAAATAAAAACAAAAACTTCAGTTGCATGGTATACAGAATTAAAATGATTTTATAATATTTGAAACACAACAGAATAAAATGTATCTATATGATGATCGAATTCAGGGTCCAAAATTTTATTTAATCGAATCCTGTTTACAATTGAATTATTGTGTCAGGAGATGTACATCATAGTCTAGGGTATTCTTCTCCGCAACCGATCAACGCGACTGGCCAAGTCCATCACGGGGGGGGGGGGGGGGGGGGGGGGGGTTCAAAATAAGAATAAATATTTGAAACTGAATTAAAACAAATAGGCGTGATTGATATTAAAATGGAATATGATTTGATTTGCAATTAGGATGAACGAAAAGTGGTATCGAGATTTCGAAGTTCGTCACTTTTTATGTAATAACTTAAAAAATTACGAAAATTTTCTATATACAATTTTATGCATGTTTCCACTTTCTAACTTATCCTGATTATTTAATCGTTCGCATATTCTCTGCACACATGAAAACATCAACGAACGATTCAGTATTAGGTATGTAGGTGTACCAATTAAAATCTTTTGATAAAATGCTAAGTTGTGAAGTAAGCAGAAAATGTATGTTCTTGCTTGCTTGATATTTGTTTATATAGTCATATCAAATGAGAGACGTAATATTGGAAATTAGGTCTAATATCAAAAGGTAACAATAAAATACACTCTGGACAGAAATGTTCCCTTGTGCCGCCCCCCCCCCCCCCCTCCATAACCCACTCCAAAAAAATCAGCATTTATTCGCATGAAATGTTGGTTTGCCGTGATTCTAGTCAAGGTCTCCAGTGGAAATTCCATTATTTTCTTCACTGCCAAATGGATTCACTCCTACATTTGGAAAGTGTCGAAAACAGTGACTTTTTCAATGACAATTTGGTTTATATTTAGTATCTCTCTAAATACTTATCGGATTCAAACGAAACTTTTTGCTTGCCAGTTCGCTTGAAATTATGTACAGGAAAATTCATGTTTCGTTGAAAATTGTGCTAAATTCGCGATGTCTATAGACGCGAATCGTAACGCAACTTCCGATCTCCGGATTCCATGGCCAAATATTGTTCAGGTCGATTTGTGAAAATTAGTTTCACTGCCTACTAAAATTGATTTTCACTGCACAATTGAAATTGACGTTTAAAATTAAGAGATCAGAAAAGGCGATGTTTTTCACGAATAACTTTGTAAATACTGAACAGAATGTCGCGAAAGTGTTACTATAAATCAAGTCACGTAATTTTGTACATTACTGGCGAGTTTCAACTTGATCGGTGGAAAATTCAAGATTTGTATAAAGAACCAAATTTTCAGCCACGTTGCTACGGGGACGACGTTCTTCTCTTTAAAGCGTATTATAGTAAAGGATGTTAAAATTTTCAACCATTTAAATTGATTGACTAAATAGTCAATCAATTTTGCAGCAGAACTCAAGCAGCAGAGTTCTGGGGATCGCTGGAAACCGACTGTTGACTCAAATTCTCCCAAAATACGAAAGCTCATTATTGACTCCACTGTTATGCAACTTTGGAAGTTAGTTTTGATACCCATTTTCTCGCAATACTATTGAGAAAATGTAAGAAATATTTAAATAAAAATAAAGTTTTATTTTCACATATTTCTACCTCTCTGCACTGCGATCGTATAGCTTAGCTCGACAAACGATCGACAACTCTTATGATTTCCTATTCCTATTTAGCTTCTAGGCATGCTAGTGGCTAAATGCGAGGTAGGATAATGCGCGAGAGAGATATGACTCGACTTCGTAGTCGCTCGACTGTGACGTGTCGATGTTATTCTTCCATAAGAATTTTCGATCGAATGTTGACAAAAGTTACACGATCCCCTTGCTGGAACAGAATGTATCTCAACCAAACAAGTATCGAAATTCGAAAATAAAAAAATCTCATTGATATTCAATTTGACATTAATGTTTTAATTTCAAAACTATAAAAAATAATTTCTATAGACAGTTCATGAATCATTGAACTGATGAAGCACATAGCGCAGGATATCGCGGTCAAAAGCGTATATCTTTTTCGTCTTCATAATAATACAAGACAACTACCATATCTCTCTCGCGCATTATCCTACCTCGCATTTAGCCACTAGCATGCCTAGAAGCTAAATAGGACCAGAGTTGGATTTGGTCGTCTATGAGAAGAGCTTTCAAATATGAAATTACGACTAATTTCCTGATTTCCTGAATGACACTTTTTTATTTTAATCATGCAAATTATTGGACCTGTATTTCACATAATGAAATTTCTTTCTCGAATATTTTCGTTAGTCATGCCGATCCCGATGGAATAAGTGACTCCTTTATTTCATATTTTATCATTTTATATCTTTCATATTATTATACAAATATCTAGTGGAGCGGTCGCTCCACGCCAGCCAAGTCGTACGGTGAGCACACTCTCATATAAAAAGGCTGGAGCAACTCATTTCATTTAAAATTGGAAAATCTCACATTGTTGCGAAATATCTTATAATTTCGAGCTATGGCCCACCATACAACATATACCAAATTTGGGAACAATAGGTTACGGCCTTTGCGAGCTAGAAGGCCGTGAAAATCGTGTTTTAGGGCGGTTTTCATAATCAGTAATCTTAGTAGTAGCGTAAGGTAGTAGGCTGGAGCTAAAATTCGGTAAACAGGCCACAGCCTGAAAGCTGAACCGATTAATCTGAAATTTTTACCACATGTGCACTTCGTGCACATGTTCACTTTGTTGTGTTTGCACTTCGTGTGTGAGCGTCTGATTTAACATCACCCCCATTACTTTTTTGTGCCGCCATTTTGAAACCGGAAGTGAGTCAAATATCGTCAACGGCTGGACCGATCGGAACGAAATTTGCGCCAATCGATTCAGACGGTCATCTATATGGATTATCAGTAGCAATAGACCTAAAATTTTGTTAACGAAACCGGAAATGACGTCATGAAATTTGAAATACATCGATTGGCATTTCGGCAACAAAGATTGATCCGATTATTTTGATATTTATTCAACGTATGTGCTTTTGACATCTCATTTGACTTGTTACAAAATCAACTGGAAGCCGCCATTTTGAAAACGGAACTGATGTAATATCTCGAAAACGGCTGGACCGATTGGAACGAAACCAGAGGCAAACTATTAAGACGGTCAAATATATGGATTATCATCAGTAATATTTGCAGTTTCCTATACCAAAACCGGAAATGACGTCACACATTTTAAAAATCTAAAAAATTTACATTTTGATACAATAAATACTATTTGAGACAGGTTATAATAAGATGTAATCATGTTTAAATTGAAATTCAAGGGGTCAAAGATTTCAGCCGCCATTTTGAAACCCGAAGTAACGTCGTATCTCGAAAACTGGTAGACTGATCGGTACGAAACTAGAGCCAAACAATTCGGAAGGCCGCCATCTCTTTGGAAAAGGAACAGTCAAACTCGAATTTTCCTATGCGCGTTTAACAGACCCTCTTATAGGCAGCGCTAGTGTCGATGGGGGCGCAGCTCAAGATGGTCGCTCAAAATCGTATGATTGCCTGCTTCTAACAGGTGTCAAGTTGCCGTATAATGTTATTTTTATTTATTATCTCGAATTATGAAAGCATCGGCAGTAGAAATATACTCTGTTATGATGTTGCTTACAATTTTCAGCAGCTATTATATCAAGGTGGTGCCATATTAAATGCGAAACATTTAATAATGTGATGATATTACCGCGGTGTTAGAAGACTGCAGTTAGAATAGTGTTCCTCTGGCTGCAAACTTATATTTTGCATATTAGTTTGTATGTACTGTTTGTTTGTACATGAAGTCGTTATTAATATTTATATAAATAATGTCTTGCTCAGAGGTAGAAGGGCAGAAGTCCATTTTAATAAATCTTCAGGTGAGCTCATAAACCAGTATTTCTTGGCTCATCTAATCATATTTGTAGTGGTGACATGAACCATTAAGTAAGAAATTGATAGAGCTTGATTACATTGTTGACAATGTCCGTATGTTGTGTACTTTTATGGCTGAATAAACAATACAATACAAAACAAAGTGCGCAACGCAAAATCGAGTAAGGGGACTTCCGCCATTCAACTTCTGATGTAGAGGTAGTACAGATGTGATCGACGGCAAGGATCAAGGGCGTTTTAATTGTCTAATATCCATGTAGACATTATCACATCACATGCTACAAAATTTTTGTAAAATCCTACATGCAACACAACTGCTTTCTATGTGACCTTATGAAACCTTCTTTTTCTATGTCCTTTGATATTTTTTTTTGCTGGAACTCACGATTAACTATTAACAGGGAGGCACCAATTATTATTTTTCATTCATTATAAAAGTATTACCATCCCTAATTACAACAGATCATTCAAAAATTATTTAAATTTCGAAAGTAAAATTCAGAATTTAAAATAACAAACTATAGGTAGGTACCTATCTAAGAAACTATTGAAGAATAACAGGACTGAACATTCGAATTGAGAACTTAGAATTAATCCAGAATAATGTAACCTATGAAACCTTATTTGCCATGATTCATTAATTTACTTGTAACATTAATAGGAAGTGCACACGAACATTTACTTTTATGATTTCTTTCAAATATTGCAGGCATTGTGCCCATTTCGACAGCATAACGGCATTCTTCGAAACAAGTGCATAAACAAATTATACTGAGCTTTATTTTTGCATTGCGGAACAGGGGAATATCTGTTATCCATCACACATGAAGAACAGTTGCGTTCTATTCGAATTGTTCTTTACAAACTATTGTAGAGTAAATACTGGTAGAAACTATACGAAAACGCATGCTAAGCTGCCATCCTTGCTGTGCCAATACGGTTTTGCCTAGTTCAGTCGTCTACCGCCAGGTGCCACCCACTTCGCCGTTAAACGCGAATATGAGAGCGGAAATGACATCATTCAAATTTAAAAATTATTATATTCCCCATTCTTTACAATGAATACATATTCAGAAAGCTTAAAATGAAGATATAAATTCTATGTCGCAGTGCAGTAAGTTCAGCAGTTATTTTGCCATATCTCGGAACTGGGTTGACCGATTGGAATGAAACCTTTGCTATTCTTCATGAAAGACCATTTAAGCAAAATATATAGCAGATTTCATTAGTAGTAACAAATTTGTAAATGGCGATTTTTTTTACAGGATTTAGAAATTGTTCGTTCGATTTGTGTCACAAATTTTAAGAATAAACAAAAAAAGGAGTGATATCAACATAAAAAAACACTCCGTGTAAAAGTACCAGCCAAGTCTCTACAACTAAAAGAAAGGTTTGCAATCTTAAAATTCTGCACTGAAAAGTAGTGATATCAAAAAATGAGCCAAGTCAAAATCTTATTTGAAAATCAAAAAATACTTGGCGCATCGTTTTTAGGGCATTAAATGTATATTATATGTATATTTTATCTCTGGACTATACTTCTAAACTAAATATATACACGATGCGCCAAGTATTTTTGGATTTTCAAATAAAGTTTTGACTTGGCTGGTACTTTTACACGGAGTGTTTTTTTATGGGGATTTTGTTTAAGTCTTCTGATTCGCATTTAAGGTACCTTATTTGGCTTTCATCCGTGAAGTTAGACCAGAACACACGTACGTTATTTGGGATGCCTACATACAGGGGTACCCACTACCCTCGCCCACTGTTTCAATAAAACCTCGACGAATCTAGTTGATTGTCTGATCTAGGAAGGTCACTCTGTCTGATTGCAGTGTGTGGTTTCTAATTACTTGTTGTCACTTGTCAATGACACAAAATTATAAATATTTTTGTGATCATCAGGAATAAGACATTCAATACTTTGATATTTCTAATAGCGTTTTTGTTTAGCAGAAATAAACCAATATTACTAAGCAATTTTTCTAGTATTTAGGATATAAATATTTTGCTCCGTGTATTCCGAGATAATGATCAAACAATTTATGTAGTAGGTATAAAAATATATTAAATATTGTGTGCAAATGAAAGACCCAGATCATCCTATAGCAATTAAAGTATGATTGAACTTGTTTTTAACTGAAAAAAATTATATTTATTGAGCACCAAGGAATCATGATCATTTCGGGTCAACATCATGTAGGTAGTACACTTATTTGAACATCACTGCGTGAAATGGAAAGAGAATAGGTATAAACACTTCGCATTCAATGGAAGCAAAAACAACCGAGCATGCAAACTCAATCTGGCATTTGTAAAAATAATATAACATTTCTATATTTTACAAAACGCACAGAAACATTCAGATTTAAGTAAGTAAATATCATGGCAATTGAATATCTTTGAAGACAAACAAAAAATAATTAGGAATCAAACAATTCTGTATATGAAAATATAAACTATAAATGATGAAAGACGATGGGGCATTCACTCTCCGACTCGGATGGGGAGGCGCATTGTGCTTGAAGAAGATTCCCCTGGATATAGGTAACCCAAATAACATCCGTGTGTTCGGATATAACTTCACGGATGACGCCGTGAAATAACTTAAATGTATCGTAAAGAAACTGGTATAAATAATTGCGTATTCAAATTTTTACACGTTTTGGTGTTATCCAGCTACAAGCAAAAGATGATTCTGGACTTACCTATTCTTTTAATTGACACCTTATTAATGTGTGAAAGTTAGGTTACAAGAGATTAGAAGAGATTACAACAACCACAAAGTGAACCAATTGGACTGATGAGTGCAACAGTCTTTAACAATAACAAATGTGGGATAATTATCTTAGTCATGCTCCAAGTAATTATTTAGGTACAAACCCAACAACAGACCAGATAAATAAATGTAAATTAACCGCCCCCCCCCCACTCCCAAAAAATGCCGCGCAGTAGATTCTTAAAATTTTAATTGATAATTTAGAGTGGTTTAAAATGATTTGAGTGCATATGAAAAAAAATCGTACGTTTTCATTTGCTTCACCTAATTATAGAAATGTCATGAGTGTAAATTTTGAATTTCATCTAGGTACCTACCTCTAAGACTGATTAAATGCAGATTTTTTAGTCCATTAATGGGTTGTGCATAAGGGATCACGCTTCTGATGAGCGAGTGAGGGGGCATTATGTTGCGACATAGTGTAACAGGGGTGAGGGGGGCCTAGAGCCAGAGGGACGGTTCAAAAATTGACATTATAATTCGTGAAAACGGACGGCATAAATGGATCAAGTGTCTCAGTCCGACCAATTCCATTTTGGGTGGGGGGGTGGGGGGGGGGGGGGGGGGTAGAGATAGTTCTGTAACATCCTTTCGAAACTGTGACACAGTGGGACAAGAGGAGGGGGGAGTCAAATAACCCATTTTTAATGTGACGTCTTTATGCACGGCCACTAATTAAATGTTCCAAAAAGTTTCCACTCACTTATATGCCGCCCTACGATCTGTTACAAATGATTGGATTAAATTATACTTTAGTATAGTGCATATTGATTGATTAAAAATAAAAATTGTTAATTTTAATTTAATTGAGCGCCGATTCTCAAAAGAGAGGTTCTGATGCTAAATCAGTCTGTAAAGTTATGTCGTTTTTTTTTTTTTTTACTGAACTCTCTACATAATACAGTACGTACAATAATAATACAAAATAATGCGTCAACCATTTTCATGTTAATTGACATTGATCTGACCCAAGGATCTGGCCGAAGAAATACAACTTCTCGAAAGCAATGGTCACCTGTTTACTCCCGATAGGTAGGCACCCACCACATCAAAGAAAATCGACGTAGTTCATACACTTGCCGCAGTTCAGTGCTAGTGTACGGGACAAGGAAGGGTTCTGCCAAAACAAGAAAGTGTCTAATAGTACTGGAATAACGCCTACAAAAAGTTGGCGTTGTTCCAGTGGAATAACGCCAACATTTTATTGGCGTTATTCCACTGGAAGAATGCCAACAGTTTGTTGGCGTCATTCCACTAGAACAAAGCCAACATTTTGTTGGCGTTATTCCAGTTTGAGGTCAGTTGGCGTTATTCCAGTGTCGACAAAATCGCAACGTCGACACTGGAATAAAGCCTACAAAACGTATGCGTTCATTGTAGGTGGTCTTCCACTGGAAGAACGCCAACATAAAGTTGACGTTATTCCACTGGAACAACGCCAACGTTTTGTAGGCGTTATTCCGGGGACGACAGAATTACATCTTACCACTGGATTAACGCCAACATTTTGTTGGCGTTGTTCCAGTGGAATAACGCCAACTTTTTGTTGGCGTTATTCCACTGGAACAACGCCAACAAAATGTTGGCGTTATTCCGGGGACGACAGAATTTCATGTTACCACTGGAATAACGCCAACATTTTGTTGGCGGTATTCCACTGGAACAACGCCAACATAAAGTTGACGTTGTTTCACTGGAATAACACCAACGTTTTGTTGGCGTTATTCCGGGGACGACAAAATTACTTCTTACCACTGGAATAACACCAACATTTTGTTGGCGTTGTTCCAGTGGAATAACGCCAACAAAATGTTGGCGTTATTCCACTGGAACAACGCCAACAAAATGTTGGCGTCATTCCGGGGACGACAGAATTTCATGTTACCACTGGAATAACGCCAACATTTTGTTGGCGTTATTCCACTGGAACAACGCCAACATAAAATTGACGTTGTTTCACTGGAATAACACCAACGTTTTGTTGGCGTTATTCCGGGGACGACAGAATTACTTCTTACCACTGGAATAACGCCAACATTTTGTTGGCGTTGTTCCAGTGGAATAACGCCAACAAAATGTTGGCGTTATTCCACTGGAACAACGCCAACAAAATGTTGGCGTAATTCCGTTGGCGTTATTCCAGTTGGCGCTATTCAGTCGACTCCATTCAGAAGGGGGAGTGCGCGTCTCCCCAGGGAACTCCTCCACGGCTCAACGCTCTCCTGTATTCCCTACAGGATGACCAGGAGTTTACTGCAGGATGAGCAGGAGTGTACTGCAGGATGAGCAGGAGTGTACTGCAGGATGAGCAGGAGTGTACTGCAGGATGAGCAGGAGTGTACTGCAGGATGAGCAGGAGTGTACTGCAGGATGAGCAGGAGTGTACTGCAGGATGAGCAGGAGTGAACTGCAGGATGAGCAGGAGTGTACTGCAGGATGAGCAGGAGTGTACTGCAGGATGAGCAGGAGTGTACTGCAGGATGAGCAGGAGTGTACTGCAGGATGAGCAGGAGTGTACTGCAGGAGTGTACTGCAGGATGAGCAGGAGTGTACTGCAGGATGAGCAGGAGTGTACTGCAGGATGAGCAGGAGTGTACTGCAGGATGAGCAGGAGTGTACTGCAGGAGTGTACTGCAGGAGTGTACTGCAGGAGTGTACTGCAGGATGAGCAGGAGTGTACTGCAGGATGAGCAGGAGTGTACTGCAGGAGTGTACTGTAGGATTACCAGGAGTGTTCTGCAGGAGTGTAGTGCAGGAGTGTACTGCAGGAGTGTACTGCAGGATGAGCAGGAATGTATTGCAGGAGTGTACTGCAGGAGTGTACTGTAGGATGACCAGGAGTGTACTGCAGGAGTGTACTGCAGGAGTGTACTGCAGGATTGTACTGCAGGATGAGCAGGAGTGTACTGCAGGAGTGTACTGTAGGATTACCAGGAGTGTTCTGCAGGAGTGTACTGCAGGATGAGCAGGAATGTACTGCAGGAGTGTACTGCAGGATGAGCAGGAGTGTACTGCAGGAATGTACTGCAGGACTGTATTGCAGGATGAGCAGGAGTGTGCTGCAGAGTGTACTGCAGGCCTGCTGCTGGCATCAACAAACAATAGTTTAAACTCAAGGGTAGATATATCTATAGTGAATTTAACTCTAGACAGAACGTGAATCTAGGAGAAGATTTTGTGACGTTCAAACGAATTTTTATATTTTTGTTGCCGGTAGTATTTGCTAACGTTCCACCAACGCACTTTCAAATGCAAAATTATTGCTCAAATGAAAGTTTTAAAAGAAAATTCTATTCCCAATGGATCAAGATTCAACCAAAGAGTACCGAAAACGAATTGTTATATACAAATTGTACCAGCATAACATTTTACCCAACTATAGAGAAGCTTCGTGTGACATCATTCATACGAGATTCATTTAAATATTTTCCTTGCCCAACTCATCATGTGACATTATGCTTATGTCAGCTTTGTTTGGTCATCCATCAGACGGTTTCCATTGGTTCCTATGGATTTACCATGGCAACAAGGAGTATTGAAAGATGCATAAGCAATGAGGAGATATTTCTGGAAAGTTACCTACTGGTTCTGTGTTTTGCCTATGAATTCGCTACCGAAACCAAAACCAGCCCAATTCGTCACGAACATCGGAGACAATGCGTTGTCAAGTACATCGCTGTAGTGTGAAGCTAGCAGCGTGTGATGACGTCCCCGAGGTGTGATTCCACCGCCCTCTATAGCAGCGCATCCGGGGGGCGGAGAGATCATATTGAATGTAAGCAATATGTTTAGTAGCCCCCCCCCCCCCCCCACACCTCGTGGGGCCTTCGGGTTCATTATACAGGGGCGAAGTCATCCTACGCATGGATAAGTTTAAATGCCGACAAAATGTGTGAAATCCATTCCCTGTAGGTACTTCTAACCGATTTCCAGTGTTTATACTTCCGAACACTAAAATATTTACTTCAATGACTCCACTTGTAACTTATGGATCGAATCTCATTTTTTTCTGTCTGTATGTTCCTTTCGTATTAAATTTCAAATGAAGTCACGGATAAGGCAAATTTTTTCACGATAATTAATTACTATGAATCATTTATCTGTCTGTATTATGTCTATATTGTGTATTCAGTCTGTGGGTATCTGTCTGTATGTCTGTATGTCTCTATATTTATTTATTCAACACTGGACAATTTCTCTATTGTCTATTCTATTGTTAAATGTAACATTATGCCTACTAATTATTATGAATGCTTGCCTAAAATATCCTAAAATACGAGGGCATCGAAGTAATTTGAGCCCTCAGGGTCAATACAATGAATATTTATTATTATAATGTGAAAAGGAAATAAATAAACAACAATGAACATAATATGAATCATATTATATGTTTCATCGAACAGTGATATTCTATGGTTTCATCGGAAACTGATTTGTAGTTTAAGTTAGCTTAAAGATGACAATCTGGAAGAAACTCTGTGTGAGAATTGAAACTGGAAATTGAACTTCAAGAGTTCATGTAAGGTATGGAACCGTTTTGTAAAGGGTGTCAAAATATACACTCGGCCAAATAAAAATTGATCGTTGATCAAATTTGAATGACTGCTGGTCATGTCCCATACCAATCAAAGCTTGTTAGTGAGACAAGGAGATCGCTTGGACTGACTTCGGATGGTGCAATCTAACATTTATCAGTCAATCAAATTTGATCAACGATCAATTTTTGTTTGGCCAAGTATATACATACCTATAGAAGAAATTTCAGAAATTGTATCACTGCTTTTTTTTACGAATTCGTTAGATTATCTTCAAATGAGTTCTCAAAGTCTATAGAGAAAGAAATTTCACACGCATATAAATTCGCATGCAATACTGCTGCTCGCTCATCAACGCGTTACACATCGCATGCAATACTGCTGCTCGCTCATCAACGCGTTACACATCGCATGCAATACTGCTGCTCGCTCATCAACGCGTCACACATCGCATGCAATACTGCTGCTCGCTCATCAACGCGTCACACATCGCATGCAATACTGCTGCTCGCTCATCAACGCGTCACACATCGCATGCAATACTGCTGCTCGCTCATCAACGCGTCACACATCGCATGCAATACTGCTGCTCGCTCATCAACGCGTTACACATCGCATGCAATACTGCTGCTCGCTCATCAACGCGTTACACATCGTATGCAATACTGCTGCTCGCTCATCAACGCGTTACACATCGCATGCAATACTGCTGCTCGCTCATCAACGCGTTACACATCGCATGCAATACTGCTGCTCGCTCATCAACGCGTAACACATCGCATGCAATACTGCTGCTCGCTCATCAACGCGTCACACATCGCATGCAATACTGCTGCTCGCTCATCAACGCGTTACACATCGCATGCAATACTGCTGCTCGCTCATCAACGCGTTACACATCGCATGCAATACTGCTGCTCGCTCATCAACGCGTCACACATCGCATGCAATACTGCTGCTCGCTCATCAACGCGTTACACATCGCATGCAATACTGCTGCTCGCTCATCAACGCGTTACACATCGCATGCAATACTGCTGCTCGCTCATCAACGCGTTACACATCGCATGCAATACTGCTGCTCGCTCATCAACGCGTTACACATCGCATGCAATACTGCTGCTCGCTCATCAACGCGTTACACATCGCATGCAATACTGCTGCTCGATCATCAACGCGTTACACATCGCATGCAATACTGCTGCTCGCTCATCAACGCGTTACACATCGCATGCAATACTGCTGCTCGCTCATCAACACGTTATACAGAGCGGAGTCTTAGTAAAATTATAATCAGTTATGAAATTCAGTAACACTAAAATTATTTATATTATTTTAAATCGTAACAAATATTTTACTGTAATAAAATTTTTATACTAAAATGGTTCACTTGACTTGAAACTTTGTTTTACATATTATTTCTTGCAGATGAGATCGTATTCGTATGCATGGATTTAACCAAGTTTGCCATAATATTTTATATGATCTTTATATCGCTTCTACCCCGACATTAAGGCGCTAAGTTGCGAAGTTCGAGTGAACTCTTGCAACTTGATGATGTAGAGCTCGCGCTTTGAGCCGATGATTAAACTCTCGCCGAGAACAAACTTGCTCAAGTTTCCGGAGAGCGGCGCGACGCCTGTGTATCTTGCGGCGTCTCATCAGTCATCGCCAGTGCATGATTAAACCATGAATTAATAATCAACTTTACAGCTTAGAAAGAAACACGGACCTCATTGCAGTCGGATGATCAAATGCGCGCGTGGAAATCTACGTTTCAGAGATGGAATAAGAAGGCGAAAAATAATCCGGTTATGGAGAAGGAAATTGTACTTTGATTGAAATAACTTTGCTGTTGAACTTTGGATTCCAACTAAATGATTGCTTGAGGGCTGTGAATAAACATTTGAGTGATGAGAGAAGATTTCGGAGAGAGAAAAACTGGCTGCCGAAAATTAGAGAGACTCCGAAAGAAATAAAATAAAACGAACATTTTCAGGACAATTTTGTAGGCTTAAATGTAACATGTTACTAATTGTTGTGGTATAACCTTCATTTCATTTCATTTCATTTATTTTTGTTAGATTATATTACATTACATATTTTGATGATGCACACTCCCGTAAGCCACGCTTGTTTGGGAGTACGTTAACCAGTATTATAATATAGTTACAAAACAGTAGATATTAAAACAGTAAAACAGTAAAACAGCATGAAAATAATCGGTTACCGACACAATTATAGAATTCAAAAATACAAAACATGGCATTCACTTGTAATTGTTAGTATTGATAATTCATCATTAGTTCATCATTAGTTCATCATTAGTTCATCATTAGTTCAACAAGTTCAGTAGTTCAACAACCTCTAGGTATGTACTTTTTAAAACAGGCTAGGATAAATTACAGCTAACTATAGGTACACAGTATTTCCACCCAAACTCATTGAATCACTACTTTTATCTCAGAGGAATTAGCTGGGCACCACTAATACCTCTGAGCTTTCATACTGTATAAAACAATCAATATTTAGTAATGCATTTGACTGTTCCATTATAAGAAAAGTTTTATAATACGATTATTTAGTATTAAGTTTAAGAGTCGACAAGACTCGCAGAAAATTTCGAATCCCATGTAAAAAAAATCCTAGAAATGCATGAAAATGCATTAGCTCTGGGTTGTTCGTGACATTTGTGACATTTAATCGTGTGTTGCATGTTGCATATACTGCTGTGAAGTAAGTTATATAAATTCAAATATTGAAGACCACAAAAAACCATAAAAAGGCGGCTCATACTTTTTTCCGATTGTTTTAAAAATTTAACAGCGTAGAGATAAAAAGTAAATCTGTGTCTCTATAGTGATCGAAAAAAATAATAAAACATGTTTTTTCTCGTTTTGAGGAAGTGCTAACATGGGCAATATATGAGTTGAACTAAACAAAAATAACTAAACAAAAATAAACAAATAACTGAACAAACAATTAAACTTTGGGGCCTTTAGAGACACAGATCTACTCTTTATCTATAACCTGTGAAAATTTAAAGACAATCGGTAAAGCCGTTAGAAAAAGTAGGGGCCGCTTTTTTGTGCTTCATAAAACATGGATTTCATCAAGTATCGTAGACTCTTAATTCAAAAAAGTAAGTCGTGTATAATAAGAAGTAAAAATCAACAACTTCAAGTCTAATTGGGGAAATCAACTACTTCGTGAACAACTCACACTCTGATAATACTCTGCGTAAAAACACGAGAGAATTCCTCTTCTAGCAGAAAGAAGCATTCATCAACGAAAACTGTAACAAAATGGGTACGTCAATACGCTTGAATTAGACAACATCGAAATAATCAATGAAACTGGATTGGTTTTAGTTTAATACTACACTAATCATGATGACATTTCCTGAAAACAATCTGACAAAACACACATGTGACATTCACAATGAAGTCTGTACTCATTCATTAGTGTGCATCAACTTGACAATGGGTTTGCCACGTGTAGATGTATTTCATTGTTGGCGTGTCAAGGAGGAACACTAGCGCCGCATGCGGCTGGTCTCGTAACAATGATGCGTGCGACGGACATTAAATATGCACTGTGTTACGCAGGCGAACACAATTGTCATGTACGACACGCCGTCAACTTGTTTCGTCGATAAATCTGAACAAGTTGACGCCATTCATTAACAGTGACTTGATAGACCCGATTAATTACATTCAGTACATTTGAATAGCCAGCTCCCCGCATGTATGTATAATATTAATGTATGAACAGTGATAGCCGATAGTGACTATTAACTGACTGTTTTGTGATAATGTGTATAGACTAGACTTTAGGTATGTTTTCTCTATTCACGGAATTTGTGTTAGAGGTGCTGCACATACCGGTGCTCGCTTATCAACGCGTTACACAGAGCATTTTCCTAGTTAACGTATTGACTTGCTTGGACCCATTTTGTTACAACTGTGGTTTTCGTTGATGAATGCTTATTTCTTTTAGAAGAGGAATTCTTGAATTGTTTTTGAGCTAATAATATTTGAGCAATCCACTTGAAATGGCCGAATATATCGTTCTGTCTGTTTGTTTGTGTTTTCTTTATTCATTACAGGTCGAACGAAGTTACTGATCGGACCAATTTTTTCACTAAACTTACATTACAATCTTAGAAGATAGTAATCGCAGAACTGCGATTACCTTGATTGAAGGAGCTAGATGCTAAACCAAGACATCAAACAGAAAACAGCAGTGGTATTTCACATATAACCGGCGAACTCAGTTTTCAACCCATGTTCTGAAAGTACTTATTATACTACGTATCTATATCAAAATTTGTTTTTGGATGTGGCAGGTTTTCTTACCCCTCAAATACTGTCTGAACATTTTAACCATTCAAATTATTACAAAATGTGAGAAATACTCATAGGATGTATTGAGTCGGCATTAGAAATAAGAACAAAAACTTATAAATACGGTAAAATATCCCCACCTTTATCACCTGAGTTTGTGCACAAATACGAGTGTTCTTATACTCTTGACTGAAGCAATAGTTACTACTGCCATAATTCACATTTATAATCATTAGATGGTTCAAAAGTTATTACCATATAGAAATATAACAGCCGACTCTTTCCTTATTCTATGCTTTTATCTACAGGAAAAGAACATCATTGAAAAAGTGTTCGTTAGAATTTCTTAAGAATAGGAAAAACAAGGATTTCCAAAACTTTAAGGACGTTGTCGATAAGAAAAACTTGTTTTATTCATCACTTACTTAGCAAGTGGACAAAAAACTATCGAATTCTTGTCAGATTTGTGTGTAGTTTCCATGGTCTCTTGGAAAGCTGCAGGATATAACTGTCTGCATGTGTGACGTATGGATGTCATAAAAGTCACTCTCTAAAGTATATATAAAATATATCGACTGTTTCTGTGCAGCGGGACGAGTTCATTTTGCAAGTGGTTTTGTCGGGCTGTGGATGACAACGTATGCCGGGGCCGGGGCTGTGGTTGGCGGGGGAGGGGGTGGTTGTCATGGTAACTGTGTAACGAGGATTCATTCCTCTGCCCCACCCATCCACCATATCAGTCGAGAAGCTCACAACATCTTCTTTCACATTCATACCGTCATCTTGCTCAAGATGATTCATTAACGTCCGTCATGAAGTGAACAAGAGCTGTTCCTTGTAATTCAGAATAATTGAACACTCGTTGCTGTAGGACTTTATATCAGTACCTCAGAGGTAGAAGGCCGGAACTCCATTTTCTCGATCTTGCGTTGCACACTTTTGAAATGTTGTAATCGAGCTCTATCAAGCTCAACAAATACGCAATGACTCATGTCACCAATACCTACCAATATGATTGGATGAACTCAGAAGAACTGTATTTTTAGCTCACCTCAAGAATCATTGAAATGGACTTTCGTTTTTCTACATCTGACGTAGAGATTTTGATAGATTAGATGTAATTTGTTGAAAAACACTTGATTCCAAGTGACCGATCCTGCCTCTTCTGTAAATCTCTTATATTGAATGTTAATATTGAAAAATGCTTTTAAGTAAACTAGTTTCATTTCATTAGGTTTATCCACATTTAGCTTGAAGTAAACAGCGGGCTTCCTGAAGATCGACATCAACTGCAGTACAAACTTCTGGACGTCGAAGAAGCGCTGATACAGATGAGTGAGATGGAAAGTGTTCAATACATGAACATCATTAACAGCAGATTCAATGCTCAATGATCTAGATATCAACTCCAAACATAAGATGTGGGATTATACTAACGTTATTCCCGTTTTATAAGAAATACTGAGCTTTTACTAAAAGCTTCCATAAAGCTTGTACAAAACAAAACTACGTAGTTTGTATAATCATACTGGATTATGATTATGAGAAAGCCAGACAATTGGGTAAAGTTGAGATGGCTTTGTCTCCTGGAAGTGGTCAGGCGATTGCGTCATCCAACTGCCGACAGCGCCGAACAGAGGGTGAGAAACAACCGCGTTTTACTGTCACTCATCCACAAAACAAAAAAATCTTCGTCATTAAAAGAACTGTTATTATTTTTATTGTTTGAAACAGTGTTCACCGCCTTTAGCCAAGGGTTTACGTGGATGTGCTGTCATTCTGGGGGTGCTTAAAGATCCCCCCACCCTGATGGGTCGTCGTGGTGGGGGTAGGGAGGTTTAGACGCCGGCGCCGACGCTAGCGTCGCAATGCGCATGACGCCAGGTCTGACGTCACTGGCACGTGATACAATCTCGCTGCTAATCAAGACTGATGGTCAATAATGGCGGCTCCTACCCCTCCCCCTCCCCCCTCCCACCAGCCGAGTCAGGGGTAGAGAGATACAAGGAGAGAGAAAAAGTATTTTTATTGTAGTATATAAGGTGGGGAGTGAATCAGAGATGCACTCAGCTAAATTAAAGCGGGTAAAATGGCGGCGGTATATGCACACGTAGTCGGGCGCGTGGACACGTAGGTACGTGCTAGCACGGGCCTCTACGTGCGCCTGATCGAGTTAGAGAAGATTCTATTGACTGGGAAAAGTTTAACTCGGGAAACGACTGACGCGGATTTCATTAGTAGAAGATTGAAGTAGGCGGTGGGGCTCGCTGGCGCAGTTAGACCTTGAAACCGCGCGCTGCTAGTGGACAGGTATGACGCGCTAGTGGACGAGTATGACGCGCTAGTGGACAGGTATGACGCGCTAGTGGACGAATATGGCGCGCTAGTGGACAGGTATGACGTTATGACGCACTAGTGGACAAGTATGACGCGCTAGTGGACAGGTATGACGTTATGACGCGCTAGTGGACAGGTATGACGTTTGACGCACTAGTGGACAAGTATGACGCGCTAGTGGACAGGTATGACGCGCTAGTGGACAAGTTATGACGTGCTAGTGGACAAGTATGACGCTATGTGTTTTATGTCGGCTAATGCAATAGACGCGGTTTTGTTGAGAAACAAAAGTCGGCGGTTTTTATGAGAGACAATAATTTTTCCGCGCTTCAGTCTCTCAACAGTCGTCGTAATAAAGAAACAAAATAAAACTCGTGAAATTTTTTTCACAACACTTCTTTAACTATCCTCCGTTCGGTCGTAACAAACCACTAACCGCTGCCAATTTGCATAGGAAGTTCGCTAATCCAGTACTAACTAGACACAAGTATATAAAAAAGTTAAGCCAAGCCAAAATGAGAGACTAGGGGGTAATCCTCGCCCCGCTCCACCCACCGAACAACCCAAACACAAAAAACTAAATTCACTCCCGTGGTGATGAAATAAATATCCCAGCGAGCGAACCTAGCGGACATATTCGCTGTGCGGCGCGTGATGAGGGGTTGGGCTAGGCAACCCGTGAGACGCGGATGAGTGGCGGGTTGCTAGTATTGACGGGGACGACAAGCGAGCAGAACGCGTGTGTGAGTGCGTGCGACCAGATCCTTGGAGGATTCACACAACTTTTACTATCTATCTCTCAATGAAGACGTATTTACGAGCAATTTGGAAAGATTTCTTCTTAAAGCAGTTTTCATGATGCTTTTATTCTCGGACTTTCCCCTGGAGTCGATTTCTGTGCGTGATTTAGTGGCCACTGATTTTATATCCAACGTTTAAAATATTTGCGATCTCAATTCGTAGTAGAGTTTTCATTGAAAGATATCTACACATCAGGTAATTGCAATAGAAGACGACATTGTCTGAACGATAACAAACGAATTAGTCTAATATTTATTTATTTCGATTCTTGAATACTTTGTTACCTTTTTACATTACATTACATTCTGCGTTACATTGTAAATAGTGCGGCAAGACATCTACACATAAGGTAAACGACAGGCGACAATTTGGCGACTGTTTCAACGATAACAAACGGATTGTTCTACTATTCGTCCGCTTCTTGGATACTTAGTTGCAATTCCCGCCAAGTGATTGGCATCGCATTACATTGCGTTGGTTTTGCTCGTGAGTGAAACCGACGGCTGCCGTCGCGACGCGACGTTGTCCCCACCAGGCCTGGACTTGTCGATGTCCGCCGCCGTCCACGGGCAGGCGACGCCGACGATGATGTCGTCGCATCTGGGCCTCCCGCACCTCCACCAGCCGCGGCCGCCGTCGCTCTTGCCGATGCATCGCCATCCTCTGGACCCTGATGTGCCCGGACCGCCCAACCCGGACGTGCTCTTGGCGCTGTTGGCCAGGAACAAGACGCTTGAAGGTAGGAACAACTTCCTGCGCTAATCCATTATTTCAATGAGAAATAACTAATTGTTGCCACCATCTTGATGGCACAGAATAGCTGTGATTCTGTGCTTTTGTTTGGCGATATTTGATAGTTTTAATGATTATCAGCGCAATTAGTTCGGAGTCACCTGAATCACTCACACAAAATACGTCGATTTATACCTCCATTTATAAGTTAAATCTGACCCGTCAAGGTGATGTCCGTCTTCTGGGGAAACTTCCATGTTTTACATTTACATTTATACGTGCATAACTGAATACCTGCTTCCTTCATTGAACTTTCATCGCTTTCATCTCATTTATTTGAATGCAACTTTAACGAAAGTCGCATTGGTAAGTATAAACTGATTATCTGAAATAAATCTTTGCAAGATAAATTTAGAAAATAATATGTAGAACAGAATGGGGAGCAAAATTCAACATGAAGCTTATCATCAACATTTGCACAAACATTAAAATATGTAAATTTATATTTCACATCTACATTTAGGTAATAGTATACTTTTATAAAGAAAAGCTGTTTCGACGCTTCGAACACTATTTCGTGCTCAATTTCAAAACAATTAGTGGGTTTTAACCTGAAGAAGAGCACTAAATTCTGTTCGAAACGTCACATAAACAAGTTAAAATTATAACAGCTTTTCTCTAACGACCAATCAAAAATATAAATAAAATATATTTAAATCCCAGTCACAACAACGAGTGTATAAGTGTAGAGTGAGTAAAACCCCGAGAAACAAATAGTTTTCAGATTTACTTTTTCTTTTTTCTTTTCCGGTTACACAGAATGTAACCGAAAACCTACAGCTTTGAATCTGATAAAAATATCATCATATTGAACCAAAATGAAAGTGCATTGTTGAGGATTAATCCCTGAAACAATAATGGCGAAACAATCATCTCAGATATGCCATGCATTTGATTTGAATGATTTTCTTTCTCTGCCCTGCGTTCTCTACTCTGTTGCTATGTTGACAACACTATTTGAATCCATGTCGCAAACTTGGCGCGCATGCCGAGTGAAATATCTTTTGCTTGATAGACGCACAGAACATAAGCAATGCCGTGGATTTACTTGGATTTACTGTGTTATTTACGCTTTGGGTAACGTTTGAAAAATGTGAAGTTAGTTGATCGGTCAAAGAGTTCGAGTTTGAATTCCAACAAAATCACAGGATCCAGTTCAAATCTATACACGTGACCCTGTGGCATAACTTCAATGTTGCAGCCCCCCCGCATTTGTGGGAGGGGGGGGGGGGATCCAGGGCTCTTGGGGTCCGAAATTTTGGATTGAATTTAGGATATCAGAAAAAAACAAAAAATAGCGATAGTAAAAAAATAGTAGTAAATAAAAAAAATATCAAATTGACCATAATTTGTTTTTTAAATCGCGTTAAAATGCACTAAATTCTATATAGTGGAAACCAAACATTTTCAGGGCATACGCGGCCCGGACCCGCGTGTTGGTGTGGGGCCCTTCCCCAGACCCAAATCGGACCTCATGCTATGTTATTTTACCTTCTACTATTACATACCTTTACAAAAGTCCACAGCACGCTACTGGGTTAACAATAATTGAAAAGTGGGATACTGTATTTAAAACTTAACGCAAAAGATGCATATTATATTAAAGATTTTTACGGTATAGTCAACTGAAGAAGTAAAAAAAATATCCTGCGCGGGGGGGGGGGGGGGGGGGGTGACGAAATCTGAAGTTGCGCCACGACGTGACCGCTTAGATTACAATTTCGTATCTGTTCAAAATTTGAGATCGATGAATGAACCGTTTGACCGTGGGCCCTATTCTAAAAATGTTGAATTCCCATTTCCGATGGAATTCGACTTCATGCAATGTTAATCCTTATGGCCGGGACCGGATTCCATCAGAATGGGGTTTGGAAAACGTTCTAGAATAGGCCTCCTATGCACTGCTGCCAAAAACAAACACATAATACGGAGAGAGTGTTACGAGTACCGTGGTGACGCTCGCCCAACAATGCCAAATGAACTGATATGCAACGCAGGCAACGGTTTGTCACAGAACTTCGCACATTCTACCCTGTTTCGCACCGCACTCTAAGTCGTCCTTCCACTCGACGTCAACAACTGTTTCTAACTGAAGTCCCGCCGAGCCGCGTGTTTTATATAGAAACCCAGCTAATGCACTGAGTCAGAGGTCACATATGACACATAAGTCCTAATAACGTGTCGCCTCCAATGTCTTAAGTGAGAGCAAAGAACTGCAGGGCCAAGCAACAGTCCCGAAGAACAAGTGTGTATGTGAATTGTAATAAATTACGCGGGAAATATCATAACTTCCATTTGGGTGTATTCTCTGACGTTTGAATCTGATGAAAAGTTAAATGTTGCTTTTTTAAGAGCCATTTTGCAATAATTCATACCGATATAGAAGTCAACACAAAACATAAGTCCATCATTTGCCTGGTCTAGTTCTTTTAGTTTTTTTATTTCCAAAACACACAACTTGTTTACTGTTGAGCCTCATAAAGTTGACACTTTTCATTGGGGTTGGAAAATACAATTGTAGGTAATTATCTATATGAAATCTAAAATAACAGAGATGAATTCATTATAAAATATGTACATTGAATGTTATTCTCTAACTATAGCTATGCACTATATTTCCTCTATCCAATCCAATAATATGCCTCAGTTAAGAACATTTCAGTTTCTTTCCTCTTACATTTTAAAATCTTGCCACTTCCAAAAAGTAAAGGAACTGATAAAAAGTTCAGGTTAAATTATTACCTTTTTGCTCTAGTGCACTAGTTCAAAAGTTCATTTAACTATCCTCGTAATAGTTATGATGCTTTAGTGCTCACCCTATAGCAGATGATTGATTTCCTTCTGTGACATGTCACGTGACATAATGTGGTGGCATACCACGGCAGACGAACAACTTATAATAAGCTGCTGTTCAACATTATTCTTGTAATAAGAATCAATTTATACCTGATCAAGTATTGATACCTTACGGCGTTAAACCTTGTTAAATTTACTACATGCTCTTAAAAGAATAGAATTTTCATACAAAACGATGAAAAAAGGAAGTTGACAAAATGTCAAGAGTTCTTTAATGAGAACTTTTGAACTCCACTTATTAGAGTCAATTTTTACTATATTTTTACTGCACAACCAATGATATTTCTCGAATGACCGTTTAAACTTACTAATCGGTTAAAAGATTATTGAATTAAACCGGCCCTAAATATGATACTGAACTAATTCTTTCAAAAGTTCTCCAAAAACGAACGCTTTTCTGATAACGTGAACTTCGTGAACTTTTCAAAAGTGTATACACGGATCATTTGAGAATAAGTCTTGAAAAGGTTTGAGACACATTAAATATAAAAATATGTTCTGTGTAAATATGGAAGAAAAGCAAAATATCGACGCAATTTTCTTCCGTGAAATCTCTATAACCCGATTTTGCACTGTACATGTTATAAAACTGGAAACAGTTGACAAAGCTATTGGCTAGCCTTCAACTTGTTTACGTTTTAAACAAATAAACCGTGACACTGTTTCAAAACGTGAATCTCAAGAATCAGGTTGGGAATGTAATGGTCAAGTTGTCTCCACGACAGAACGCGACAACATGCCAGAGACATGACTTGGACTTGAACGATGACTGCACAGAGATGTGTCATTGCAAGACGATGTGTATCCTGGAGGCTCCAGCGCGCACTCAGCTCTGAGGCCGGACTCAGCTGAGCAAGGGGAGGCTTTCACTCACTCAGATTGCCCTTGACTCGCTGACGGTCAGCTGATTGCTAGAGAACTGGTCAGAATAGTCAGATTGCCAGGACCACAAGTCTGTCATTATTATTACAACAGTTTCCATTCAGGAATTACTCATTTTGGTATTAAAATACAAGAATCATTTCTACTAAATGAAAGCCAATTGATAATATCTTATAAAGTAATAATTCGTTTTCATAATCTGAGTTGCAAAACCGGCCATCTCCACAATATTACTTTTAATATTATTATTATTATTATTATTAATATTACTAGGAAAACGCTCTGTGTAACGCGTTGATGAGCGAGCACGGATACACGCAACACCTCAAACCAAAATTCTGTCTATCAAAAATGTAATTAAAAGCCAATAATTCTTTAATTTCGTCAAAGACTTGTATGAAAATATCAAAAAATTCCTAAAATATTGGTCCCAATAACCATGCAAAGTTTTAAGTTGATCGATGGAACCTTTATGATTGTTAATTTTCAAAAATCACAGGGTCTCGTTTAAAAAATATACCTGGGACCACTCACACAATATCAGATCAAACTGTTGAACGGTCATTATTATTAAATTTCATATGAGATTGAAAGTTTCTTCTCTAACTACCTTGGATTAGAACTGAAGAGTCGAAGTCACCGTGAAATATGAAATTCAAGAAATTTTACAGCAAACACGCAAAATGTCCGTAAACTGTCAATAACTTTTGGATTTAAACACAGATTAGTTGTCAAAAATACAGATAATGCTGGTCCCAAGGACCATGCAAAGTTTTAAGTTGATCGGTCAAACGGTTCTAGTTTAAATTTAAAAAAACACAGGAAATGTGGTTTTAAATTTTAACCAATAAGAGGATTTGGCTGAAATTTTGTATGATTGGGTACAATGTTGGTTGTAATGACTTCGTTAAATTTCAAATTGATCGGAGCAACCAATCAAAAGATAATTTTTTTAAAACTTGAACCAATCACAGGAGCCCGTCCAAAAACGATCCTAGGGACCGCATAGATTACGTTAGCATACGTGCAAAGTTTCAGATCGATTGAATGTGCGGTTTAACCTGGGCTGTGAGGACAAAAAAAAATACAAACAAAAAAACACACAGAGAAAGTGCCATAAGAGTACCGTGGTGACGCTCGCTACGCTCGCTCAATAATATTAAAACCCAAAATATTTCATAAAAATCGTGATTGAATCTTGATTGTAAATTCTTTGAATTGTGTTTTTTCTATTTATATTCCTCAAGAAAGAAGAACGAATTACTAATTTTATATTTCAGCTATAGATGTAGTTTTAAATTGCTATTATTTCTCTGTACAACATAAAGAGCAGGAACAATGTCTTCGTATCACATGCGAATTAATATCATATCATGTGAATGTTGTTGCTCTGAAATAGACCTTGGAAATAGAGGAAAAGACCTTGCGTCAAAGGAGCAGTGATCTTTTTGTAGCTGACAATCTTTGAATAAATTTGACAATGTTTCAACTCAAGCAGAAAATAACCGTAAATGTCAACAGATTTGTTGGAAAATTTACAAAAACATCTAACACTTTGGTCCCAATAACCCTGCTAAATTTAATCGATCCAAAGGTTCCATTTGTATATTTCAACCAATCACAGGATCTCGTTCAAAAACTACCTGGTGTGACTGCTCATATGACAATAGCGTGTGTGCATATTTTTTTCAGATCGATTAATTGAATGGTTTGATCTGGGCATTGCATACAAATAAAAGAAAAACGCAGAGAAAAATGTATTATTATGAAAACCGCCCTAAAACACGATTTTTACGGCCTGCTAGCTCGCAAAGGGCATATCCTATTGTTCCCAAATTTGGTATATGTTGTAGGGTAGGCCATAGCTCGAAATTAAGATATTTCGCAAAAATTTGAGATTTCCCAATTTTAAGATCCAGTAGGCCGAAAATGCCAGGTAAAAGTACAATTACAGTAAAAGTGGGTTTCTGGTTGCTCCAGCCTTTTTTAATGAGAGTGTGCGCACCGTACGACTTGGCTGGCGTGAAGCGACTGCTCACTAGATAAAAACTCTATAAAATGTCGATACAGATAAATCTATAAATCTTGCTGGCGTTAGCTAAATTAAATAGTCATTTCTTAAATAGTAGAAATGTTATTCAAATTTTAAACTAATATTATTTTCTGAGGTTGCGTAGAAGTGCAGTTCTTACGTTGAGCCATCTTCTGAAGAAGTCGCAGCAAGACACCTGCTTTAAGGTGACCACATTAATCCTTAATGGATTCCCGACTTGAGTGTTGAACTCGTCTCCGCCCCGCCGCTCGCGACGCCGCCGACGTCAGGCGCCGTGGCCTACATCTCGCAGCCCGGCATCGCCTGCTGTCTCCCTCGCACTCACAGCCAGGCAGGCTACAAGCCAAGGCGGGCAATAGCCAGTTGCATGCAGTTGCTCTCCAGTACAGATATACATTTGTATAACGACAGAAAATTTAAAAATGTTCATTAATAAATATCTCATTCGAACATGGTGATAACAACATGTGATGATGACAAGGTCACCAGATGATCACCAGAGTAAATTTAAAAATGACCATTCATAAATCGAATATGATGATAACAGCTTGGCGGGAAAGTGGACGTGTGACAATTATGTCGTAATGATGACGTAATTTCAATGTACAAACAGTGACGTTACCATGGTGACGTCTTGATCGCTTTTGACACGTCAATTTCGAATGTGAGCAGATTCTATCGTCACTGAAAACTACTTATTCTTCCCACTCTGAGTTCAGAAATATCTCACCTTTTCAAAATAATCTCATCTCTGAAATCTAGTTTAATTAACATACATATTTCGACATACAAATTGAAATGAAGTGTACAAAGTCTCACTGAATCTGATGAAAATATGAATTTGCGCCTTCCTATTTGAGATTAGGGATTTTGAGTGTGGAAAAAAACCCATTTTTTTCGGAAAAAAACCGAGCTTTTTTGGTTTTTTTCCTGAAGGTGGGAAAAATAGGTTTTTTGGGAAAAATTGAAAATTATTATTTTATTGTTTCTTAATAACATTTTATGTTCAAATTGTATATTGGAGGATTTAAACTATATTTTGGCATGAACATGACTTAGGGGAGTGGAGATTGTAGAATTTCATATACAGTCAATAAGGAAATGCATTCTCAATGCATTGTAAATGATAAATTTATTGAGATTCTCGAAATAAAAAACTGATAATAATATTATATGAATGAGATGATATTGTTATTTTAGAAATTGTAAAATAAATATGCTACAGATCCCGTCAGAGGGGGATAGAAGCTGTAAGAGGAGGACACTCCCACTGCTTTGCAAATGTCGAAGATTTTTAAAACATCAACTCACGGCTAAGTTAAGAAATTACTTAATAGCATTTTATTTTAGTAGGTACAGAAAAGGACGTAATAATCTAAGTTTTGGTGAAAGACTTTCTTTTGTGCAGTATCGAAAAATTAATTCGTCGATGTACACTCGGCCAAACAAAAATTGATTGTTGATTAAATTTGATTGACTGATAAATGTTAGATTGCACCATCCGAAGTCAGTCCAAGCGATCTCATTGTCTCACTCTAGTAGGTGACCCCACATTTCAACGATAATAACAAGCTTTGATTGGTATGGGACATGACCAGCAGTCATTCAAATTTGATCAACGATCAATTTTTGTTTGGCCGAGTGTACATACCTACCAAACAACAAAAAAATACGAAATATGAGCTAAAATCAATTTTTCCCAAAATGCCCGTTTTTTTCCGGAAAAAAACCAAAAGAAACCGGTTTTTTTCCTCAAGAATTCTCGGTTCAGAAAATTTGGAACCCTATTTGAGATATTTGTTGACATTTGTTCCGTTGCTAGGTGACGAGATGAAACAATGATGATCTTGCAAGGCAGTTGTGCAGACGGTTGCTAGGCTACCAGCACAATCAACGGAACAAACCGTCTGCACAACTGCCTGGCATCAAAACGGGTCCGAAAACATCCATGACCTCAATGAAGTTCTTCGCCTGCCAACGATGCCGATTCTATCACTAGTGGCGCTAGGGGTATGAACCCATGTGCCTATAAAACCCAATCCATTGAACTAGGAGTATGAAC
This sequence comes from Leuctra nigra, assembly GCA_934045905.1. NCBI lineage: Eukaryota > Metazoa > Arthropoda > Insecta > Plecoptera > Leuctridae > Leuctra > Leuctra nigra. The sequence goes on along the minus strand of OW203761.1, from coordinate 63,539,955 downwards.
CCATGTGCCTATAAAACCCAATCCATTGAACTAGGAGTATGAACCCATGTGCCTATAAAACCCAATCCATTGAACTAGGAGTATGAACCCATGTGCCTATAAAACCCAATCCATTGAACTAGGAGTATGAACCCATGTGCCTATAAAACCCAATCCATTGAACTAGGAGTATGAACCCATGTGCCTATAAAACCCAATCCATTGAACTAGGAGTATGAACCCATGTGCCTATAAAACCCAATCCATTGAACTAGGAGTATGAACCCATGTGCCTATAAAACCCAATCCATTGAACTAGGAGTATGAACCCATGTGCCTATAAAACCCAATCCATTGAACTAGGAGTATGAACCCATGTGCCTATAAAACCCAATCCATTGAACTAGGAGTATGAACCCATGTGCCTATAAAACCCAATCCATTGAACTAGGAGTATGAACCCATGTGCCTATAAAACCCAATCCATTGAACTAGGGGTATGAACCCATGTGCCTATAAAACCCAATCCATTGAACTAGGAGTATGAACCCATGTGCCTATAAAACCCAATCCATTGAACTAGGGGTATGAACCCATGTGCCTATAAAACCCAATCCATTGAACTAGGAGTATGAACCCATGTGCCTATAAAACCCAATCCATTGAACTAGGGGTATGAACCCATGTGCCTATAAAACCCAATCCATTGAACTAGGGGTATGAACCCATGTGCCTATAAAACCCAATCCATTGAGTTCAATCGTTCGGTTCAACGAATGAAGACGCGAAATTGAAGGAAAAGTTCGTTTCATTTAAAACCCGTCCTTTTTTCCTGCCATGAATTAATTACCTATTGAATTTGATGAATTGAGTCTGAACGACGAGAATCACTTTTATCTAATAGGTATCTGATTTGTGTATCATTTTCAAAGGAGGACAAACAATGAATGAGCAAATGAGGATGTTGAGATTTAGTTTCCTCTTGTGCGGGATAATCTCCCGGCGCCATTCCGACGACGTCGCATGTAAATGCCTTCACTAATCTCTCGCGCAATTCACGACTCTCAATGTTGTTCCAAACAGACTTCTTGCCACTTCTTCTCTCGGCTCGGAAACTTTGCGCCCTCGTTTGTATCAGTTAACTCGCTCCTTGTTTCAAACTCTGTCAAGATGCAGGAATTAGTTGCCTCGTGAAATAGGATAAAGATGAGGGACGTTATCATTGTATAATTTATCGATCAAGCGTGCGTTTGCGTCCGACATTTTGTCTCTTGATGTTGGAGCCGCCATTTTGGGTTGTAAGAGGGGTATCGACTAGTCTCCCCCCCATCCGTCCCGTCATCTTTCACAGCCTCCCGTCTTGCTCCAGCCTAACCTCGCTGTGCCAAACCCTGCAGATGTACGACACAAGGACTCCGCTTTGTGTGACGCGTTGATGAGCGAGCGTTCGTACTGCATGCCTATTCATATGCGTTGGAAGTTTCTGCTCGAGACCTTGGAAAGAGCCGAAACGAAATGCGTCGAAGTTGCAGTGATAAAATATCTGAAATTTCCTTCAAGAGATTTAAAAAAATATCAAACATGCAAAAAATGTCCAAAAATGTCCGTAAAAATGTCAATAACTTTTGGATTTAACGACAGATTAATCTGAAAATTGATGACAAAACACCTAAACTGTTGGTCCAAAAGACCATGTAACATTTAAAGTTGACCCATCAAAAGGGTTAAGTTTTAATTTTCAAAAGAATCACAGAATCTTGTCCAAAATCTATCGAAACAGCTCAGATAAAATTAGAGTATGTGCAAAATTTCAGTTTTATTGGTTGAACGGTTTGACCTGGGCATTATTGCTGTAAAACACGCAAAAGAAACAATACGGGACAGTTTCCCTCACTCGCTATTCTATTCGCGCAAATATGATGGAGCCACTTCAGGCAAGATGGCTCCTGTCAGTCTACAGATTCACTCATTTGATTTTACAGTTCGTGTTTTCAAGTGCAGTGATATAGGCAAAACAATTGAAATTGAAATTTAGTTACAAGTTTACTTTTATAAGCCATAACGAAGAACTAAATAAATAATTTATAAATATATTGATACAAATGTACCCCTGATATCCCCCCTGGCCACCCCTATCTCTATATAAATAGTCAAGTTACCGTATCACTTCTAGATCTGTCCCAAGAAACTCAAAGTGATGAAAAATATATCCCCATTGTAACTCATGACGTTGAAAAGTTGCATTGTCCTTGGAACATTTCCTCCCAAACAATCGGAGAGGACTTCAAGATATTGACACTTTGAACTCATTTTGAATTACCAATTGCTAAATATGTTTTATTCGCACCTTATCACTTGAAACTCATTGGGTACCTACGTCTGTATTGCTGTTCAAGGTCTATAGCCAACGTGAGTTTTAATTGAGTTTTAATCATGATCTTTGTCTGTAGAGCAGGGGTCGGAAACCCGCGGCTCCGGAGCGCATGCGGTTCCTTGATGGTTCTTGAATGGCTCTTGATAATTAAAAAAGAAGATCTGGAATCGAACATTTTTAAAATTCGACAAAAAACGCCATGCGGGGACAATTAGAAGGTTATTTGATTGAGTTTGTTCATTTTAGAGTCCATAAATCAATTTAAGTCGTTAAAATCCTAAAAAAACGCCCTGCGGGGCAACATTGGAAAGGTTATTTAATTCAGTTTGTTATTTTAGAGTCCCAGAATCTTTTTTAAATTCTTGAAATTCTGAAAAACGCCCTGCGGGGCAACAACTGGGGGACAACGACTGGGGGGCTTCGTCAAAATATCAAAAAAAAACCTGGTAATTAATTTTTTTATTTTCGGTGTATTATATTTGATTGCCTCGACTGCGGCTCCCATTATTATCTAATTTATGAATTTTCGGGAAATTGGCTCCTTCACCAAAAAAGGTTGCCGACCCCTCCTGCTATAGAGAATCAACGCTTACAAACCACATTAACTTGCATCAACAAAGACTCACTTACTAACGCGTTATGCAGAGCGTTTTCCCAGCGAGAGCAGCAGTTGGTTTTCATTGGCTGTCTGTTGCCGTGGTAACAACCCAACATCTTTACCCTCAGCCTCTCCAAGTCATTTTCGGCAGTACTAAAATCAATGTACAGCGGCTGGGGGATGCTGGGGGGGGGGGGGGGGGTGAGACGAGACCGCCTATAAGTCCCCTGGACTCATGCGCCTGGGGGTGGGTCGTAAGCGAAGGTACCGGCTGGAATACAAACCAGCCTAAAGGCGCACATGTATTTTACACGAGCAGGAATAATTTCAATTCGCTTGCAAGTGCCGATAAAATACAGGCGAATGAAACGGGGACGTGAATGAAATATATTTCTCTGTTGGGTCGCTCATGGGGATGGGAGGGGGGGGGGGGGGGGCTATTGTAAATGGGTGCCCGATGTACCTACAGGGAGATTCCAAGCTGGGACGACCGGTTGGTCACTAGTTAGCGCTGCCATCGAGGCGACATTTTTTCACCATCAAATGTTACATGGTCATTGGGCCAAACATTATAGGCGTTTTTAGAGATGTTCATACTAATCTGTCGTTATCTTCAAAAGTTATTGACATTTTACGGGCTTTTTATGCGTGTTGGAAATATGTACTTATTAATATGTTTAGAACAATTTAGATATAATCTCCGCTTCTTAACACATTTCGACTCTTCCACTGCCAAGGCAATATAACATGAAGGCTCGCTCATCAACGCGTTACAAAGAGCGTTTTTCAACTAAAGACATTCCTGACATGATGACATGAGACATTAGAGTAACTGACATTCCAACTGATGTCCAGCAGACTGTAATTACAAAACAACTGATGTTCAACATCCATGTAATTCTGAAACAACATTTGAATTCAATCAGAGTCTCATGTCAACACCACTTCATTGTGAAGCCGGACAAAGAGATTATAATCCGTCCAAAGTATATTCTTGTTACAACTGTTTGCTCTGGCGTAAAAAATGATCTTTCCCAGAGTAATTCTATCCTGCGCGCGTGCTCCTGTGTGATTGATCAACCCCCTGTCGCGTGCCCCCCCCCCCCCCCCCCCTCGGCGTGTTAACCTTTGTTTAACTATAGATGATAAGTCCCACTGCTGGCAAATGGGAAATTAAATAATCTACAAGCGAGCTGTCTCGTGACGTCATAAGTTCCAGCTTGTTCTGAGTTACGGAAACTTTATTTCATGAACTCGCACATTTAATGAATATGTTTTTATGTGAAAGTGAAAAGTTTCGAGACATGCCCGATTTGATGGTATAATTAGGACTGCATTGGTATTGAGATAAGTCTGAACAGCGGCGAGTGGAAATGTCGCTCCCTCGGGCGGTTTTCCCCCGGCGCCATGAATTATAGATATAAACCGGAAAACACAACGTGGTCCATGTTAAAAATACGAACAAGCTTTTTAGTTTTTTGTTTGCTTAATTTTTATCTATGTCCAATTTTAATTTGCGCACCAGCTGACCACAAAACCGAAATACAGCGTTTCACTCTCCCCCTCCCCCCCCCCCCCCCCTCCACCAACCCCTAGTCACTCGAACTGCTGGGGGCAACGAGGAACAACTTTTCGACCAAGCTTTTCGACCGTATTATTTTAAAAGCAAACATCATAGCGATTGGCAAACAACGCCGGCTTTACTGCAACGAAATGCCCGTATTTATTTATTTCACAGGCCAGTGCTAAGTAAATATTTGTTGCGGGAAAGAAACATTTTGCGTAACACAGATTCATAAATAAAAATAGATGTTATAAAACAGCATGGATATCAATTTCCCAACTGACAACTTTAAAGAAGAATATTTTAATATATCAACTTTTTTACATTGTGTCGAGTTTGGTCACAAATATTGGAATTAACTAGGAAAACGCTCAGTGTAACGCGTTGATGAGCGAGCACGAGTGCGTGCAAATTCTCCAACAGGAAATGCGTACACAACGCACATAAAACATATACATCCATATTGAATTGAAATATGAGCCACTTAATCAACAAAAAAGACTGAATGCTTTTCATCGAAACTTGAAAATAGCATCTAAGCACCCTGGTACATATAGCAAATCAGATTCAATTCAATTGGCACTAGAAAAAATAAATTTCGGTACTTAATTACTGACAGCTATTAAAAATGTCAATAAGTTCATACGTTCTTAACTGATTGGGATGAACATTTGTAAAATAAGAGACAATGTTGGTCTTAATGACCATACAAAATAATATGAGTTTGATCACAATTATCGAAGACCATTTTCATTTTTCAACCTATCTGGAGATGTTTATTTAAATTTTAACCAATGAATGGATTTCAAAAAAATTAGGGTCTGCAAACAGAAAAGGTTGTCTATACATCTGTGCAAAATTTCAGCTCGATCGAAGAAAAACCCTTACCTGTATAGCCTCACCCAGCAGAAAAAAAAAACAGAGGTCCATGCCAAAAGAGCCAAAAGGAGTCGCTCGCTTCGCTCGCTCAATTATAGGTCTTTGTTTACGCGGACTCAAAACTGACAAATTATCTGTGCTAATTATTTTCACGTATTTCGAAATTAGAATGGTTGAAAAGTTGAACGATGTTTATGAACTACTAGGAAAACGCTCAGTGTAACGCGTTGATGAGCGAGCACGGGTACGTGCAAATTCTCGAACCGGAAATGCGTACACAACGCACAGAAAACATGTTATACATCCATATTGAATTGAAATATGATATCAACATACAAGTATAATAATGCTTTTCATCGAAACTTAAAAATTGCATCTTAGCACCCTGGTTCATAAAGCAAATCAGAATCAATTCAATGGCACTGGAAAACATTCATTTCGATACTTCGTTACTGACAGATATTAAAAAATTTCAATACGTTCATACGTTCTTAACTGATTGGGATGACATTTTGTAAAATAAGAGACAATATTGGTCTTAAAGATCATGCAAAATACTAGGAAAAAGCTCTGAGTAACGCGTTGATGAGCGAGCACGGATACGCGCAACATCTCGAACCGGTCTATCGAAAATGTCATTAAGGCCACTCTACCCTACGTCATAGTTCACAATGCAATGGCAATCACCAAAACCCAAGAAGAGCGCCATTTTGTTTTGAAGGGTCACTTTTCAATCGAATATCTTTCTCCAGTGTGACTAGATACAATAATGCGGGTTGAGCTGAAGTGTTCATAAAAGATCGCTCCTCAATGTTTCATATGACACTTTGTAATGACTGTAATGAAAATGCTTCCCTGAACCCAAAAAGTGGGGGGCGAAATACGGCAAAACATCGACCACATGGCGCCTGTCAGACAACATTAAACTGGACAATACGAAATAAATAATCACATACCTGCAATTCTAGCTGACGAGTATTCCTTATTTTTACCACGTTTCTTCCTAGTATCAATTACACATCACGAAACAGCGCCAACTCGCCTGTGCCGTCACTCTATTTATTATGATTGAACACCATATTTAAATTTTAATTCCACTAAATTGTTCACGATATCAATATTGTCTGCATGCGCAAGTAAAAAATAGATTTCAGGAAAAGCTACTCTTCTAATTGTAATATAGGTTGTGAAATACTATTATTTAATGTATATTATTCTTATGTGTACAGATATTATCCGAGTTGAAAAAAAACAATTGATGAAGTCACGGCCACCTGTATGTTGAATTTATGCTTCTTCAAAATTTGAATAGTACCGCCAACCTGACATAATGTATTCATACGCCATGACGTAAGGCTCCGATCAAAAATATTCAGTGAAATTTAAATATGGTGTTCAATCGTAATAAATAGAGTGACGGCACAAGCGAGTTGGCGATGTTTCGTGATGTGTAATTGATACTAGGAAGAAACGTGTTGAAAATAAGGAATACTCGTCAGCTAGAATTGCAGGTATGTGATTATTTATTTCGTATTGACTAGTCTAATGTTGTCTGACAGGCGCCATGTGGTCGAGGTTTTTGCCGTAATCGCCCCCCACTTTTTGGGTTCAGGGAAGCATTTTCATTACAGTCATTATAAAGTGTCATATGAAACATTGAGGAGCGATCTTTTATGAACACTTCAGTACAACCCGCATTATTGTATCTAGTCACAGGAGAAAGATATTCGAGTGAAAAGTGACCCTTCAAACCAAAATGGCGCTCTCCTTGAGTTTTGGTGATTGCCATTGCATTGTGAACTATGACGTAGGAGGTCACGAGGGGTAGAGTCCCCTTAAAAGGAAATAATTCTAAAATTTCGCCACAGATTGGTATAAAAATCTCAAAAAATTCCTAAAATATTGGTCCAAATAACCATGCAAAGCTTTAAGTTGATCGATTGAACCTTTATGATTGAACGGTTCCGTGTTAATTTTCAAAAATCACAGGATCTCATTCAAAAAATATACCTGAGACCACTCATATGATATAAGTGTATCTACACAATATCAGATCGACTATTGAATGGTCATTATCAGTTTCATATGCGTTTGAAAGTTTCTGCTCTAACTACCTTGCCTTGAACTGAAGAGTCGAAGTCGCCGTGAATTTGACAGCCAACACGCAAAAAGTCCGTAAAATGTCAATAACTTTCGGATTTAAACACAGATTAGTATAAAAATTGTCAAAAATGCAGATAATGTTGGTCCCAACCATCATGCGAAGTTATAAGTTGATTGTTCAATCGGTTCTAGTTAAATGTCTAAAAACACAGGAAAGATGGTTTTAAATTTTAACCAATGGGAGGATTTGGCTGAAACTTTGTTTGATTGGGTACAATGTTGGGGGTAATGACTTGTCACAATTTCAATTTGATCGAAACAACCAGTCGAAAGTTTTTTTTTTTTAAATTTGAACCAATCAATGGATTTCAAAAAAATTAGGGTCTGCAACAATCAGAAATGTTACGTACATGTGTGCAAAATTTCAGCTCGATCGAAGAAAAACTCTGGCCTGTATATCGTCAGTAACAGAAAAAAAACAAAAAACAAACAAACAAAAAAAAAAACAGAGGTCCGTGCCAAAAGAGCCAAAAGGAGACGCTCGCTTCGCTCGCTCAATTATCTCCGATGTTTACCTTGCTGTGAAGCCGACTCCTATCATCATCTGGATGTTTTAGAACAATATGTTATTTTTGTTTGAAACTTTGCACCAATAAAGTACTGTGATGTAATATTTCAATGAGCTTCTGGACGTGCTCTCGGAGACCCAGGATCATTTCCTGTGACCGCACTTCCTGACTGAGGCGTTCTCGTGATTTCCCTCAGTCGAGAGGCAAGTGATGGGAAGGTTCCACATTCTTCATCAACATCATCATCACCATCATCATCATCCCACACCATGCATTAGCCCATCATAACTGTTGTTTTATATGATGATTGAGGTGAGTGTGTGTAACAATGATGTGCGTGTTTGATCCAGCCATCTGTCAGGCATCATTAAGGGAGCTGAAAGAGCAACAATATCATCCCTACAGTACAGAGTGATTGTGTCGAGAGCTCTTCACTGCTTTGTGCCGCGAACCAAAGCAAGTGGCTCTTCACTCGGCAAACACGAACCTCGCTGTTGCAAGAGCAGGTTATCTTTGTTCCAAACAATGGACCTGAAAAACATGACATTCTAAGCATGTTTGCTCGCAATATTTTAAAATATTTTTATTCGATTCATATGTTAATTCGTCTTTAAATTCCATAATTTTTTTCACAATATTGATTTTAAAACCCAATTTACATGAAGCTCTTGTTCAATTTCTGTGTCACACTTCTTGAAAGAAATTAGAATTTGTTCTAAATGATAAAAGTCGATCTCAAGTTCTGTGACAAGAAAATGATCTGAGGCAAGGTGTGGTTTCCCTCCCACACCCCCCTCAACCCTTAGCAGAACGGCCATCCTCCCCCTGGCAAAAATTCTGCCGATGCCCATGGAACTTCTTATACGCACTGTCCGATTACGTTTTCTTCTACCATACTGCAACAAGAATTAATACCAATTATTATAAATGTAGTCAAAAGTTTGACGAGTTAATACAATGTCTTTCTTTTAAACTGACATTATAGTACAATAACAAACACGTTGTGAATCGACAAAAGAATCTATTGACTCCTCCGTGCAACCCTCAAATCATGTCATCCAAATCCCTGGAAGTGCCCGTAACTCCCACACACATGCGCGTCCTCGCTGCGCACGCGTCCTTGTCACGCGTCACGCGTCACGCGTCACGCGTCACGCCTGCGGTCCGTCTGTTTACACCACTTCCGGTACAAAACGCCCGCGTCATTGTCACCCTTTAGAGGAGGTGTTACATTTTAATTGCAGATGAAGTATTAATATCCAGAATTATTTTATTACTGTAAGTTCGACGCTGGGGTGTCCCCCCCCCCCCTCCCTAATTCACGCCATGATTTATTGTTGCGTCAGCGAGGGTGCGAATGGAGAGTCATTTAGGTTGTTACAATGCGAGAGACAATCAGACGGCGTGCGATTGTCAGAGCTTCCTGGATCGCTTAGGAGTCAGAGGCGACGTATTGTTGGTGTTTTGGTGCCAGTTTGTTCCAGACGCGATCATCGCTCTCCGACTTTCTCACGTCAGTCGCGTGGCAGAGGTTGCAACATGTAGGTGGACCGGGGGGGGGGGGGGGGGTATCGGGGAGACTGACCTCCTTTCGGGCCTTTCGGTTTACTCTTACAAACCGAAGAAAAATAATAGCATACAGTAAATACTTTTCTAAGTTTGACAAAATTATAGAAAATGTCATATATTTTATAACAAGTTGGAAAATGGAATAATTCAATGGAAATTAGTCCAGAAAATAAGAGGTGGGGTACAAAGTAATCATCCCTTTAAAAATTGGCGAACAAACTTACGAATCTCTTAATTGATTTACACTCATAATCATCATCATCATCATCATCATCATCATCATCATCATCATCATCATCATCATCACCATCCTCATCATCATCATCATCATCATCATCATCATCGCCATCCTCATCATCATCATCATCATCCCCACATCATCTCCACTAGTGTATTAGCCTCACAGCTGGTCAGCCGGGCGGCGCCATGTAACTGCTACAGTTTCATCTGGCGCGCTGCAGGGGGCGTCGCGACGTCAGCTGCCACGGCGTCGCGTGAAGCCATGTCGACGTCGCGTGGTTGTGGAACTTCTCTGCCGCTCTTCCTGATATCATCGATACAAACCACAGCGTGAAACAAGAGACACAACCGAATCAATAGAATACTCTCGTGGCGTTCATTGCCATCAAATTAATCATTCGTGGAATGCTCTCAAGATGTAGAAGTAAATATAAAACATCAAATATAAAATATAAAAATAAATCTCGTTAATATAATAATAATGGCAACGTTCCAGGCACATATCATTGTAAATACTGGGGATATATTCCTCTCAGTTTCCCCATTGCAAATGACGGAATAGTAATTAATAAATAGTTAAAAAGATACTATTATTGCGTTTGATTTGAAAACTAAATACATTTTAAGAAGAATTGGCTGTGGTGACAGAACAAGCGTTCAGTCTAGAAAATAGAAACTAATTCTACTGATGTTTCATCAAAGAGAAAACGTATTCTTTGATATTTCGTCAGATTTTCTCTGAAGTAAACCTGTAAGAATCTCCCAGCACTCTAATGAATCAGATTGAAGCATGAGTGTAGAGAAGGCTGTGCAAAGGGGGACAGCACTTGGTTTTCACTACGTCCGCTTTATGATTTCTTTCGAGATTAATTCTGTTGGATTATTAAAACTCTTCGTATAGGAGTTAGAGCTTTTGCGGGATTTTAGACGCTGCTGACTCAGTTTTCACAGAATCTAGTTAGTGAGTTTCTGCTTTTGTATTTGTGACACAATTCATAAAAACTGTATTGATCTTGACAGCTCACGTATTGTTAAAGGCTGTGAGCAGCTGAAATCACGTGGGGGTTGGAACCATGCTACAGATAATTGGAGAGATTAGAAACAGTTAAAAACTAATAATCACTTAAAAACAAAACATCTGCTTCTACCTTTCCACAAACAAGCTGATATCAAAATGAGTGGATTTTTTGTTCATAATTCGACCAACAAATAGTGATGTAAATTCATGTCTGTTTAAAAAATCCTAGTAGATGACGAGTCTTCATAAAGTTGTCATTTGATACAAGAAATCTGATTAGAAGACTTTCACAAAAAGTTTATCACGTAATCATTAAAATGCACCAAAACGAATGACCTGAGGACAATTGGAAGCTTCCCCCCCCCCCAACCCCCTTACCATCCTTAGAGCATCAGTTATATTGCACTGCCAATGAGCTAGCACTAGCAGCCAATGCGCTAGAGCCCCGGTTCATGACAGCTCTGAGAGATGAAGCGAGTGTTTTAAGATCGCCGTGGACCTCCAGGGAGGCTGTGACGTCATGCTCGGGATGTTTGTGAGCAGTCAACAACACGTCATAACTCCCAAATGCCGCTTCGATCTGCAGGGAAATCACTGCACATTTATTTTAGAAAACTTCGGTCGCAGTTAACCTGATATCGCAGCTTGCTAAGAACAGAACAGCTAGGAGTTTCCTCATTATGGTGTAGTCCATTAATGTTCCTAACTTTTTAATGTCATTTTAACGTCATAGAGATCCTTAGAGATCCTTATAGAGATCCTTAGAGATCCTTATAGAGATCCTTAGAGATCCCCTAACAGTAACTAAGATACTGTGTTAAGAATAAAAAGTTCACATATTTTGAAGTAAACTGAACTTTTAGACACGCCGAGCCACCTTCATGTGATTGTCTTTACTAAATATCGTCGTGACTTCTGAAGCAATACAAATAATAAAGTTGAATACAGTTTTCGATTAGCAGAGTAAGAAACATCACGCGTTACAATACTTGCGCTTCTGGGCCTGAACTCCATGGCAAGGTAAATTATCACAATGTTCCACTTGAGTCGAGTCTCAGAACAAATATTGTATTATTGTACAAGTTTTCGATCCCAAAAGTCGACTCAAGAAATTAATCAATGAAATATCGACCCATCATATTTTAATTTTAACTATTTGCATGTGTTGGTTGAAATTTTGTAAAGTATGATAAAATATCGGTCTTAATGACCTTGCAAAATCTTAAATTGATCGGATCAACCAATCAGAAGAAGAAGAAGAAGAAGAAGAAGAAGAAGAAGAAGAAGATATTTAAACAAAAATTGAACCAATCAACGGACTTCGACAAAAATTGGGTCTGTAAACCGCTTGCTGAAAATTTCATCTCGATCGGAGAAACGGTACGACCTGTAGAGCAGAGGTCCATGAAAAAGCAGAGGTCCATGAAAAAAAGAGTGAAAAGGCCGCTCGCTCAAAAGGTCCCATCAAACCATGAAATTCATGTGCCAAACTTACTTATACTTATTTTTACTTATTTATAATTTTATTTATAAATTATTTTTGAATTAATTCAATTGTTTTTTTTACGATTCACAATACGTAGGTAGAGGAAAAACTACTTGAAAACGACTAGCTAATATCGTAATAAAATGAATAGAATATAGTAATTTCGATATTTTGGTGTGATTTCCACTTATCAGGTTCAACTCGAGCCGGAAGATAAGTTTAAAACTCAAACAAGATCAACTCTATAGTACTTCATTGAAACTACAGCAACACAATTCCCAAGTCCCAACGACGTAACAATTAACAACGTAATTGACTACTGGGTATCGCATGTCAATAATACATGCAGCCCCTTGTTAGGGGTTTCAAATGCAAACTTTACTTTCGGCTATGATATGATTTCATATGCCATGTGAGAAGAATGAAAGGGTGGATGTTTGCTCTGCAGCCACTAACTATATCCCTCAGTGAATCACTCAGCCCTTGCTAATGTCATCCATTCCAGGCGACTTGTTCTCGCTAGCTCTGTCTCTGTCCAGCCACTTGGGGCCTCGCTAGCGCTGTCTCTGTCGCACTCGTGCAGGAGACAGATGGTGTGTGTGTTTTGCCCGAACAGGCTTCAGGGATATCGGAAGGAGAATTATGGCTAAAAAACAAACATAGGTTTGAGTGCATTAATAATTAGAGATCCTTTAATTAGTGAAGAACATAATTTTCCTCCCAAAAAAGTCGCGATTAGTATTGAAATTATATTATTTTTGATACTTTAATTTTAAAATAAGATGCTAAGTGCATCTTAGATGCTCGGTAAAGTAATTGTCATTTACAATTGTTTAACAATACAAATAATTTATTGATAGAAACACTGTTATGTGTGTCAATTCTTATTCTTCAAATGCTGCCATACAAACATTTTAATAAATTATAGTAACTTTTGAATTTTAGTGAAATTAATTTTATTGACGAAAATATCAAAAATATTCAAGAATATTCAAAATATTGATGTATACAGATATAATCATATAATATAATAGTCCATATCAGTTCTCAGATTAGTTTCAGGTAATATTTTTCCAATTACATTAAAAATTTGATTCAGAGCCATTTGTTGATATTATATTTAATTCAGCGGTATATGCTCTGTATTGGTACATAAGGAAGAAAAAAGATTGTTAGTTAATTTTGTGAGATCAATTTTTTAGTTTATTTCTTTCTTTCCTTGTAAGCACCCATACCTACGCATGAAGAAGCCGACTGCCTCGTGGGCGAAACGTTGCACATTGAAAAATGTACCCGTACAGAGCATATACCACTGAATTAAATGTAAATACATTAAAATAATTATTATACAAATATTGCATCTAATGAGAGCGTTCGTACTCAGTAGCGACTGAACTCCGATCGACCATGGTCATCGGGACCAGTATTTTATGTGGTGTTGACAATTTCCAGACAAAACGGTGACGAACTTCATGAGTCAATGACATTTTACTGTAATTTGCAGAAAAATTCTTCAATTAAGGTTTAAGTTTAAATAATATCTTCTGATTGGTCTAAATTAAAATGTTCCGATCAGGTTAAAATGTTGCATGGTGATCAAGAACTGCATTATCTAATATTTTACGCGTTTTAAGCCCAATAAGTCAATTAATTCAGACTTATTGGTATTTTATAAATTTTGAAAAAGCTGACAGAAGAGCTTGATAAAAAATAACCAAATTCAGGATAATAAGGTACTTTGATGTCTTATTTCAATTGTTTCAGAGTATAGATGGAAAGTTGCAATGCAAATCAGAAATAATATAATAGTTATTCATTGATTAAGTGGATCGTGTTCGGTTGGATGTATTGCACATTTCGGTGCTCTCTCATCAACGCGTTACACTGATTGTTTTAAATCAATTTTATTCAGGGAAATTTCAGATATTTAATCAATGCTCTGAAATGCTCTGAAGCATATCCTTTCAGCTCTTTCCAAGGTCTATAGAGCAGAATCTTGCAAACGCATATGAATTCGCATGCAATACCTACGTAGGCTCGCTATAATCAACGCGTTACACAGAGCGTTTTCTTCGCTTATTGTTATGCAGTGGCACTTGACTACTCTCATTAGCTTAGCAACTGAACACGAACTCGATCTGGTTTACATGTGCGTATTCAGCGGGAAAGATGGCAGATAACTCCCTTTGACATGAAGTCGATTGTAAGTTCTAAAGCTCCAAGTTGAAGCGCGAGACACAACTGTGTGGGATGAATCACGAGCGAGGCTGAATGACCAGTTGCTGCGAGTGGTCCAGGGGTGGGAGGGGATGTTCTAATCAGCAGCGACATGATCACGAGGACCAAGGACTATTATCTGTTCCATCTCCCTCGCAAAGTCACGGCCAGGGTGCTAATGCAGGATGACGTACTGCAGACCTCGATAGGGTAGTTGCGTTAGGTATTCCTTAGAGTAGGAGAAAATGAGGCGAAAATATGAATATTGTGGAAATAAGTGAGATTATTGCAAATAAAGATTTTATTACAACATATTTCTTTATAGATATTTCATGAAAATTATAGAAGAAGCATTATTTTGCAATAAAAAATACACATTCAGAGATCTTGTCCCACCCACTTCTATTTTGATTTGTCCTCCTCCTGATTAAAATTTTTGAAATCCTCAGAATATTAGGCACAGTGCTTTCACTTTGCTTTACTCTGAATATTATTGTGAGATGATCTCCACAGCTCACTTTGTTCTAAACTTCTGACAATTCAAGTTATTAAAAATGTAAAAATTGTTTTCGTTACTATTTCTTGAGTCTCTTAGAATTATTTAATAATTACAAATGTGTACTCAACTTAAAGTTTACCTGCATCAAACGTCACATCTGACGATAATCTAACATCTAACTGGGGAACAGATGATTCAGTAAATAAGTAATAAGTAATCGATATCTTTCTTCATTTAATTCCCTTATTTTATTTGATACCATTTCTGTCTGTCGTTTTCTTATCATCTGTTACCTTGCAACCAGGGTGTTGCAGCTACCCTATACTCCTTTGCGTTGAGTGTGCGCACATTGATGTCCAAGTTCGACTGAAGAACGTCGGCTTCCGCATCGCGCCTCTCCCGCTTCTTCACCGGCAATCAGGCGAGTCCGGGGTGGGGGGGGGGGGGGCTGATGTCGGGGGCGGCGACGTCTGCTGACCAGATGGACGTCGTCGAACTCCAACCCTTCTGTTGTTCGCGTCGGGACAGGAGGTCGTGTTGTGCCTCATTCACGGGGCTTCTCTCAATGCTAGACAAGGAGGCACATAATTACTCCGACTCGGGAACCCGAGGGATCTGGGTTAGAATCCCGGTCGGGTGCGCGCTTTTATATCGCAGGTTCCCTCATAAACTCCTTTACTATTGCAATTATTGAGCGAGCGACTTATTTTCGCTCGTTGGCACGGACTTCTGTAATTTCGTTTTTGGCTTCTCTTTTACTGACGGTATGTTCCTGTAGCTCTGTTTTTCCGATTGACCTGAAATTTTGCATATGCGTACGGACGATCGCTATGGTTTGCTGACCCTTTTTCCAAATTTGTGATTGGTTAAAATTAAAAATATATATATCTTCTGATTGACTGATCAGATCAATTTTGATATTTTGCTGGTCATTAAGACCGATATTTTATCAAATTTTACGAAGTTTCAGCCAAATACTCCAATTCTTTAAATGTTAAAAAAATATTTCCGATTGGCCAAAATCAAGGTGTTCAGATTAAGTTTAAATTTCGCATGATGATCAAGACCAAATCTTATATTTTACACATTATCAGGCCAATTTTAATTAAGAGTTTTACAAAAAGTTAAGTACATTTTAATGACATTTTATGTATGCGTGTTTGGAAATTTTTGTAAAATTTCTTGAAGAAAATTTCAGATATTTCATCACTGCTTCTATGACTCATTTCGTTCCGCCTCTTTCCAAGGTCTGTAGAGCAGAGACTTGCAATCACATGTCAATACCAGTGGCGGCGCTACGGGGGGGCACGGGGGGGGCAACTGCCCCCCAAAAAACTTGGCTTGCCCCCCCGGTTGCCCCCCCACTTGACGACTCCCATATATATGCACAATTTACCTGGCAAAAAATAATATAAAATCATAAATAAACTTGCAATTACAGTAATTATCCAGATTAAACCTAAAAAGCATAAAGTTATAGTACCATGGACGACAATTTTACTTTTCCCAACACCTCTTGTTTTAGAATAGAAACGTGAATATTTTGCGCGTGCGGCATTTCATGGCTCTCGCCTTTCTACTGTTTTCCTGAGTAAGCATTTCTATGATTCTTTCTTATATCGTGATAAAACCTGCACAACGATAATTTGTATATATATTGAACTCAAGGGCGTATTCAGGGGGGGCGCCGCAGCCCCCCCACCCCGAAATCAGGGTTTATCTAAAAATATATGCACATTTAAAATAATGTGTGAAAAAATAGCTTACTAAAATAGACAGATCATGTCAAAAACGTTCCAAAATGGCTAGAATTGAATTAAAATTCCAAAAAATTTCCGGGGCAAATCGCCCCGGACTTACATGTCTTAGAGAATATATTTAACTATTCTTAAACCTCTTAGACCAATTTTTGAATATTTTGTAATTTATAATTCCCCAATACACTTCGATTCAAAATTGCACCTAAACGAATGACCTTGATCCAAAATTTTCTCGGGGGCTGCGCCCCCGAACCCCTGTGTTCCACTGTGGTTTTTCAAAATATTAGTAATGTCCCCTCCCCCCCGAAATTTCATCCTGGATACGCCCTTGAGTGAAATTGTATTTCGTGGTTTTGCTGAACCCTACGGTGAGGGGGGGGGGGGGTAATGATTTTGGTAAATATGACGGCTTTTCGCTTTGCCCCCTCAAGGAATTGCCTTGCCCCTGCTCTGCCCCCCCAACGATTATTTCCTGGCGCCGCCACTGGTCAATACGCATGCAATACTGCTGCTCGCTCATCAACGCGTTCCACATATGAAGGAAGACGCCGCATATGTTGACGCAAGGATGAGCCATGCGTGTGGCCTGCGCGCAGGGGCCAGGTAAGCGACGCCAGGTGGCACGACGCCCCGGCACGCGACCCCCCAGCATCCCAGGTGGTGCATTAGCTGCAGCAGAGGGCCAACACTATTACCTACAGGGCTATTAAACGAGGGTAAGCCCTTTCCTAATGGGAAGCCGTAAAAGCAGACGGAGGAGGAAAATCACGGGAAGGGCATCGATGTCAGACGTAAGATTTTTATTTCGTGTTGTTAACTTTCATAATAGATGACTTGATGTGAAGAGAGTTCGGGGTCTCACGCATTACGCAACTTGTGCGTCTTCATAGTCCAAGCATTGTCTCTTCTCAGCATTCATTTCACTGTGGATCAAGAAAGTGTGATAGTAGAAAAGGTTCAAAATCTTGGCAAAATCTGCTCTTTGCCAACCGAAATTATGGACAATTTGATATGAATAGACACAAGAATTAGAGCAAATCCTACAGTAATATTTAATCATAATTGTATATAAAGATAAAATATCAACACAAGAATTGAATGCTAATTGCGGTTTATGACGATGGTTATGAAAGAACATAAAGCTAATTCTACCATCTGAAATCAGAAGTGATTTAGTTCTTCTGATGTTTATTTGTGCAAGCTACTCGACTAAACAATGCATCTTGATCCCTCAACTTGCTGTTTGCGGTTCAAAAGCTGATTTCTCAACGCGTATTCAAGGATTTTCATCTTCTAACTGATTGTACTTTTCACACAAACGTCGAACTACAACCAGCTGAAAACCCTGTGCAATGTCGACACATTTTTGGGGGTTTTAAATAAAAATTGATCGATTAGTCTGGTGTTTTGGTCTGGGGATGTGGTGGGGTAAGGGGGGGGGGGGGAGTCCCACGAGTAATCATGCTAAGTGGTCTCTGAGCCTTGCTCTGTGTCGACACCCCCCCCCCCCCCCCCCCCACCCTAACCCCCAGACTACCCGGCTTATCAGGTACATCGGCTTGCTGGTTAAGCCCTTAGTTACGGAATACCTTACAGTTAAGTAGGTACAAAGAGATAAATACAGATCAGTTTATGATCCCTGGAAATGCAGAATTCTCTGAAATGAAGTACATTCATCTCCAAAGCAATTGTTTTGGGAAATTCAGATGTAAATTTGGAAGTCATTGCACTGTATTTGTTTGAAATGAATCTTGGCCATGTCAGAACCAATCCAAACGTACCTGTATGTCCTGTATGTCCTGCTCTGTCCTGTATGTCCTGCTCTGTCCTGCGTGTCCTGTATGTCCTGCTCTGTCTTGCTCTGTCATGTATGTCCTGTATGTCCTGTATGTACTGTATGTCCTGCTCTGTCCTGTATGTCCTGCTCTGTCCTGCGTGTCCTGTATGTCATGCTCTGTCTTGCTCTGTCATGTATGTCCTGTATGTCCTGTATGTCCTGTATGTCCTGTATGTCATGCTCTGTCTTGCTCTGTCATGTATGTCCTGTATGTCCTGTATGTCCTGTATGTCCTGCTCTGTCCTGTATGTCCTGTATGTCCTGTATGTCCTGTATGTCCTGCTCTGTCCTGCGTGTCCTGTATGTCCTGCTCTGTCCTGCTCTGTCCTGTATGTCCTGCTCAGAGCTGCTCTGTCATGTATGTCCTGTATGTCCTGTATGTCCTGTATGTCCTGCTCTGTCCACTATGTCCTGCTCAGAGCTGCTCTGTCCTGTATGTCCTGTATGTCCTGCTCTGTCCTGTATGTCCTGTATGTCCTGCTCTGTCCTGTCTGTCCTGTATGTCCTGCTCTGTCCTGTATGTCCTGCTCTGTCCTGTATGTCCTGTATGTCCTGCTCTGTCCTGTATGTCCTGCTCTGTCCTGTATGTCCTGTATGTCCTGCTCTGTCCTGTTTGTCCTGCTCTGTCCTGTATGTCCTGTATGTCCTGCTCTGTCATGTATGTCCTGCTCTGTCCTGCGTGTCCTGTATGTCCTGCTCTGTCCTGCTCTGTCCTGTATGTCCTGTATGTCCTGCTCGTCCTGCTATGTCCTGCTCTGTCCTGTATGTCCTGCGTGTCCTGTATGTCCTGCTCTGTCCTGTATGTCCTGCTCTGTCCTGCTCTGTCCTGTATGTACTGTATGTCCTGCTCTGTCCTGTATGTCCTGCTCTGTCCTGCGTGTCCTGTATGTCCTGCTCTGTCCTGCTCTGTCCTGTATGTCCTGCTCAGAGCTGCTCTGTCATGTATGTCCTGTATGTCCTGTATGTCCTGTATGTCCTGCTCTGTCCACTATGTCCTGCTCAGAGCTGCTCTGTCCTGTATGTCCTGTATGTCCTGCTAGGTCCTGTATGTCCTGTAGGTCCTGCTCTGTCCTGTCTGTCCTGTATGTCCTGCTCTGTCCTGTATGTCCTGCTCTGTCCTGTATGTCCTGCTCTGTCCTGTATGTCCTGTATGTCCTGCTCTGTCATGTATGTCCTGCTCTGTCCTGCGTGTCCTGTATGTCCTGCTCTGTCCTGCTCTGTCCTGTATGTCCTGTATGTCCTGCTCGTCCTGCTATGTCCTGCTCTGTCCTGTATGTCCTGCGTGTCCTGTATGTCCTGCTCTGTCCTGTATGTCCTGCTCTGTCCTGCTCTGACCTGTATGTACTGTATGTCCTGCTCTGTCCTGTATGTCCTGCTCTGTCCTGCGTGTCCTGTATGTCCTGCTCTGTCCTGCTCTGTCCTGTATGTCCTGCTCAGAGCTGCTCTGTCATGTATGTCCTGTATGTCCTGTATGTCCTGTATGTCCTGCTCTGTCCACTATGTCCTGCTCAGAGCTGCTCTGTCCTGTATGTCCTGTATGTCCTGCTCTGTCCTGTATGGCCTGTATGTCCTGCTCTGTCCTGTCTGTCCTGTATGTCCTGCTCTGTCCTGTATGTCCTGCTCTGTCCTGTATGTCCTGTATGTCCTGCTCTGTCCTGTATGTCCTGCTCTGTCCTGTATGTCCTGCTCTGCCCTGTATGTCCTGTATGTCCTGCTCTGTCCTGTCTGTCCTGTATGTTCTGCTCTGTCCTGTATGTCCTGCTCTGTCCTGTATGTCCTGTATGTCCTGCTCTGTCCTGTATGTCCTGCTCTGTCCTGTATGTCCTGCTCTGTCCTGTATGTCCTGTATGTCCTGCTCTGTCCTGTATGTCATGTATGTCCTGTATGTCCTGTATGTCCTGCTCGTCCTGCTATGTCCTGCTCTGTCATGTATGTCCTGCGTGTCCTGTACCTTGTTGATCCTGACCGGAACCGGAACATGTCGATGCAAGAGTCAACAATGAGACCGGAACTGTTTGTTGATGATTAGCTGATTGTTTGAGTGTCTCTGAGGACTTGTTGATCGTAGGGGGTGCTGGGTGTGGGCAGGGGGAGGGGGAGCTGATCACCATGGGGCTGATTCTCACAGCGTCGGAGAACATTACACTAGAACTTATACATTAACTTTCCGCAACTGACAATGATCTCTCCACGTAAAAGTTACTTTCAGAAACACCTTTAATAGATTTAAGAAATGCTAGGAGCAAGAAGTTTGGTTGTTTGTAAATATCTGGCAAGTGGCAACTGTCCTTATTCTATGACTAAGCAATTCTCGATTCCGTGCAATGTTAATCCATATGTGCGTGAATCGGATTCCAGCAGAATCAGGAATTATAAGTTACAGAATAGGGTTCACGGCACGGCAGTCACAAGTATGTTCGTGCTGCAAGAGTGTATCTTGTGAGTCAAGTGACAATCTAACTGGCACAGGACTTCGCTCACTTGTATTGGCTCTGGTTGCGTCCTGCTATTGGTTAGGGTTCACGGCACGGCAGTCACAAGTATGTTCGTGCTGCAAGAGTGTATCTTGTGAGTCAAGTGACAATCTAACTGGCACAGGACTTCGCTCACTTGTATTGGCTCTGGTTGCGTCCTGCTATTGGTTAGGGTTCACGGCACGGCAGTCACAAGTATGTTCGTGCTGCAAGAGTGTATCTTGTGAGTCAAGTGACAATCTAACTGGCACAGGACTTCGCTCACTTGTATTGGCTCTGGTTGCGTCCTGCTATTGGTTAGGGTTCACGGCACTGCAGTCACAAGTATGTTCGTGCTGCAAGAGTGTATCTTGTGAGTCAAGTGACAATCTAACTGGCACAGGACTTCGCTCACTTGTATTGGCTCTGGTTGCGTCCTGCTATTGGTTAGGGTTCACGGCACTGCAGTCACAAGTATGTTCGTGCTGCAAGAGTGTATCTTGTGAGTCAAGTGACAATCTAACTGGCACAGGACTTCGCTCACTTGTATTGGCTCTGGTTGCGTCCTGCTATTGGTTAGGGTTCACGGCACGGCAGTCACAAGTATGTTCGTGCTGCAAGAGTGTATCTTGTGAGTCAAGTGACAATCTAACTGGCACAGGACTTCGCTCACTTGTATTGGCTCTGGTTGCGTCCTGCTATTGGTTAGGGTTCACGGCACTGCAGTCACAAGTATGTTCGTGCTGCAAGAGTGTATCTTGTGAGTCAAGTGACAATCTAACTGGCACAGGACTTCGCTCACTTGTATTGGCTCTGGTTGCGTCCTGCTATTGGTTAGGGTTCACGGCACGGCAGTCACAAGTATGTTCGTGCTGCAAGAGTGTATCTTGTGAGTCAAGTGACAATTTAACTGGCACAGGACTTCGCTCACTTGTATTGGCTCTGGTTGCGTCCTGCTATTGGTTAGGGTTCACGGCACTGCAGTCACAAGTATGTTCGTGCTGCAAGAGTGTATCTTGTGAGTCAAGTGACAATCTAACTGGCACAGGACTTCGCTCACTTGTATTGGCTCTGGTTGCGTCCTGCTATTGGTTAGGGTTCACGGCACTGCAGTCACAAGTATGTTCGTGCTGCAAGAGTGTATCTTGTGAGTCAAGTGACAATCTAACTGGCACAGGACTTCGCTCACTTGTATTGGCTCTGGTTGCGTCCTGCTATTGGTTTCTTATTGGATTGGGAATGCTTGAGCCAGGACCCAATTGAATCTCAACGATCACATCCTGAATGTATCCAGAAACATGCGCCGACAGCAAACTGTCGACCGCGCAATTTCACCAGCGACAGGAAAATCAAACAATCTCGATCCATCAATCATTCAGGACCACTTTTTAGGGTTTCCTCCTCAAACTGTAGGTCACTTCGTTGCAACTTTATTCAGATCAACAATTCTAAATGGTCCCATTGCAGTACGTATTTATTAGATATTATTAAATATTAGAAAGGTTATTAAAAATGTGTGAAAGCTTTGGACCTTGCTTTAAACGCTCGAGAAAAACGGTTTCCAATAGGCATAAAAAAAACTTTTGTAACAATTCTGATTTCTCCTATGTGTTTTCACTTTATAACTGAGCGCGTGGTTTTTCATCAGTAAAAATTAGATAATAACACAATTCTCCTTATATTACAAAATTGATCCACCTCGTGAACGTCGTACGCCCATTTCAAGATGAGTAATGACGTCAGCACCGCCATTGCCCACGCCGTGCTCGCCGTGACGGGCGCGTGCTCGCTTAAGTACGTGCATCACGAGACGTGGGTGTTCGGCACGTTCGTGCTGCATTGCGTGACGGGAGTGTGCGGCGTCGTGCTTTACAGTAAGTCCTCGACACTAAGTCCTCGACACTAAGTCCTCGACACTAAGTCCTTGACAGTAAGTCCTCTACACTAAGTCCTCGACACTAAGTCCTCGACACTAAGTCCTCGAAACTAAGTCCTTGACAGTAAGTCCTCGACACTAAGTCCTCGACACTAAGTCATCGACAGTAAGTCCTCTACACTAAGTCCACGACACTAAGTCCTCGACACTAAGTCCTTGACAGTAAGTCCTCTACACTAAGTCCTCGACACTAAGTCCTCGACACTAAGTCCTCGAAACTAAGTCCTTGACAGTAAGTCCTCGACACTAAGTCCTCGACACTAAGTCATCGACAGTAAGTCCTCTACACTAAGTCCACGACACTAAGTCCTCGGCACTAAGTCCTCGACACTAAGTCCTCGACACTAAGTCCTCGACAGTAAGTCCTCGACACTAAGTCATCGACAGTAAGTCCTCTACACTAAGTCCTCGACAGTAAGTCCTCCACACTTAGTCCTCTACACTAAGTCCTCGACACTAAGTCCTCGACACTACGTCCTCGACAGTAAGTCCTCGACACTAAGTCCTCGACACTACGTCCTCGACACTAAGTCCTCGACACTAAGTCCTCGACACTAAGTCCTCCACACTAAGTCCTCGACAGTAAGACCTCGACAGTAAGTCTCAATGCAACAGTTGTCAGTTGTGTCTGGACACTGTAGTGCTTACTGTAGGTACGCAACCACTTGTACTGCCACTGTGCATAAAATCATAAATACCTACCTATAAGTTCTAATTATCTTAATTCAGTAGTTAACGAGTCATTCCTTAAATTTGGATCTCCTAAAAGCGATGACTGACTTATAAATGCCAGGCCTACACTTGGCCTAGGCCTACACTTGGCGAAATAAAAAATGAGTTACCTAAACAAACTTGAATGCCATTGCCTGCTGGTCATGTTCCATAACAATAAAATGCAGTTTATTATCATTGGAATGTGATGAGGTCACCTACTAGAGTGAGACAATGATATTGCTTGGACTGACTTCTGATCTAATATTTTTCAGTCAATCAGATTTATATCATAAATCATAAATATATCAGATCTGCTATCATAACCTAAGCAATCAGCATACCAAAGGATTATTAAATATTCAATAACCAATAAAATTCAACAAATGCTAACAAAAGTACATAATGTTTGTAAAAATAAATGTAACATATTGTCCACAACTTTATCCGGAAGTTTTTATGATGTTTTACCTTTGTAGTTTTAATGTAGATATTTAAAATACAACTAAGTAACCACCTTCTGTTGATTGCACCACAAGAACTAAATACTTACTGATAGTGGAGTAAAGATGTCTAAAATTAGTGCATTTGTGATACCTTTCGTGAAAATTGGTACCCTTACTAATTCGAGTATGAGGAATCCAAAAATCAATGGCACCAACCTGAGAAATTAATACTTTCGGCGTAATTAGCATAATTAGCATAATTAATAAACATAGATAAAAAAATATATATAATTTTATAATATGGTCTTTATGAGTATCCATCGAAAGCTCGTCAGGTCTACAATCCATAAAAATCATAAAAAGTTAAATTTTTTCATTCACATAATAATTAACCGCATAATTAATTATTTTATAAAAATCGCCATTCAACAAAAAGCTTAAAATGACCCTCTCAGATTTTGATAAAACTTGGTAGCATTAGTCACAAGCCCAAAGTAAAACATACGTATTTTTTGGTTTGTCCAATTATTAAGCACTTTTGGATTTCCAGGCCCTCAAATAATCAAAATTTTGGTTTCCATTCCTTCACTTGAATTGTTCTGACTTTTACGCCGTTCAAGTCAGAAGATTCGTCTTTTTTAAATTTGGTTATACTAATTATTGGGTACTTATTATAGTATGGTCATTTAAGGGGAAAAAGTCAAAATTTTGGCTTCCAAAATGCCTATTCACAAAAACGTATTTCTTCTAAAGCTGGGTTCCCATACTTCGCTTTCGTTTCGCATTCGGTTCGCTTTCGCCTCGCGAAGTTTGTAGTCGTTTCCATAATTTCTGTTTCGCGTATCCTTGGATACGCGAAACATAAATAGTATTCTGTCAATAGTTAAAAACAAAATGACAAATAATAATCAGATAATAAGCATGAACCGCAAGAAAATGCGGAAAAAGTGAAACTTGAAAGTTGAAACGTCAAAACATATGTGTATTAATCGAATATCGAATATAAGCTCGAGGTCGACCGGAAATGGAGATTCGATATATCGCATCACTTCCGGATTTCGCGCGTTTCGGTTTCGTCGAAGTTGAAGTTGGTCCAACATTTTTGCATTTCAGAGACGAAATTAAACATGGACGGTTTTCTGTGTTAAAAGGTAGCCATTTTGCGAAAGCGAACCGAATGCGAAACGAAAGCGAAGTATGGGAACCCAGCTTAATTGTCAATGCATTATGATGAAATATGGGTTAAATGTACAAAGAAAGGAATTTTGTTATCAAATCAATGGCCAATGGGTATTTAATGTCAAAACACTTTTCTGTGTTAAGGCAGGGGGTTGGGGGGGGGGGGGCAATGTTAATTCAGACTCATTTCTTAAGAGGGGAGAGGACGAATTTCCCAATATTCAGGGTTATTTGTAAGGCGACCAAATATCAATTATTTGTATCCTAGAAATTACGATCGAGAGAAACAAAATGGTGACCCCCCCCCCCCCCCCAGCTCCATGTGGGTCCACGGCGCACGGTTTGCACGGAGCGCATATATGGAGATAAATATTAGTTTGTGAAAGAAAGGAGTAAGTGGATGCTATAAATGTACAAATAATAACACAAAATACGTTTTTGTGAATAGGCATTTTGGAAGCCAAAATTTTGACTTTTCCCCCCTTAAATGACCATACTATAATAAGTACCCAATAATTAGTTTAACCAAATTTAAAAAAGACGAATCTTCTGACTTGAACGGCGTAAAAGTCAGAACAATTCAAGTGAAGGAATGGAAACCAAAATTTTGATTATTTGAGGGCCTGGAAATCCAAAAGTACTCAATAATTGGACAAACCAAAAAATACGTATGTTTTACTTTGGGCTTGTGACTAATGCTACCAAGTTTTATCAAAATCTGAGAGGGTCATTTTAAGCTTTTTGTTGAATGGCGATTTTTATAAAATAATTAATTATGCGGTTAATTATTATGTGAATAAAAAAAATTTAACTTTTTATGATTTATATGGATTGTAGACATGACGAGCTTTCGATGGATACTCATAATGACCATATTATAAAATTATATATATTTTTTTATCTATGTTTATTAATTATGCTAATTATATTAATTACGCAGAAAGTATTAATTTCTCAGGTTGGTGCCATTGATTTTTGGATTCCTCATACTCGAATTAGTAAGGGTACCAATTTTCACGAAAGGTATCACAAACGCACTAATTTGCCATTATATAGGACATCTTGACTCCACTATGAATAAGAATAAACTGGAGCCTACTGAATAGAGACTACCAATCTTAGGTAGGTATAACTTAAAAAACACGACTCTTCCTAACTTGAACCATTCACTTGTAAGGAATACTTGTGTGGGTTCATTCTGCAACTTTAACGTAGTTTCTTCAGCGAGACAACACCTATCGAAGTTGGTCCTTCCCCTTAACCCTCTAATCCTGTTGAACCACCGCCTTCTAGTAACCTCCAACGACACGTTCGAGAAGCTTTACGAGAACGTCTACTTCCTGTCGACCTGCGCCGCTCTGCCGTGCCTGGCGACGCACATGTACCTGGGCAGCCGCTACCAGCGCGAGATCGCCTACCTGCACATCGGCCTCTGCATCATCCCCTTCCTGGGACACTACTCGGGCAAGGGCGACGAGCGCATGCTCGACGTGATCATCGCGCTGGAGTGCGCCTCCATCGGCTTCCTCACCATCACCCAGGAGAACTACTACGGCCTGGGAGCGGCGGTGTGCTACTGCGTCGCCTACTTCTGCTGCGCTAAAGGAGACACCACGATATTCAACCTGCCGACTAAAGACTGCTTCCTCTACGGACTCTCGCTGTTCAATTACTTGGCCATCAGAGGGATCGGCGCGTGGAAGGGATTCTAAAAGACATTAATCGCAAGGCTTTTGATAAACATAATCTAAAAGACAATTGCTGTATTGGTTTATTTGGAATAGTTACGGAATTATATCGTCTTCCACTCGACTGTTGAAAACTTTATAATAATTAATACAATATGCAATGCCAAGTCAAAGAAGTTTACTCACTACCTGGGGCCGTATTCCAGAACTTTTACATTCCCAATTCTGATGGAATCTGATTATGTGCAATGTTAATCCTTATGGCCGTGGCCGGATTCCATCAGGAATGGAATTAGGAAAACGTTCTGGAATACGCCTCCTGCAGCCTCATGCTCAAAAGAATTTAATAATCTACTGGATTCCGTCCTTAAGATTAATGGCACACGGTCTGGTGTTGAGGACTGACATCGCAAATGTCTATACTTGTGGACGCAACTTCTTTTGAGCATGAGGCTGAATGTATAGTGGAATTATAAATGTACAAGTGTTCTTGGTCAAATGGGTTTGGGTAGGACTTTTTGTGATGCGTAATGTGCTAAAATTTCTTTGGCCTCCAGAATTCAGGAAAATTAAGCTACTACAAGATTTGAAAATTAACCTTTTAAGGAGTGCGAAAGGAACGATGATATTTCAGAGGATTAGAGTTCAAGATGACAGGAATGATTTGGGAGAGGAGATTTTAAGTTGAATTGGCAACAGGAAAAGAGTTACGGGAAGATACTTGGGTGAGACTTTGAAGCAGAGAAAAGAAAAGAAGCCTGTTGGAGGAGGACAGCACAGTGGGGCAGACGTGAGTGAAGAGAGGAAGACGTGAGTGAAGAGAGGAAGACGTGAGTGAAGAGAGGAAGACGTGAGTGAAGAGAGGAAGACGTGAGTGAAGAGAAGAAGACGGGAGTGAAGAGAGGAAGACGTGAGTGAAGAGAGGAAGACGTGAGTGAAGAGAAGAAGACGGGAGTGAAGAGAGGAAGACGTGAGTGAAGAGAGGAAGACGTGAGTGAAGAGAGGAAGACGGGAGTGAAGAGAGGAAGACGTGAGTGAAGAAAGGAAGACGGGATGAAAGTTGGAGGAACGGCAGTGGAGGATGACAACATCTGAAATGGTCAGGAGAGGATTTTGTAGACTGAGGATAGACAATTCAGCAAACAATTAACGTCAGGACCGGTAGAGAATACACGCCACAGTGTCTCATGCCATCCTCCTGGTATCTACGGACCTTGGTATGAGTACAAGTGGCCGTTACTCTCTTGTTCTGGACATTGCAATGAGCGACGACCCTGGCGCTGCCGTGTCTCATGCCATCCTCCTGGCGTCGTCGGCGTGGGCGATCAAATATGTGCATCAGGACACTTGGGTGTTCGGGACATTCGCACTGCACGGCGCCACTGGCGTCTGCGGCGTCGTCCTTTACAGTAAGTCCAAGCTACTGGCAGACAACCAATACAACTGCTCTAGGGGTTATTATGGCAACATTGTCCTTGGCGCTATGCTTGCAGTCTTCACCACCGTCCCCGTGCTGCGCGTGTACGAGAACATCCACTTCCTGTCGACCTGCGCAGCTCTGCCGTGCCTGGCGACGCACATGTACTTGAACAGCCGCTACCAGCGCGAGATCGCCTACCTGCACATCGGCCTCTGC
Source organism: Leuctra nigra (assembly GCA_934045905.1). Lineage (NCBI taxonomy): Eukaryota > Metazoa > Arthropoda > Insecta > Plecoptera > Leuctridae > Leuctra > Leuctra nigra. Next base: position 63,511,214 of record OW203761.1, on the reverse strand, counting down.
ATGCTGCCCGTGGTGGAGCGCTACGCGAAGAGAGGCGACGACCAGATGCTCGACGCCGTCATCCTCCTGGAGTGCGCCTCCGTCGGCTTCCTCGCCTACCAGACGGACAACGCCTACGCCATGGGGGCGGCCGTGTGCTACGCGCTCGCCTACTTCGGATGTGCCAAGGGAGGCGATTGGCCCAGCTTCATGTGCGGCTTGGCGGTGTTCAACTACTTGGCTATCAGAGGGATCGGAGTTGTGAACGATACATAGTTCATCGTTCATAGACAATAGTTCATCAGAAGATCTGAATGATATTTATACATGTTGTTTATTCCCGATGGCGTACTTTGAACTTATTCACGGAAGTGCTCTTACAATTAAAACTCATACTGTGACTATGAAAGTGTCTTTTATACCCTCTGCCATGTGATATTTTAACCCAACGGCTGGTGTTTTGGGCCTCGGTCAATATTGAGCGGGATCAGATGTTGGGTGGGTGACCATTCAACTCTGACTTGCCAGTTGCTGCCGTTGAGCAAGAGAGACTGGGGTGTTTGGGGGTTACTGTGACGACCTCCCTCCACCTGTTATCAGTCTCTCGACGGCGCGGGTTGTGGAGGCCCGTGCTGTGAATGTCACACCGTCCTTCGGATGGGACGTTAAGCCGTTGGCCCCTTGGTATCTTTCATAGGAGTAGGCTACATGCCGGTACCGGGTTTCAAATCCTCCCTTCTCTATATTACGTTCTCACTAGTGGAGCCTGGCTCTGTTGAGAATATAGACTTAATAATAATAATACTAACTAAAAGAGTCGTCCATCAATATTCCAGCAAGCCCAGTCCACAATAGAGTGCGTAATCAAAACTAGCAACTTTTAGTGGATCAACTTCTTTCTGCAAATGACATCGAGTCAGTTTATTGACAGCAAAGTGACACTGCGCACGAGCAGAACCAAGATGACCAACCAAAAGTTGCTAGTGTTGCTGGCCTTTAGATCTTACATGGTACAATCGCCTCCGTATGAAGTGATAAGAGCCAGCGATAAAACCAGTCTTGCAACATCCCTCTAGGTATAGAAATATCAATCAATCTATAGGCAACTAACTATACGACTGCGTACGACTGGTCGTATCGCTATAGGAGGGGGTAAGTTTTATCACAACATAATGCGTTGACTAATGACTCCACATATTGTAGTGAAAGAACAAATTCCTGCATTGATCATTGCATTGACGTTGATGTACATGTTAGAGATACATGATACATGTTCTATCATGTACATGTATCATGGAGTTGGAGTTGGTATATTTTGTATTTTGTATAAGACAATCACCAATTTTATTTTCATTAATTAAAACGTTTTGCATCTCAAATCACTGTGAAACCGCTTCACAAAATTTGAGGCCAGTCCAACCATTAAGTATACTAGGAAAACGCTCTGTGTAACGCGTTGATGAGCGAGCACCGACACCGATTTCGAGTTATCGAACTCGAAATCTAACTCATTATGAACTAATAGGAACATTTTGATTTTCGACAAATCAGGAGATATTTTCATTTTTGAACCAATCAAAGGGCAGCTCTCAAAAACTATACACGATTAAGTTAGAGGAAAATTTCAACTCGATCGGAAGAAAATTGTGGCCTCTGCCGTCGGTCCAAACAAAAAAATCAGAGAAAGTGTCCAAAAGTGCAGAATAGAGACGCTCTACGCTCGCTCAACTATTTGTATTCATGATGTTTATACGTGTTTTTACAGTGTATGATTGAAATCATCGCAATATCTCGACTAATTTTCAGTATTTTTGTCCAAGTTTGTGAACGTTTTTATGAATTTGTTTGTAATGCTATGCACAACCATAGCCAATCTTCTTCCTATTCATTAGCGGCTTGTCAACCGCTTCATGACAATAATAGATATTTTGGAAGTTGTTTCAGTTTCAGTTTAGTTCTGGTCAGTTTATAAGTTTGATTCCAATTTAGTTTAACTCCATAGTTAAGCAACAGGTAACAACAGAAAGTGCAGGAGAACAATGCATGTGAATTGTGTTATAGAAACCGGATCCCCACGATCTCGCGAGTGCAGCTGATGCACTGATGCACTTTGCGTGAGAACTGAGTGCAACCCGACGCTGCACGCGCCTCTAGCGTCATCGCAAAGTACTTATCAGGGGCGTGTCCGGCGGTCACGTGTCCGGGTGGAAATCACTGCCCTGTGGATGCAACGCCACGCGACTCCAGAGGGTCGTGACGCGATGTCGGCGGAGGTTTGCTCAAGCGATCACACAGGAGAGCAAACACTCGCATCGGCGTGACTTTCGGCTTTGTGCGGGGATTTGGAGGACATTTAACGGATTGAGCTGTAAATGTCGTCAATAGGGACGACCTGCTGACGTCGTTAGCTACGTGTTTGAGTGCCCTAAGTCGAGAGGAAAATCATGGGAAGGTTCCCTACTACTAGGCCACGGCTCAATCCTTCCTAACATACATCATCATCTCCCCATCATTCATCTGTCGCCATTAGCCTAGTGAATTCAAACACTTCTAAGAAAACAACTTTTTCTGTCGTCTTGTGGACATTGTATTGACCATGATTATATTGTATGAAGTTGTATGAAACTTTTATGGAAATTATAAATACGTAAAAATTGTATTTTTCTAACGCCTGCAACCACTTTGCTGTAAAGTAAATGCATTTCTTTTTGTAAATAATTTTATATAAAATAAATAATAAACACACACAACTATTAAAAAAAAGAATATGGTAAAAATAGGGTAAGGAATCAAAGACAATATTCACCTTAATAAATGAATGAGTCATAACGGTTGAAAAGTCAACGCTGTTTCCGCTTTTTTAACAAATCAAAAATTGATGTTTAGTTTTGTTTTAGGTACATTTGAGGACTTAATACAAATTGAAATCCATAATATTTTGTGTCGTTACCCAGACCATAACAATTCTTAATTAGGTACTCGATTCTTTAGGTACCTGTTTGAAATCAGTTGGTATGAACTTGAGTGAACATTGAATGCTAAGTGTTTGTAACGCATGAAGCAAGAACCCGCTGGAAAAGAGCTGCATGTAATTGTATATTCCACATCGTGGGAACATCCCCCCCCCCCCCTCATGGCTCCAGCCTCATCCCTCGGGACCAGATACAGTCGGGAAGAAGACCCTCATCATTCTTAATTAGTACATGAACAAACGATTTCTAAGTTTTCACTTCCATCGGCGACCGCAGCACAATAGAGGGCGGTGGTCGCGTGTGCGGGAATCCCCGTGTGGATGCGCACAACACGTGCGCAGCGGACACACGTCGCATCCGATGAACAAATAATCAACCATCTGGCGGGCGAGGGGGGGGGGGGGGTGATTGCAGGGGAGGGGGTACTGAGTAATGCACATCATGGAGATATATCGTGATGAGCAGGACACTTGCGTCACAAACGCGTTTTATATCATGATTTGTAGAACAAATTAATGAAAAGTCTGATTAGAAATACACAATGATCAAGTTGAAAAGTGTGTGATGAAATTAAATTGTATTAAATACTTAAATACTTGACATGCATTTGAACCCATTGGTGTTAATATTATGTCAATATTATTGTGATACGCCCCATTATTTCAATTTGACGTTGTTTTAGCCCCATTAAAACCACATTAAAACTGCTCAGATGTCACACGAAGTATACGATAATAATCCTGATATTTATCAAATAGTATATCTATATTATCTATATAATGATAATAGAAAGAAACACAATGTCAATTCAATCCAATTCAATTTTATCTTTATTTGCACATTTATATACAAAAAGGCGACATTCAACATTATCATGACCACATTGGTCGTTGTTGATCTACCATCCATAACCTATTAAAAACAACTAACAACTATTTAAGATAGTAGTCACACTAAACAATAAAAACCACATAAGTAGGCATACTGGCGAAAGTAATAGTAAATAGTTATAAAATGGTTAAAATGTAAAAATTAATAAATACTAAGTACCTATACTATAGAGTTACTACAAATCGAAAGTTGGGACACTAGCAGTAATCAAACTACAGAAATCAATCGAACTACATTCAGTCTCTGGGTTGGTTTGGTTCCTTGCATTGTAGAACAATGTACAGGAACTTAATCAAACAGTAAAGCCCCTTTTACACGGAGCAACTTCTTGTACAACTTCTGTACCATACTTCTGAGTCACACTTCTTGAATGGGAATTAGAAGGAACATGTTTAAAATTCTGTGACAAAAACGTTCGTCGTGTAAATACACTAGGAAAACGCTCTGAGTAACGCGTTGATGAGCGAGCACGGATAACGCGCAACACCTCGAACCGAAATTCTGTTTATCAAAAATGTCCTTAAAAGCCAATAATTCTTGAATTTCGTCACAGACTTGTATGAAAATATCCAACAATTCCTAAAATATTGGTCCCAATAACCACGCAAAGTTTTAAGTTGATCGATTGAACCTTTATGATTAAACGATCCCTTGTTAATTTCCAAAAATCACAGGATTTCGTTCAAATTTTTTTTAAACGGTCATATCAGTTTCATAATATACTACGTTTGAAAATTTCTGCTCCAACAACCTTGAAGTGAAGATTCGAAGATGCCGTGAAATATGAAATTCGTGAAATATGACAGCCAATTAACACGCAAAATATCCGCAAACTGTCAAAAACTTTTGAATTGAAACACAGTTTATAGTCTGAAAATTGTCAAAAATACAGATAATGTTTGACCCGATGACCATGCAAATTTTCAAGTTGATCAGTCAAACGGTTCTGGCTAAAATTTCAAAATGCACATAAAATATTTTTTTAAATTTTAACCAATGAGAGGATTTGGCTGAAAATTTGTAAAATAAGAGACAATGTTGGTGTTAATGACTATGCAAAATATAAGGTCGATCACATTTGTCGAAGTCTATTTTAATTTTTCAGCCTATCAGGAGATGTTTATTTAAATTTCAACCAATCTATGGATTTCAAAAAAAATTTGGGTCAGCAAACAGAAAAGGTTGTCTCTATATGTGTGCAAAATTTCAGATCGATCGGTGAAACGGTGCGACTTCCATTGCTCCAGGTAGCAGCCAAAAAATCAAAAAAAAAATCAAAAAAAAAAAAACAGAGGTCCGTGCCAAAAGAGCCAAATGGAGACGCTCGCTTCGCTCGCTCAAAAATTGTATGAAAAATGGGAATGTGACACAGAAGTTGTTCAAGAAGTTGCACCGTGTAAATGGGGCTTAAGTGTTTATTACAATCACTTCACTGGAGGGGGACGGAATGGATCAAGGGGACCCCCCTCCCCGCACCATTTGCGTTGCACACTAAAGGAATCATGAAATCAAGCTCTAATTGCAAATTGACTGAAGTCCACAAATACTGTTGGATTGAAGTATGTTACAAAATGACTGACGCCACCCAATGTAATGTATGTATGTATGCGATATGATTCATCACGGAAACTGCCCTTATTGATTGTGACGTCATTACCGAAGCATATCAATTATCTCTGCATTTGATTGTCCAGCGCTGCCAGAAACCTCATGAGCCTCTGATGAGGTTCTGACCAGGTTCTGACATCTTGGTTGTCAACATTACAAATGTGAACCTCTAGAAGTTTTTTTTATTTAGAAAAACACATGATATAAACACAGTATAACCGTCACTTGACCAGGAAACACCTAAGAGTTGCTCGTCCGTGGTATGATGCGAACCCCGGACTGAATCATTGCCATGGACTTGCGGCCTTGTAGCACTGATGTAGTGGTAGTGTTGATTGAAACATTGATCATTGCATGTTGCAGTGTGATTTGTCCCCCCGTGGCTTTGTGTCAGTGTTGTGACTGATGATCCGTCACGGGCGGGAGGCGAACCCCGGACTGAATCATTGCCATGGACTTGCGGCCTTGTAGCACTGATGTAGTGGTAGTGTTGATTGAAACATTGATCATTGCATGTTGCAGTGTGATTTGTCCCCCCGTGGCTTTGTGTCAGTGTTGTGACTGATGGTCCGTCACGGGCGGGAGGCGAACCCCGGACTGAATCATTGCCATGGAATTGCGGCCTTGTAGCACTGATGTAGTGGTAGTGTTGATTGAAACATTGATCATTGCATGTTGCAGTGTGATTTGTCCCCCCGTGGCTTTGTGTCAGTGTTGTGACTGATGATCCGTCACGGGCGGGAGGCGAACCCCGGACTGAATCATTGCCATGGACTTGCGGCGTTGTAGCACTGATGTAGTGGTAGTGTTGATTGAAACATTGATCATTGCATGTTGCAGTGTGATTTGTCCCCCCGTGGCTTTGTGTCAGTGTTGTGACTGATGGTCCGTCACGGGCGGGAGGCGAACCCCGGACTGAATCATTGCCATGGACTTGCGGCCTTGTAGCACTGATGTAGTGGTAGTGTTGATTGAAACATTGATCATTGCATGTTGCAGTGTGATTTGTCCCCCCGTGGCTTTGTGTCAGTGTTGTGACTGATGATCCGTCACGGGCGGGAGGCGAACCCCGGACTGAATCATTGCCATGGACTTGCGGCGTTGTAGCACTGATGTAGTGGTAGTGTTGATTGAAACATTGATCATTGCATGTTGCAGTGTGATTTGTCCCCCCGTGGCTTTGTGTCAGTGTTGTGACTGATGGTCCGTCACGGGCGGGAGGCGAACCCCGGACTGAATCATTGCCATGGACTTGCGGCCTTGTAGCACTGATGTAGTGGTAGTGTTGATTGAAACATTGATCATTGCATGTTGCAGTGTGATTTGTCCCCCGTGGCTTTGTGTCAGTGTTGTGACTGATGATCCGTCACGGGCGGGATGCGAACCCCGGACTGAATCATTGCCATGGACTTGCGGCCTTGTAGCACTGATGTAGTGGTAGTGTTGATTGAAACATTGATCATTGCATGTTGCAGTGTGATTTGTCCCCCGTGGCTTTGTGTCAGTGTTGTGACTGATGGTCCGTCACGGGCGGGATGCGAACCCCGGACTGAATAATGGATGTGTGTGTTGTGATGCGGTCCGATGAATAACTCATCGCGATTACGACTGTGTATATGACGTCATCACTTATGCATTAGACGGACCTGAAAGCGCATCACTTCGTTGCGCGCGAATCGGGAATAAAATATAGGATTTTCAATGAAAATTGTGTCAATATGTTAGGTGAGTTTAAGTACAGCTAGTTTGATGAGATATTCTGATACATTGTTGCGTGAAACTGGATCCAAGTTACCAGTGGCGTAACTTCAGCCGTAAAAAAATCCGAAAAAAACAGAGAATTGGTTCTACCCGGTTTGGGGCCTTATTCTGTAACTAATTTTGATTTCGTTTCGGCACGAATTCATTTCCTTGGGCTAAGATAGCATTAATTTGCCGAAATGAATTCTGGCCGAGACGAGATCAAAAAGTTATTCGTTCTCCAACTCCGTGTTCCGTTGTCGTTTAGTTAGCGCAAAAATTAACACCGAGACAAAACGGAGCGTGTGGACAGAAGAGTAAAGTAAATATTTAGTAGACAGGGACGAAATTGACGCCTTCATTCATTCATTCATTCAAAATGTTCTGTTCATTTTATGGAACAGGGAAGATGCATTCATTTCAGATGAACAGCCCCAACAGCTTGTACCTATTTTTTAAAGATTATATAGGTGGTGTTTTAAAGTTATAAATTAATTACTTAATTCTCCCTCGAGAACGGCATTTGGCTCGCACTGTTCTGTGACGTCACTGACCTGTAATGAACTGAGACCAAACAGCTTTAGGCCAATCGCTGGGCTCCGTCAACTTGTTCTGTTCGATGACCTCAAGTCAATCAGAATGCTTTTCCAGCTGAGATTGTGAGTCGGTAATTAAACACACAGAATGAGCCATTCAAGTTGATTTTCTTTTCAGTGCTGAATGTGGTTTTTAACATAATTTAGATTTATATTGACGATAATCAAGTCTGGCATTCCGTTATATCTACTTCAAATCACTGCCTTGATACTTGACTTGCAACGAACAGCCAATCACACATCGGCTCGTTGGTCTAGGGGTATGATTCTCGCTTAGGGTGCGAGAGGTCCCGGGTTCAAATCCCGGACGAGCCCGGACTTTTTTTTATTTCGGAAATAATCTTGAATTCTAATTCATACATTGGATTACGTATCGTCTACACTTTCTTGTCATGTTTTATTTCAAGTATAGCCGACGAAGTATTTCACTGTAATGAACTGAATGTTACTCCACATTATCCGGCAATCTAATCCATCTTCATTTCGATGATGTTATTTAATATCCAACCTCATATTGCTACGTTGTATTGGCTAATTACTTATACAGTCGTGATGACACGCATATTTTGCTAATACCCTGAAAACTAGTTCTTGAAACCAATTCCATTATACATTTCCCGATGATTAGACTAATGATTTTACCACTGTGTTTTGCTCTTGACTTAGCATCAATCATTCAACAATACATAATTATATTTGCCTCAAACATACACTAAATTAACATTCAGACACTGTTAATTATCAATCATCATTCCAGTAAATTACATAATTAAGAAACTTGATTACCTAGTTGTAAATAAATAAATAACTGTTTTGAATGTTGGAAAAACCGTTTAATAAGTGGAAGTTTTTAAGTGAGACGTTCCTATTTTCCAGATCGCGAAAAGAAATGTTAAGTAATTGCTTTGTATTCATTCAGTGATATATTCATCTGCTAATGGTCCTCCCCACCCCACCCCCCGCTCCGCATGGCCAAAATATCAACCCCCTTGCCTTTTACATGGGGTGTTCATGAATAAATAATAACCCTTCGCCTGGTGCTACATAGCGCAAGCGCGTAAACTGCTAACACCACAGCTTTGTTACATGGGCCTAATTCTTTATGCAATTTGCACCCTAACTGAACACGGCTCTGGAATCAAGTTGATTAATGTGGGTTGAGCTCCCCATCAGGCCAGAGTAGCTGCAGATAGTTGTGATTATCGGGATCAGTGACACAAGTGCATATTGAATACATTAGCACGAGTCACTGCAGTAAGCCGATGCACTTCCTGCACTTAGCGCTCTCTTTTACTCCTCCAGCACTCAAATTAATTCTACGAGAAATCGCACCCCGATTTAAAATGATCGGGTCAAAAAGTACATTTTCTAAGAAAAATAGTCTGCATCATCTAGGAACACGAAAGAAAGTACATTTGTATACCTACTTTCTTCATGTCATCCTGTGAAAGTAATTTGACATTGAAGTCAAATTACTTTAACAATAGCTTCATTAAACCTATAAACTTATTGTCGCATTAGCCACCTATGCAGAGCAGGTATTAATCGAATACGCAATTATTATCGTACTAGGAAAACGCTCTGTGTAACGCGTTGATGAGCGAGCACGGATATGCGCAACACATCGAACCGAAATTCTGTCTATTGAAAATGTCATTAAAAGCCAATAATTCTTTAATTTCGTCACAGACTGGTATGAAAATCTTCAAAAATTGAAAATTCCAACAATATTGGTCCCAAAGCATGTAAAGTTTTAAGTTGATCGATTGAACCTGAACCTTTATGATTGAATGGTTCCTTGTTAATTTTCAAAAATCACAGGATCTTGTTCAAAAACTATACCTGGAGACCACTCATATAATATAAGTGTGTTTACACAATATCAGATCGATCTGTTGATTATTAGCGTCATAATTATGCGTTTGAAAGTTTCTGTTCTAACTACCTTGGAACATTGGAACTGAGGCGTCAATGTTGCCGTGATCCATAGCAACAAGCAACACGTCAGTAAAATGTCAATAACTTTTGGATTTAAACACAGATTTGTCTGAAAATTGTCAAAAACACAGATAATGTTGGTCCCAATGACCATGCAAAGTTTTAAGTTGATCGGTCAAACGGTTCTAGTTTAAATTTCAAAAATCACAGTAAAGATGGTTTTAAATTTTAACCAATGGGAGGATTTGGCTGAAACTTTGTATGATTGGGTAAAATGTTAGTGGTAATGACTTGCCAGGGACCGCATAGAGTACGCTAGTATGTGTACAAAATTTCAGATTGATTGCTTGAGCGGTTTGACCTGGGGTGTGACCACACAAAAAACACACACACAGAGAAAGTGCCATAAGAGTACCGTGGTGACGCTCGCTCAATTACTTTTACCTACTGTTCTCTTCTCTAGATATTATTCATGAGGACAAGGACAATTATAAGGAATAATTCATTCAAAAATCTTAATCTTATTTAATTCAGTATTTTGATTGTTTCCACGATGTTAGTAGCTGGTTTGTTTTTAGAACAGCTGTGCTTCAAAGAATTATTACTATTGCGTTAGTTTTGTATCGTTCAATAATGATGTTTCGCGATTGGTTTCTGATTGTTATGCAGTGGAAAGTATGCTGATGGTTTTATTGGCTGTTACTCGAGCACAATGCAGTTGCACTAATGCATTTCATTGCATCACTTCCACCATTCAGTCGCCACCTGTCTCGACATTATGCAAACCCACTGAGTTATTCAACCAATAAAACACTTTTCTATGCAAAACCATTTATTGAGTTGGTTTGCAAAGTATCAGTTGCAATTGGCAAATAGCGCGTTACTTGGAATGGTCTTGTGAGGGCGAAACATCTGCCCTCTAACAGAACCCCACCCATTCTCTGTATCTTTTATCATGCATTGTGACAGACATTTACATATTATGATAATATTACCACACATGCAAAAACTCCGGCAACTTGTTCCCTCTGACTTTATAAGGGTGAAATGAATGGTTATATACACTTTTCATGAAAGCGAGTCAACATTCTAGCTGCCAAAACCAAGAGCATATCGTATATTCTGTCTCAGAGAGAATTTTTAAAAGCTGGTCTATTTATTTTATGATTCGTACAATTTATTACGAAAAGGACAAAGGGAATATGGTAACTTCATTACAGCGTCTCTAGCAGGATCTTCTTCCCCCATTTAATTCCATATTTCAATATTGCGCTGGGTGTATGCCCGCCTGAAGGAGTGCTTAATGCCAACCCTCCTTTCATTGTAAACTTTGCCAGAGTCATAAATTCCATCCTTGATGATCCCAGGAGATGTCAAAATTTCATTTAGAACCGCGATTTCCCTCTCCGGGTTTTTTCTTCTCTTCTTCGCATGTTTTTTCCTTCCTTCTCTTCGCTTGAACATGGTTGTATTTTCTATTAGAGCGTCCCTCGGGAACTCTGCGTGAATAATTGAGTCGGTTTCCCGTGGAATGAGTTCCGGGTTGCATTGGCTGGCGAGGACTCATGCATTATTAGCAGGCGTAGACGAGGTAATCAGGTACTCCTCGACCTGAGACCTCAGACCTGAGACCTGTGCCTGTGCATCGCGCTGGCGAGGACTCATGCATTATTAGCAGGCGTAGACGAGGTAATCAGGTACTCCTCGACCTGAGACCTCAGACCTGAGACCTCAGACCTGAGACCTGAGCCTGTGCATCGCGCTGGCTAGGACTCATGCATTATTAGCAGGCGTAGACGAGGTAATCAGGTACTCCTCGACCTGAGACCTCAGACCTGAGACCTCAGACCTGAGACCTCAGACCTGAGACCTCAGACCTGAGACCTGAGCCTGTGCATCGCGATGGCTAGGACTCATGCATTATTAGCAGGCGTAGACGAGGTAATCAGGTACTCCTCGACCTGAGACCTCAGACCTGAGACCTCAGACCTGAGACCTGAGCCTGTGCATCGCGCTGGCTAGGACTCATGCATTATTAGCAGGCGTAGACGAGGTAATCAGGTACTCCTCGACCTGAGACCTCAGACCTGAGACCTCAGACCTGAGACCTGTGTCTGTGCATCGCGCTGGCAAGGACTCATGCATTATTAGCAGGCGTAGACGAGGTAATCAGGTACTCCTCGACCTGAGACCTCAGACCTGAGACCTCAGACCTGAGACCTGTGTCTGTGCATCGCGCTGGCGAGGACTCATGCATTATAAGCAGGCGTAGACGAGGTAATCAGGTACTCCTCGACCTGAGACCTCAGACCTGAGACCTGAGCCTGTGCATCGCGCTGGCAAGGACTCATGCATTATTAGCAGGCGTAGACGAGGTAATCAGGTACTCCTCGACCTGAGACCTCAGACCTGAGACCTGAGCCTGTGCATCGCGCTGGCAAGGACTCATGCATTATTAGCAGGCGTAGACGAGGTAATCAGGTACTCCTCGACCTGAGACCTCAGACCTGAGCCTGTGCATTGGCTGGCGAGGACTCATGCATTATCAGCAGGCGTAGACGAGGTAATCAGGTACTCCTCGACCTGAGACCTCAGACCTGAGACCTCAGACCTGTGCCGTCATCTTAAGCAAGCTTCACTATCATAGTAAAATCTTTTGGATATAGTTGTGGAAAATGATTTATTTAGACCAGCGATTCGACAGATTTTTTTTTAGTTCCTTTTATTTTGTATTTTTTTGTCTGGGACTTAACGTCGCACTGTTCTGCAGCGAGGCTAATGGCGACGGATGAATAATTATGATGATGATTGGGAGATGATGGTGAAGAGTAGGTAAGGATGGAAGGTGGGAAGGAGGTGGTCGTGGCCTATTAGTAGGGTACCTTCCCAGCATTTGCCTGTCGACTGAAGGAAAACCACGAAAAAAAACCCAGTCAGAAAGGCGCGGGATCGGACCCGGGCCTCCGGAATACAAGTTCAGAGCGTTACCACTCAGCCAACCTGTTATCAATTGCAACTGGACATTATGTAATGGTCCTGAAGGTCCTGAAGATGACGGGAGGTTAAAATACCTTTGAAAAGCTTATGATCTCTAATTTGTACAAACACGTGTCCATCTTGTCTGATGTTAAGATGGCGGCGGCGTCTGTCTGGTTGCCTCGAGTAACAAGAAGTCAAATACAAGTACTGTAAGGGCAGGTATTACACAAGATGGCGGCGGCGTCTGTCTGGTTGCCTCGAGTAACAAGAAGTCAAATACAAGTACTGTAAGGGCAGGTATTACACAAGATGGCGGCGGCGTCTGTCTGGTTGCCCCAAGTAACAAGAAGTCAAATACAAGTACTGTAAGGGCAGGTATTACACAAGATGGCGGCGGCGTCTGTCTGGTTGCCTCAAGTAACAAGAAGTCTACAAGTACTGTAAGGGCAGGTATTACACAAGATGGCGGCGGCGTCTGTCTGGTTGCCTCAAGTAACAAGAAGTCAAATACAAGTACTGTAAGGGCAGGTATTACACAAGATGGCGGCGGCGTCTGTCTGGTTGCCTCAAGTACCAAGAAGTCAAATACAAGTACTGTAAGAGCAGGTATTACACAAGATGGCGGCGGCGTCTGTCTGGTTGCCTCAAGTAACAAGAAGTCAAATACAAGTACTGTAAGGGCAGGTATTACACAAGATGGCGGCGGCGTCTGTCTGGTTGCCTCAAGTAACAAGAAGTCAAATACAAGTACTGTAAGGGCAGGTATTACACAAGATGGCGGCGGCGTCTGTCTGGTTGCCTCAAGTAACAAGAAGTCAAATACAAGTACTGTAAGGGCAGGTATTACACAAGATGGCGGCGGCGTCTGTCTGGTTGCCTCAAGTACCAAGAAGTCAAATACAAGTACTGTAAGGGCAGGTATTACACAAGATGGCGGCGGCGTCTGTCTGGTTGCCTCAAGTAACAAGAAGTCAAATACAAGTACTGTAAGGGCAGGTATTACACAAGATGGCGGCGGCGTCTGTCTGGTTGCCTCAAGGAACAAGAAGTCAAATACAAGTACTGTAAGGGCAGGTATTACACAAGATGGCGGCGGCGTCTGTCTGGTTGCCTCAAGGAACAAGAAGTCAAATACAAGTACTGTAAGGGCAGGTATTACACAAGATGGCGGCGGCGTCTGTCTGGTTGCCTCAAGTAACAAGAAGTCAAATACAAGTACTGTAAGGGCAGGTATTACACAAGATGGCGGCGGCGTCTGTCTGGTTGCCTCAAGTAACAAGAAGTCAAATACAAGTACTGTAAGGGCAGGTATTACACAAGATGGCGGCGGCGTCTGTCTGGTTGCCTCAAGTACCAAGAAGTCAAATACAAGTACTGTAAGGGCAGGTATTACACAAGATGGCGGCGGCGTCTGTCTGGTTGCCTCGAGTAACAAGAAGTCAAATACAAGTACTGTAAGGGCAGGTATTACACAAGATGGCGGCGGCGTCTGTCTGGTTGCCTCAAGTACCAAGAAGTCAAATACAAGTACTGTAAGGGCAGGTATTACACAAGATGGCGGCGGCGTCTGTCTGGTTGCCTCAAGGAACAAGAAGTCAAATACAAGTACTGTAAGGGCAGGTATTACACAAGATGGCGGCGGCGTCTGTCTGGTTGCCTCAAGTAACAAGAAGTCTACAAGTACTGTAAGGGCAGGTATTACACAAGATGGCGGCGGCGTCTGTCTGGTTGCCTCAAGTAACAAGAAGTCAAATACAAGTACTGTAAGGGCAGGTATTACACAAGATGGCGGCGGCGTCTGTCTGGTTGCCCCAAGTAACAAGAAGTCAAATACAAGTACTGTAAGGGCAGGTATTACACAAGATGGCGGCGGCGTCTGTCTGGTTGCCTCAAGTAACAAGAAGTCAAATACAAGTACTGTAAGGGCAGGTATTACACAAGATGGCGGCGGCGTCTGTCTGGTTGCCTCAAGTACCAAGAAGTCAAATACAAGTACTGTAAGGGCAGGTATTACACAAGATGGCGGCGGCGTCTGTCTGGTTGCCTCAAGTAACAAGAAGTCAAATACAAGTACTGTAAGGGCAGGTATTACACAAGATGGCGGCGGCGTCTGTCTGGTTGCCCCAAGTAACAAGAAGTCAAATACAAGTACTGTAAGGGCAGGTATTACACAAGATGGCGGCGGCGTCTGTCTGGTTGCCTCGAGTAACAAGAAGTCAAATACAAGTACTGTAAGGGCAGGTATTACACAAGATGGCGGCGGCGTCTGTCTGGTTGCCTCAAGTAACAAGAAGTCAAATACAAGTACTGTAAGGGCAGGTATTACACAAGATGGCGGCGGCGTCTGTCTGGTTGCCTCGAGTAACAAGAAGTCAAATACAAGTACTGTAAGGGCAGGTATTACACAAGATGGCGGCGGCGTCTGTCTGGTTGCCTCAAGTACCAAGAAGTCAAATACAAGTACTGTAAGGGCAGGTATTACACAAGATGGCGGCGGCGTCTGTCTGGTTGCCTCAAGTAACAAGAAGTCAAATACAAGTACTGTAAGGGCAGGTATTACACAAGATGGCGGCGGCGTCTGTCTGGTTGCCTCAAGTACCAAGAAGTCAAATACAAGTACTGTAAGGGCAGGTATTACACAAGATGGCGGCGGCGTCTGTCTGGTTGCCTCAAGGAACAAGAAGTCAAATACAAGTACTGTAAGGGCAGGTATTACACAAGATGGCGGCGGCGTCTGTCTGGTTGCCTCAAGTAACAAGAAGTCTACAAGTACTGTAAGGGCAGGTATTACACAAGATGGCGGCGGCGTCTGTCTGGTTGCCCCAAGTAACAAGAAGTCAAATACAAGTACTGTAAGGGCAGGTATTACACAAGATGGCGGCGGCGTCTGTCTGGTTGCCCCAAGTAACAAGAAGTCAAATACAAGTACTGTAAGGGCAGGTATTACACAAGATGGCGGCGGCGTCTGTCTGGTTGCCCCAAGTAACAAGAAGTCAAATACAAGTACTGTAAGGGCAGGTATTACACAAGATGGCGGCGGCGTCTGTCTGGTTGCCCCAAGTAACAAGAAGTCAAATACAAGTACTGTAAGGGCAGGTATTACACAAGATGGCGGCGGCGTCTGTCTGGTTGCCTCAAGTAACAAGAAGTCAAATACAAGTACTGTAAGGGCAGGTATTACACAAGATGGCGGCGGCGTCTGTCTGGTTGCCTCAAGTAACATGAAGTCAAATACAAGTACTGTAAGGGCAGGTATTACACAAGATGGCGGCGGCGTCTGTCTGGTTGCCTCAAGTAACAAGAAGTCAAATACAAGTACTGTAAGGGCAGGTATTACACAAGATGGCGGCGGCGTCTGTCTGGTTGCCTCAAGTAACAAGAAGTCAAATACAAGTACTGTAAGGGCAGGTATTACACAAGATGGCGGCGGCGTCTGTCTGGTTGCCTCAAGTAACAAGAAGTCAAATACAAGTACTGTAAGGGCAGGTATTACACAAGATGGCGGCGGCGTCTGTCTGGTTGCCTCAAGTACCAAGAAGTCAAATACAAGTACTGTAAGGGCAGGTATTACACAAGATGGCGGCGGCGTCTGTCTGGTTGCCTCAAGTACCAAGAAGTCAAATACAAGTACTGTAAGGGCAGGTATTACACAAGATGGCGGCGGCGTCTGTCTGGTTGCCTCAAGTAACAAGAAGTCAAATACAAGTACTGTAAGGGCAGGTATTACACAAGATGGCGGCGGCGTCTGTCTGGTTGCCTCAAGTAACAAGAAGTCAAATACAAGTACTGTAAGGGCAGGTATTACACAAGATGGCGGCGGCGTCTGTCTGGTTGCCTCAAGGAACAAGAAGTCAAATACAAGTACTGTAAGGGCAGGTATTACACAAGATGGCGGCGGCGTCTGTCTGGTTGCCTCAAGTAACAAGAAGTCAAATACAAGTACTGTAAGGGCAGGTATTACACAAGATGGCGGCGGCGTCTGTCTGGTTGCCTCAAGTAACAAGAAGTCAAATACAAGTACTGTAAGGGCAGGTATTACACAAGATGGCGGCGGCGTCTGTCTGGTTGCCTCAAGTAACAAGAAGTCAAATACAAGTACTGTAAGGGCAGGTATTACACAAGATGGCGGCGGCGTCTGTCTGGTTGCCTCAAGTAACAAGAAGTCAAATACAAGTACTGTAAGGGCAGGTATTACACAAGATGGCGGCGGCGTCTGTCTGGTTGCCTCAAGTAACAAGAAGTCAAATACAAGTACTGTAAGGGCAGGTATTACACAAGATGGCGGCGGCGTCTGTCTGGTTGCCTCAAGTAACAAGAAGTCAAATACAAGTACTGTAAGGGCAGGTATTACACAAGATGGCGGCGGCGTCTGTCTGGTTGCCTCAAGTAACAAGAAGTCAAATACAAGTACTGTAAGGGCAGGTATTACACAAGATGGCGGCGGCGTCTGTCTGGTTGCCTCAAGTAACAAGAAGTCAAATACAAGTACTGTAAGGGCAGGTATTACACAAGATGGCGGCGGCGTCTGTCTGGTTGCCTCAAGTAACAAGAAGTCAAATACAAGTACTGTAAGGGCAGGTATTACACAAGATGGCGGCGGCGTCTGTCTGGTTGCCTCAAGTAACAAGAAGTCAAATACAAGTACTGTAAGGGCAGGTATTACACAAGATGGCGGCGGCGTCTGTCTGGTTGCCTCAAGTAACAAGAAGTCAAATACAAGTACTGTAAGGGCAGGTATTACACAAGATGGCGGCGGCGTCTGTCTGGTTGCCTCAAGTACCAAGAAGTCAAATACAAGTACTGTAAGGGCAGGTATTACACAAGATGGCGGCGGCGTCTGTCTGGTTGCCTCAAGTAACAAGAAGTCAAATACAAGTACTGTAAGGGCAGGTATTACACAAGATGGCGGCGGCGTCTGTCTGGTTGCCTCAAGTAACAAGAAGTCAAATACAAGTACTGTAAGGGCAGGTATTACACAAGATGGCGGCGGCGTCTGTCTGGTTGCCTCAAGTAACAAGAAGTCAAATACAAGTACTGTAAGGGCAGGTATTACACAAGATGGCGGCGGCGTCTGTCTGGTTGCCTCAAGTAACAAGAAGTCAAATACAAGTACTGTAAGGGCAGGTATTACACAAGATGGCGGCGGCGTCTGTCTGGTTGCCTCAAGGAACAAGAAGTCAAATACAAGTACTGTAAGGGCAGGTATTACACAAGATGGCGGCGGCGTCTGTCTGGTTGCCTCAAGTAACAAGAAGTCAAATACAAGTACTGTAAGGGCAGGTATTACACAAGATGGCGGCGGCGTCTGTCTGGTTGCCTCAAGTAACAAGAAGTCAAATACAAGTACTGTAAGGGCAGGTATTACACAAGATGGCGGCGGCGTCTGTCTGGTTGCCTCAAGTAACAAGAAGTCAAATACAAGTACTGTAAGGGCAGGTATTACACAAGATGGCGGCGGCGTCTGTCTGGTTGCCTCAAGTACCAAGAAGTCAAATACAAGTACTGTAAGGGCAGGTATTACACAAGATGGCGGCGGCGTCTGTCTGGTTGCCTCAAGTAACAAGAAGTCAAATACAAGTACTGTAAGGGCAGGTATTACACAAGATGGCGGCGGCGTCTGTCTGGTTGCCTCAAGTAACAAGAAGTCAAATACAAGTACTGTAAGGGCAGGTATTACACAAGATGGCGGCGGCGTCTGTCTGGTTGCCTCAAGGAACAAGAAGTCAAATACAAGTACTGTAAGGGCAGGTATTACACAAGATGGCGGCGGCGTCTGTCTGGTTGCCCCAAGTAACAAGAAGTCAAATACAAGTACTGTAAGGGCAGGTATTACACAAGATGGCGGCGGCGTCTGTCTGGTTGCCTCAAGTAACAAGAAGTCAAATACAAGTACTGTAAGGGCAGGTATTACACAAGATGGCGGCGGCGTCTGTCTGGTTGCCTCAAGGAACAAGAAGTCAAATACAAGTACTGTAAGGGCAGGTATTACACAAGATGGCGGCGGCGTCTGTCTGGTTGCCTCAAGTACCAAGAAGTCAAATACAAGTACTGTAAGGGCAGGTATTACACAAGATGGCGGCGGCGTCTGTCTGGTTGCCTCAAGTACCAAGAAGTCAAATACAAGTACTGTAAGGGCAGGTATTACACAAGATGGCGGCGGCGTCTGTCTGGTTGCCTCAAGTAACAAGAAGTCAAATACAAGTACTGTAAGGGCAGGTATTACACAAGATGGCGGCGGCGTCTGTCTGGTTGCCTCAAGTAACAAGAAGTCAAATACAAGTACTGTAAGGGCAGGTATTACACAAGATGGCGGCGGCGTCTGTCTGGTTGCCTCAAGTACCAAGAAGTCAAATACAAGTACTGTAAGGGCAGGTATTACACAAGATGGCGGCGGCGTCTGTCTGGTTGCCTCAAGTACCAAGAAGTCAAATACAAGTACTGTAAGGGCAGGTATTACACAAGATGGCGGCGGCGTCTGTCTGGTTGCCTCAAGGAACAAGAAGTCAAATACAAGTACTGTAAGGGCAGGTATTACACAAGATGGCGGCGGCGTCTGTCTGGTTGCCTCAAGTAACAAGAAGTCAAATACAAGTACTGTAAGGGCAGGTATTACACAAGATGGCGGCGGCGTCTGTCTGGTTGCCTCAAGTACCAAGAAGTCAAATACAAGTACTGTAAGGGCAGGTATTACACAAGATGGCGGCGGCGTCTGTCTGGTTGCCTCAAGTAACAAGAAGTCAAATACAAGTACTGTAAGGGCAGGTATTACACAAGATGGCGGCGGCGTCTGTCTGGTTGCCTCAAGTAACAAGAAGTCAAATACAAGTACTGTAAGGGCAGGTATTACACAAGATGGCGGCGGCGTCTGTCTGGTTGCCTCAAGTAACAAGAAGTCTACAAGTACTGTAAGGGCAGGTATTACACAAGATGGCGGCGGCGTCTGTCTGGTTGCCTCAAGTACCAAGAAGTCAAATACAAGTACTGTAAGGGCAGGTATTACACAAGATGGCGGCGGCGTCTGTCTGGTTGCCTCAAGTACCAAGAAGTCAAATACAAGTACTGTAAGGGCAGGTATTACACAAGATGGCGGCGGCGTCTGTCTGGTTGCCTCAAGTAACAAGAAGTCAAATACAAGTACTGTAAGGGCAGGTATTACACAAGATGGCGGCGGCGTCTGTCTGGTTGCCTCAAGTAACAAGAAGTCAAATACAAGTACTGTAAGGGCAGGTATTACACAAGATGGCGGCGGCGTCTGTCTGGTTGCCTCAAGTAACAAGAAGTCAAATACAAGTACTGTAAGGGCAGGTATTACACAAGATGGCGGCGGCGTCTGTCTGGTTGCCTCGAGTAACAAGAAGTCAAATACAAGTACTGTAAGGGCAGGTATTACACAAGATGGCGGCGGCGTCTGTCTGGTTGCCTCAAGTAACAAGAAGTCAAATACAAGTACTGTAAGGGCAGGTATTACACAAGATGGCGGCGGCGTCTGTCTGGTTGCCTCAAGTAACAAGAAGTCAAATACAAGTACTGTAAGGGCAGGTATTACACAAGATGGCGGCGGCGTCTGTCTGGTTGCCTCAAGTACCAAGAAGTCAAATACAAGTACTGTAAGGGCAGGTATTACACAAGATGGCGGCGGCGTCTGTCTGGTTGCCTCAAGTAACAAGAAGTCAAATACAAGTACTGTAAGGGCAGGTATTACACAAGATGGCGGCGGCGTCTGCCTGGTTGCCTCAAGTACCAAGAAGTCAAATACAAGTACTGTAAGGGCAGGTATTACACAAGATGGCGGCGGCGTCTGTCTGGTTGCCTCGAGTAACAAGAAGTCAAATACAAGTACTGTAAGGGCAGGTATTACACAAGATGGCGGCGGCGTCTGTCTGGTTGCCTCAAGGAACAAGAAGTCAAATACAAGTACTGTAAGAGCAGGTATTACACAAGATGGCGGCGGCGTCTGTCTGGTTGCCTCAAGTAACAAGAAGTCAAATACAAGTACTGTAAGGGCAGGTATTACACAAGATGGCGGCGGCGTCTGTCTGGTTACCTCAAGTAACAAGAAGTCAAATACAAGTACTGTAAGGGCAGGTATTACACAAGATGGCGGCGGCGTCTGTCTGGTTGCCTCAAGTAACAAGAAGTCAAATACAAGTACTGTAAGGGCAGGTATTACACAAGATGGCGGCGGCGTCTGTCTGGTTGCCTCAAGTAACAAGAAGTCAAATACAAGTACTGTAAGGGCAGGTATTACACAAGATGGCGGCGGCGTCTGTCTGGTTGCCTCGAGTACCAAGAAGTCAAATACAAGTACTGTAAGGGCAGGTATTACACAAGATGGCGGCGGCGTCTGTCTGGTTGCCTCAAGTAACAAGAAGTCTACAAGTACTGTAAGGGCAGGTATTACACAAGATGGCGGCGGCGTCTGTCTGGTTGCCTCAAGTACCAAGAAGTCAAATACAAGTACTGTAAGGGCAGGTATTACACAAGATGGCGGCGGCGTCTGTCTGGTTGCCTCAAGTAACAAGAAGTCAAATACAAGTACTGTAAGGGCAGGTATTACACAAGATGGCGGCGGCGTCTGTCTGGTTGCCTCAAGTAACAAGAAGTCTACAAGTACTGTAAGGGCAGGTATTACACAAGATGGCGGCGGCGTCTGTCTGGTTGCCTCAAGTAACAAGAAGTCAAATACAAGTACTGTAAGGGCAGGTATTACACAAGATGGCGGCGGCGTCTGTCTGGTTGCCTCAAGTACCAAGAAGTCAAATACAAGTACTGTAAGGGCAGGTATTACACAAGATGGCGGCGGCGTCTGTCTGGTTGCCTCGAGTAACAAGAAGTCAAATACAAGTACTGTAAGGGCAGGTATTACACAAGATGGCGGCGGCGTCTGTCTGGTTGCCTCAAGTACCAAGAAGTCAAATACAAGTACTGTAAGGGCAGGTATTACACAAGATGGCGGCGGCGTCTGTCTGGTTGCCTCAAGTACCAAGAAGTCAAATACAAGTACTGTAAGGGCAGGTATTACACAAGATGGCGGCGGCGTCTGTCTGGTTGCCTCAAGTAACAAGAAGTCAAATACAAGTACTGTAAGGGCAGGTATTACACAAGATGGCGGCGGCGTCTGTCTGGTTGCCTCAAGGAACAAGAAGTCAAATACAAGTACTGTAAGGGCAGGTATTACACAAGATGGCGGCGGCGTCTGTCTGGTTGCCTCGAGTAACAAGAAGTCAAATACAAGTACTGTAAGGGCAGGTATTACACAAGATGGCGGCGGCGTCTGTCTGGTTGCCTCAAGTAACAAGAAGTCAAATACAAGTACTGTAAGGGCAGGTATTACACAAGATGGCGGCGGCGTCTGTCTGGTTGCCTCAAGTAACAAGAAGTCAAATACAAGTACTGTAAGAGCAGGTATTACACAAGATGGCGGCGGCGTCTGTCTGGTTGCCTCAAGTACCAAGAAGTCAAATACAAGTACTGTAAGGGCAGGTATTACACAAGATGGCGGCGGCGTCTGTCTGGTTGCCTCAAGTAACAAGAAGTCAAATACAAGTACTGTAAGGGCAGGTATTACACAAGATGGCGGCGGCGTCTGTCTGGTTGCCTCAAGTAACAAGAAGTCAAATACAAGTACTGTAAGGGCAGGTATTACACAAGATGGCGGCGGCGTCTGTCTGGTTGCCTCAAGTAACAAGAAGTCAAATACAAGTACTGTAAGGGCAGGTATTACACAAGATGGCGGCGGCGTCTGTCTGGTTGCCCCAAGTAACAAGAAGTCAAATACAAGTACTGTAAGGGCAGGTATTACACAAGATGGCGGCGGCGTCTGTCTGGTTGCCCCAAGTAACAAGAAGTCAAATACAAGTACTGTAAGGGCAGGTATTACACAAGATGGCGGCGGCGTCTGTCTGGTTGCCTCAAGTAACAAGAAGTCAAATACAAGTACTGTAAGGGCAGGTATTACACAAGATGGCGGCGGCGTCTGTCTGGTTGCCTCAAGTACCAAGAAGTCAAATACAAGTACTGTAAGGGCAGGTATTACACAAGATGGCGGCGGCGTCTGTCTGGTTGCCTCAAGTACCAAGAAGTCAAATACAAGTACTGTAAGGGCAGGTATTACACAAGATGGCGGCGGCGTCTGTCTGGTTGCCTCAAGTAACAAGAAGTCAAATACAAGTACTGTAAGGGCAGGTATTACACAAGATGGCGGCGGCGTCTGTCTGGTTGCCTCAAGTAACAAGAAGTCAAATACAAGTACTGTAAGGGCAGGTATTACACAAGATGGCGGCGGCGTCTGTCTGGTTGCCTCGAGTAACAAGAAGTCAAATACAAGTACTGTAAGGGCAGGTATTACATAAGATGGCGGCGGCGTCTGTCTGGTTGCCTCAAGTACCAAGAAGTCAAATACAAGTACTGTAAGGGCAGGTATTACACAAGATGGCGGCGGCGTCTGTCTGGTTGCCTCAAGTACCAAGAAGTCAAATACAAGTACTGTAAGGGCAGGTATTACACAAGATGGCGGCGGCGTCTGTCTGGTTGCCCCAAGTAACAAGAAGTCAAATACAAGTACTGTAAGGGCAGGTATTACACAAGATGGCGGCGGCGTCTGTCTGGTTGCCTCAAGTAACAAGAAGTCAAATACAAGTACTGTAAGGGCAGGTATTACACAAGATGGCGGCGGCGTCTGTCTGGTTGCCTCAAGTACCAAGAAGTCAAATACAAGTACTGTAAGGGCAGGTATTACACAAGATGGCGGCGGCGTCTGTCTGGTTGCCTCAAGTAACAAGAAGTCAAATACAAGTACTGTAAGGGCAGGTATTACACAAGATGGCGGCGGCGTCTGTCTGGTTGCCTCAAGGAACAAGAAGTCAAATACAAGTACTGTAAGGGCAGGTATTACACAAGATGGCGGCGGCGTCTGTCTGGTTGCCTCAAGTACCAAGAAGTCAAATACAAGTACTGTAAGGGCAGGTATTACACAAGATGGCGGCGGCGTCTGTCTGGTTGCCTCAAGTACCAAGAAGTCAAATACAAGTACTGTAAGGGCAGGTATTACACAAGATGGCGGCGGCGTCTGTCTGGTTGCCTCAAGTAACAAGAAGTCAAATACAAGTACTGTAAGGGCAGGTATTACACAAGATGGCGGCGGCGTCTGTCTGGTTGCCTCAAGTAACAAGAAGTCAAATACAAGTACTGTAAGGGCAGGTATTACACAAGATGGCGGCGGCGTCTGTCTGGTTGCCTCAAGTAACAAGAAGTCTACAAGTACTGTAAGGGCAGGTATTACACAAGATGGCGGCGGCGTCTGTCTGGTTGCCTCAAGTAACAAGAAGTCAAATACAAGTACTGTAAGGGCAGGTATTACACAAGATGGCGGCGGCGTCTGTCTGGTTGCCTCAAGTAACAAGAAGTCAAATACAAGTACTGTAAGGGCAGGTATTACACAAGATGGCGGCGGCGTCTGTCTGGTTGCCTCAAGTAACAAGAAGTCTACAAGTACTGTAAGGGCAGGTATTACACAAGATGGCGGCGGCGTCTGTCTGGTTGCCTCAAGTAACAAGAAGTCAAATACAAGTACTGTAAGGGCAGGTATTACACAAGATGGCGGCGGCGTCTGTCTGGTTGCCTCAAGTAACAAGAAGTCAAATACAAGTACTGTAAGGGCAGGTATTACACAAGATGGCGGCGGCGTCTGTCTGGTTGCCTCAAGTAACAAGAAGTCAAATACAAGTACTGTAAGGGCAGGTATTACACAAGATGGCGGCGGCGTCTGTCTGGTTGCCTCAAGTAACAAGAAGTCACCCTACAAACACTGGGAGGTCCCTGGACGCGTCCTAGGCCGTCCCAGATGGGCGTACGGGCCTGCCCAGGGACCTCCCGTCTTATGGGTGATTAGCATGGAGTGAGACTCCCGGGGCCTGCCACTGGGAATAAGCCCGGGCGGCGCCATGGGCCGTCCCATGACGCCCGCGCGGGAGGTATGGGCCGTCCCTGGACCCTCCCGGGCGGCCCGCGCGGGAGGCATAGGCCGGCCCTGGCCCCCGCCCGGGCGGCCCGCGCGGGAGCAGCTGCTCGCTCTGTAGCCCCCTCCCCCTACGCACATTCCATAACGGTCACGTGCTAGCTTGCTAGGTACACTCTCATTCAAAATGCAGTACCTACAAAACGTGCCTCTGATCCAGACACGTGCATATAGGCACTAATTTTGAATGCGAATGTACCTGGAAAAAATACGTTTCATTAAGACATAATTAATTGCAAACGTGAGTGACACGAGAAACGGGATTTTTTCACAATTTCGGAGAGTGGGCGTTGCCATACGAAAAAAATAATCCAGGTATTTTCTTCCAGGGTCAATGTATTAGTTCACAGTTCACGGAATATTTCACAACAGTTGTAATTTGTTATGTCAACTAGAAGAACAGTAGGTACCTACTCAAACACATTAGAAATGCATTTAAATGGTCAAATATTAATAAAAAAAAATAGCCGGTATATTATAAAGTTAATCAGTGGTTATTGGAAGTTATTTTATCTCGCCATGTTTCCCTATTGTTTGAAAGCTGTTCCACTGACCTGACACATTACCTAAGGTACCTCCTACTGTTTTTATTTTTAACGCATTTTTATTTGGAGGAAATATTTTGGGATCATTTGAAATCCTCAACTTGACTGTCACATAATGGGGAAGTCTCGTGAAATTCAGATTTCAGAATAATAGACTATTATTTTATGAAAGTTGATTATGTTGCTGAACACAGATGTGATTTTATTTTTGCTGTGGGATGAATAGTTTTCAAGGAATGAATTTACAAAGTTTGATTACTTTTAACAGGAAAATTTACAGAAAATTGACAGATGATCCACAATGGTAACACATTAGTGTAAGTGGATTCTTGTAATACGTCGTTTTTCCCGCCAAAAGTCCCATTATAATTGAATTTCATTTGCATGAATTAATTTTTAACATTTCGCGGGTGACAAATGTCAGTAATTATTTGCGTTGATATTTAAAAACTTACTGGAACAAAATTTCTAGAGACTTAAGTATTACCTACCTTATTCATACAAAAATGAAGAAGGATAAAAAGATCCATAATTTTTGTTTATGAATCGGTTGTTGGATTTTGAAATTAGCAATTATTTTTTGATAATCTCTTACAGGACGATTGAATCGTTTCAATAATAATTTTTTCACGTACTATTCCCTACTTACTTAGGTACTATATTGTTTTGATAAATTACAAAAAATAAAATGCTACACATAGGAGATTCACTGCAATTGAATTTTAGGAATAATAAAGAGCAGGAAAACACACGAAAATTAAAAAAAAAACAGTTTCATATAATATAAACGTATATTATTGTAAAAGATTATACTACCACATCACTTAAAATTTTTAAATGTCCTTCAACCTTCACACGTCACATAGTATCAAAACATTCTGAGGTAGGTACTACCTGGCAGTGAGTCTGGCACGCTGTCTCTTTATCGACAAGACACAATTCGGATTTTACTTCACTCACGGATATGTTGGCACAATTTTTCATCTTCAGTTTTTCAAGAAAATGAATGCTATTGAATACGTATTTCTTTCATCTGAAAAAATAAAATTGCAAAGTATTTAGGTAATGTACCTTGTACTAATAATGTTCGCAAGATATTTGCAATTATTTATTATTGTAGGTACAGATTCTAACCTAAACAAGATTTATACAAGATCTTGAAAAGTTTAGCAAGATCATGCAGCGTAAAAAATTTACACAAAAAATAAAAAACACTTCTAAGTGTTTTTTATTTTTTGTGTAAATTTTTATTCGGTGAGACCAATGAAAGTCCAACATTTACAAGATCTTGTTATCAGTAAGATCTTGTTAATTTTGTCAATATTTAACACTATTATTATGCTATGCTCAAAAGAATTTTCCGATTTAATGGCCAGATACTGGATTCCATCCATAAATTATTAGCACACGGTCTTGTGGTGTCGAGGACTGACATCCGCAATCTACGTGGATGCAACTTCTTTTGAGCATGAGGCTGCCTAGCAAATAGTTTCTACCTACTACACAAGAACTATTTATGTAAATAACTGCAATAGCAGATAGCTGCAAATAACAGTCTTTACAAAAATTTTAAAAATTGAATTTTTGGCACAGAGTGATCCCTAAAAAAAAGAAAGATAGATTCAATGAAGAATTTGTAAATTGATAGGATAAACTTCTTGGCAATGAATAATACAAAAATCACTTTTGTGTTGTGTGACCTGCCACAATTCGAGAAAATAAGGAACACAACTGACCTCTGGTGGATTTTGTGGTACTAGTTAAATGGCGGCTATCAAGGGCGCATTTGCATAAATATAAATACAAATATTTGATATAGTTGTTTGTTATGGCCAAGAAAGTAAATTTATAGCTAAATATCAATTTAATTTGTTTTTTGTTTTTTCACTGCTTTATGGAAACACGAAATGTAAAAACAAACAAATTAATATGTGGACCTGATAGTAGCCATCTTGCCAGAAGTGGCTCCATCACGTATCACTTATTTGTGGGAATAATCACTTGAGGTAAAATTATTACCATTAGGTACACTATTTATTTAAAACCCCAATAAAAATTTGAAACATTCTATATTGCATAAATGTGATTTATAGGTAAGGTTAGAGGAAATACTACACATATAAAATACTAAAATGTGGCTTACCATCAGAGAGTTCTGAATCATTACATCTGTAGGGTAGGTAACATTTAATCCATTAACTCGATGAAGTCCCAAGTCCTGTGCATCTTCAGAATTCTTGCTAATTTGCCAAGAAGTAAATTTACTTTTTAATTGAAGTAGGTAGGCAATTAAATCGACTCTAGAATAAGAGCAGGGCAAGTTCACGGTGAATCTGTAGAACCTACAAAAAGTAAGGTGAAAGTTAGCAACTCAAATTAATTTCCTCTCAGCCATTCCGTGTTACGGGTGTACGGGTGTAAGATGCTATGTTCAGCATCTTATTCATCAAAATAAAAATAGTTAGGATCATTGTGCAGCCTTCTAAATTTTTTATGTAATTTACATGGTTCGACACGAAATTTAAATTTAAATGCGGTCCCACAATTTTACTGATAACAAAATAACTATTCAAACTTAAAAAAAAACTGATTACATATTTGGAATCAGCAAGAAAATACCATGAATTTAATATAAAAACATGCTGATTTATTTACATTTAATAATTCAGCAGTCATATGTATTATGTGGCATATGTCTGCATTCGCATGGAATGGCTGCTCTCTTACCACCGGCGCGTTAGAGGAAATTCAAAAGGTGCGGTTTATTTTTTTGGATGACAACATTCAATCTCAAAAATTTTACTACGTATTTGAATGAAGCGGGACCACCATTCAATGTATGTATCTACTACCTCCGACAAGAATGTAATTTCCATGCAACATAATTTTTACTTTCGGATCACAGCAAAAATGTTTGTTATTGGCCTTGTAAGGTACCTACATAAACAAAAATAATTGATGTATATCTAAAATCCTTGATAAAGTTAAATAATTAAACATAATGAAAATATTTACCACTCTGCTCGGTTCGGTTCTTAATGTTTCGGCTCGGTTTGACGATACAGCTTGGTTCGCTCGCAGGACGAATACGCGCTTTGTTTCTGGAGTTCAATATCTTAATAGCCTATTTTCTTCCAGAGTAGATTCACCTTTAACAAGTAACATTATTAAAACTGCAGTAGGTGCCTTGGTAGGTATGTGGGATGGTTATTGGTTAATGTAGAGGTGAAAATATTCCCAAAATAGGCGGAGGTACGTACTAGGTACCTACAGGTAGGGTTCCTACTGACTACTACCACTGATATGTATATACTACCACGCCAAGCAAACTGTTTACCTACTTTATTTATTTTATAAATACCTAAACTACCTAGTTGGAAATTTTACTTTGCATAAATTGCTACATTTCAAAAATTTACATGTGAGGTTAATGTTTACTGAACATTGGTCACACTACCTATTGGTTTATTAGTATCCCCAGCATACAAAACTAAAGTAACAACGATTAATGCCTGGATACTTATGTAGTTGTGATGAAGACTCACCTTCAATGGGTTGTATGGCTCTGTGATGAAAATCCAAACAAAAGAGGCACAACAAAACTGTAATTATTTCACGATTTGTGTCACATTAAATGGTTTGAACTGAGACAAACTATTCAGCAGTGAACACTGCATTCACGGACACAGATAATAATTGAAATCACATTCAAAATCACTCAAAAGGACGTAAACTACACACTCATGACACTCTGTAAAATATCAACAAACGTCAAACGCCGCGTTTGAAATGAAGAAGGGAGAACGGAAACAAGTTGATTCACGAAGATGGCCGACTGCCGAGTTCATAAAAGAAACTTTACTAATAACGTTTAAAATGGTATGAATACTTTGCTTTGGAATTGTAAACATATTTATTCTTAAATCAATATATACATGTGAAATGTAGATGTAATTATTATAGAAATGAAGTTATAAATATGAAAAAAATAAGTCATTAGAGCAGCTCAAATTCAAACAGTCGTAGCGCCCGCGCGGGCCGTCCCTAGCCATTCCCGGGCGGGACCAAGACGGGACATTCCTAGAAATTTTACAGCCAGATAAAACGGATCGGTTGGGCTCCGTTGGGCAGGCCCAGGGCATGCCCTAGTAGTTCCCGCCCGGGACGTCCCACTTGGGCGCTAGATGGGCAGAAGCCCGGGCCGCCCAGTGTTTGTAGGGACAAGTACTGTAAGGGCAGGTATTACACAAGATGGCGGCGGCGTCTGTCTGGTTGCCTCAAGTAACAAGAAGTCAAATACAAGTACTGTAAGGGCAGGTATTACACAAGATGGCGGCGGCGTCTGTCTGGTTGCCTCAAGTAACAAGAAGTCAAATACAAGTACTGTAAGGGCAGGTATTACACAAGATGGCGGCGGCGTCTGTCTGGTTGCCTCAAGTAACAAGAAGTCTACAAGTACTGTAAGGGCAGGTATTACACAAGATGGCGGCGGCGTCTGTCTGGTTGCCTCAAGTAACAAGAAGTCAAATACAAGTACTGTAAGGGCAGGTATTACACAAGATGGCGGCGGCGTCTGTCTGGTTGCCTCAAGTAACAAGAAGTCAAATACAAGTACTGTAAGGGCAGGTATTACACAAGATGGCGGCGGCGTCTGTCT
The DNA here is from genome assembly GCA_934045905.1 of Leuctra nigra. Lineage (NCBI taxonomy): Eukaryota > Metazoa > Arthropoda > Insecta > Plecoptera > Leuctridae > Leuctra > Leuctra nigra. The sequence continues at coordinate 63,481,293 of OW203761.1, read as the reverse complement.
GGTTGCCTCAAGTAACAAGAAGTCAAATACAAGTACTGTAAGGGCAGGTATTACACAAGATGGCGGCGGCGTCTGTCTGGTTGCCTCAAGTAACAAGAAGTCAAATACAAGTACTGTAAGGGCAGGTATTACACAAGATGGCGGCAGCGTCTGTCTGGTTGCCCCAAGTAACAAGAAGTCAAATACAAGTACTGTAAGGGCAGGTATTACACAAGATGGCGGCGGCGTCTGTCTGGTTGCCTCAAGTAACAAGAAGTCAAATACAAGTACTGTAAGGGCAGGTATTACACAAGATGGCGGCGGCGTCTGTCTGGTTGCCTCAAGTAACAAGAAGTCAAATACAAGTACTGTAAGGGCAGGTATTACACAAGATGGCGGCGGCGTCTGTCTGGTTGCCTCAAGTAACAAGAAGTCAAATACAAGTACTGTAAGGGCAGGTATTACACAAGATGGCGGCGGCGTCTGTCTGGTTGCCTCAAGTACCAAGAAGTCAAATACAAGTACTGTAAGGGCAGGTATTACACAAGATGGCGGCGGCGTCTGTCTGGTTGCCTCAAGTACCAAGAAGTCAAATACAAGTACTGTAAGGGCAGGTATTACACAAGATGGCGGTGGCGTCTGTCTGGTTGCCTCAAGTAACAAGAAGTCAAATACAAGTACTGTAAGGGCAGGTATTACACAAGATGGCGGCGGCGTCTGTCTGGTTGCCTCAAGTAACAAGAAGTCAAATACAAGTACTGTAAGGGCAGGTATTACACAAGATGGCGGCGGCGTCTGTCTGGTTGCCTCAAGTAACAAGAAGTCAAATACAAGTACTGTAAGGGCAGGTATTACACAAGATGGCGGCGGCGTCTGTCTGGTTGCCTCAAGTAACAAGAAGTCAAATACAAGTACTGTAAGGGCAGGTATTACACAAGATGGCGGCGGCGTCTGTCTGGTTGCCCCAAGTAACAAGAAGTCAAATACAAGTACTGTAAGGGCAGGTATTACACAAGATGGCGGCGGCGTCTGTCTGGTTGCCTCAAGTAACAAGAAGTCAAATACAAGTACTGTAAGGGCAGGTATTACACAAGATGGCGGCGGCGTCTGTCTGGTTGCCTCAAGTAACAAGAAGTCAAATACAAGTACTGTAAGGGCAGGTATTACACAAGATGGCGGCGGCGTCTGTCTGGTTGCCTCAAGTAACAAGAAGTCAAATACAAGTACTGTAAGGGCAGGTATTACACAAGATGGCGGCGGCGTCTGTCTGGTTGCCTCAAGTAACAAGAAGTCAAATACAAGTACTGTAAGGGCAGGTATTACACAAGATGGCGGCGGCGTCTGTCTGGTTGCCCCAAGTAACAAGAAGTCAAATACAAGTACTGTAAGGGCAGGTATTACACAAGATGGCGGCGGCGTCTGTCTGGTTGCCTCAAGTAACAAGAAGTCAAATACAAGTACTGTAAGGGCAGGTATTACACAAGATGGCGGCGGCGTCTGTCTGGTTGCCTCAAGTAACAAGAAGTCAAATACAAGTACTGTAAGGGCAGGTATTACACAAGATGGCGGCGGCGTCTGTCTGGTTGCCTCAAGTACCAAGAAGTCAAATACAAGTACTGTAAGGGCAGGTATTACACAAGATGGCGGCGGCGTCTGTCTGGTTGCCTCAAGTAACAAGAAGTCAAATACAAGTACTGTAAGGGCAGGTATTACACAAGATGGCGGCGGCGTCTGTCTGGTTGCCTCAAGTAACATGAAGTCAAATACAAGTACTGTAAGGGCAGGTATTACACAAGATGGCGGCGGCGTCTGTCTGGTTGCCTCAAGTAACAAGAAGTCAAATACAAGTACTGTAAGGGCAGGTATTACACAAGATGGCGGTGGCGTCTGTCTGGTTGCCTCAAGTAACAAGAAGTCAAATACAAGTACTGTAAGGGCAGGTATTACACAAGATGGCGGCGGCGTCTGTCTGGTTGCCTCAAGTAACAAGAAGTCAAATACAAGTACTGTAAGGGCAGGTATTACACAAGATGGCGGCGGCGTCTGTCTGGTTGCCTCAAGTAACAAGAAGTCAAATACAAGTACTGTAAGGGCAGGTATTACACAAGATGGCGGCGGCGTCTGTCTGGTTGCCTCAAGTAACAAGAAGTCAAATACAAGTACTGTAAGGGCAGGTATTACACAAGATGGCGGCGGCGTCTGTCTGGTTGCCTCAAGTAACAAGAAGTCAAATACAAGTACTGTAAGGGCAGGTATTACACAAGATGGCGGCGGCGTCTGTCTGGTTGCCTCAAGTAACAAGAAGTCAAATACAAGTACTGTAAGGGCAGGTATTACACAAGATGGCGGCGGCGTCTGCTGGTTGCCTCAAGGAACAAGAAGTCAAATACAAGTACTGTAAGGGCAGGTATTACACAAGATGGCGGCGGCGTCTGTCTGGTTGCCTCAAGTAACAAGAAGTCAAATACAAGTACTGTAAGGGCAGGTATTACACAAGATGGCGGCGGCGTCTGTCTGGTTGCCTCAAGTAACAAGAAGTCAAATACAAGTACTGTAAGGGCAGGTATTACACAAGATGGCGGCGGCGTCTGTCTGGTTGCCTCAAGTAACAAGAAGTCAAATACAAGTACTGTAAGGGCAGGTATTACACAAGATGGCGGCGGCGTCTGTCTGGTTGCCTCAAGTAACAAGAAGTCAAATACAAGTACTGTAAGGGCAGGTATTACACAAGATGGCGGCGGCGTCTGTCTGGTTGCCTCAAGTAACAAGAAGTCAAATACAAGTACTGTAAGGGCAGGTATTACACAAGATGGCGGCGGCGTCTGCTGGTTGCCTCAAGGAACAAGAAGTCAAATACAAGTACTGTAAGGGCAGGTATTACACAAGATGGCGGCGGCGTCTGTCTGGTTGCCTCAAGTAACAAGAAGTCAAATACAAGTACTGTAAGGGCAGGTATTACACAAGATGGCGGCGGCGTCTGTCTGGTTGCCTCAAGTAACAAGAAGTCAAATACAAGTACTGTAAGGGCAGGTATTACACAAGATGGCGGCGGCGTCTGTCTGGTTGCCTCAAGTAACAAGAAGTCAAATACAAGTACTGTAAGGGCAGGTATTACACAAGATGGCGGCGGCGTCTGTCTGGTTGCCTCAAGTACCAAGAAGTCAAATACAAGTACTGTAAGGGCAGGTATTACACAAGATGGCGGCGGCGTCTGTCTGGTTGCCTCAAGTAACAAGAAGTCAAATACAAGTACTGTAAGGGCAGGTATTACACAAGATGGCGGTGGCGTCTGTCTGGTTGCCTCAAGTAACAAGAAGTCAAATACAAGTACTGTAAGGGCAGGTATTACACAAGATGGCGGCGGCGTCTGTCTGGTTGCCTCAAGTAACAAGAAGTCAAATACAAGTACTGTAAGGGCAGGTATTACACAAGATGGCGGCGGCGTCTGTCTGGTTGCCCCAAGTAACAAGAAGTCAAATACAAGTACTGTAAGGGCAGGTATTACACAAGATGGCGGCGGCGTCTGTCTGGTTGCCTCAAGTAACAAGAAGTCAAATACAAGTACTGTAAGGGCAGGTATTACACAAGATGGCGGCGGCGTCTGTCTGGTTGCCCCAAGTAACAAGAAGTCAAATACAAGTACTGTAAGGGCAGGTATTACACAAGATGGCGGCGGCGTCTGTCTGGTTGCCTCAAGTAACAAGAAGTCAAATACAAGTACTGTAAGGGCAGGTATTACACAAGATGGCGGCGGCGTCTGTCTGGTTGCCTCAAGTACCAAGAAGTCAAATACAAGTACTGTAAGGGCAGGTATTACACAAGATGGCGGCGGCGTCTGTCTGGTTGCCTCAAGTAACAAGAAGTCAAATACAAGTACTGTAAGGGCAGGTATTACACAAGATGGCGGCGGCGTCTGTCTGGTTGCCCCAAGTAACAAGAAGTCAAATACAAGTACTGTAAGGGCAGGTATTACACAAGATGGCGGCGGCGTCTGTCTGGTTGCCTCAAGTAACAAGAAGTCAAATACAAGTACTGTAAGGGCAGGTATTACACAAGATGGCGGCGGCGTCTGTCTGGTTGCCTCAAGTAACAAGAAGTCAAATACAAGTACTGTAAGGGCAGGTATTACACAAGATGGCGGCGGCGTCTGTCTGGTTGCCTCAAGTACCAAGAAGTCAAATACAAGTACTGTAAGGGCAGGTATTACACAAGATGGCGGCGGCGTCTGTCTGGTTGCCTCGAGTAACAAGAAGTCAAATACAAGTACTGTAAGGGCAGGTATTACACAAGATGGCGGCGGCGTCTGTCTGGTTGCCTCAAGTACCAAGAAGTCAAATACAAGTACTGTAAGGGCAGGTATTACACAAGATGGCGGCGGCGTCTGTCTGGTTGCCTCAAGTAACAAGAAGTCAAATACAAGTACTGTAAGGGCAGGTATTACACAAGATGGCGGCGGCGTCTGTCTGGTTGCCTCAAGTAACAAGAAGTCAAATACAAGTACTGTAAGGGCAGGTATTACACAAGATGGCGGCGGCGTCTGTCTGGTTGCCTCAAGTACCAAGAAGTCAAATACAAGTACTGTAAGGGCAGGTATTACACAAGATGGCGGCGGCGTCTGTCTGGTTGCCTCAAGTAACAAGAAGTCAAATACAAGTACTGTAAGGGCAGGTATTACACAAGATGGCGGCGGCGTCTGTCTGGTTGCCCCAAGTAACAAGAAGTCAAATACAAGTACTGTAAGGGCAGGTATTACACAAGATGGCGGCGGCGTCTGTCTGGTTGCCTCAAGTACCAAGAAGTCAAATACAAGTACTGTAAGGGCAGGTATTACACAAGATGGCGGCGGCGTCTGTCTGGTTGCCTCAAGTAACAAGAAGTCAAATACAAGTACTGTAAGGGCAGGTATTACACAAGATGGCGGCGGCGTCTGTCTGGTTGCCTCAAGTAACAAGAAGTCAAATACAAGTACTGTAAGGGCAGGTATTACACAAGATGGCGGCGGCGTCTGTCTGGTTGCCTCAAGTAACAAGAAGTCAAATACAAGTACTGTAAGGGCAGGTATTACACAAGATGGCGGCGGCGTCTGTCTGGTTGCCTCAAGTAACAAGAAGTCAAATACAAGTACTGTAAGGGCAGGTATTACACAAGATGGCGGCGGCGTCTGTCTGGTTGCCTCAAGTAACAAGAAGTCAAATACAAGTACTGTAAGGGCAGGTATTACACAAGATGGCGGCGGCGTCTGTCTGGTTGCCTCGAGTAACAAGAAGTCAAATACAAGTACTGTAAGGGCAGGTATTACACAAGATGGCGGCGGCGTCTGTCTGGTTGCCTCAAGTAACAAGAAGTCAAATACAAGTACTGTAAGGGCAGGTATTACACAAGATGGCGGCGGCGTCTGTCTGGTTGCCTCAAGTAACAAGAAGTCAAATACAAGTACTGTAAGGGCAGGTATTACACAAGATGGCGGCGGCGTCTGTCTGGTTGCCTCAAGTAACAAGAAGTCAAATACAAGTACTGTAAGGGCAGGTATTACACAAGATGGCGGCGGCGTCTGTCTGGTTGCCTCAAGTAACAAGAAGTCAAATACAAGTACTGTAAGGGCAGGTATTACACAAGATGGCGGCGGCGTCTGTCTGGTTGCCCCAAGTAACAAGAAGTCAAATACAAGTACTGTAAGGGCAGGTATTACACAAGATGGCGGCGGCGTCTGTCTGGTTGCCTCAAGTAACAAGAAGTCAAATACAAGTACTGTAAGGGCAGGTATTACACAAGATGGCGGCGGCGTCTGTCTGGTTGCCTCAAGTAAGAAGAAGTCTACAAGTACTGTAAGGGCAGGTATTACACAAGATGGCGGCGGCGTCTGTCTGGTTGCCTCAAGTAACAAGAAGTCAAATACAAGTACTGTAAGGGCAGGTATTACACAAGATGGCGGCGGCGTCTGTCTGGTTGCCTCAAGTAACAAGAAGTCAAATACAAGTACTGTAAGAGCAGGTATTACACAAGATGGCGGCGGCGTCTGTCTGGTTGCCTCAAGTAACAAGAAGTCAAATACAAGTACTGTAAGGGCAGGTATTACACAAGATGGCGGCGGCGTCTGTCTGGTTGCCTCAAGTAACAAGAAGTCAAATACAAGTACTGTAAGGGCAGGTATTACACAAGATGGCGGCGGCGTCTGTCTGGTTGCCTCAAGTAACAAGAAGTCAAATACAAGTACTGTAAGGGCAGGTATTACACAAGATGGCGGCGGCGTCTGTCTGGTTGCCTCAAGTAACAAGAAGTCAAATACAAGTACTGTAAGGGCAGGTATTACACAAGATGGCGGCGGCGTCTGTCTGGTTGCCTCAAGTAACAAGAAGTCAAATACAAGTACTGTAAGGGCAGGTATTACACAAGATGGCGGCGGCGTCTGTCTGGTTGCCTCAAGTAACAAGAAGTCAAATACAAGTACTGTAAGGGCAGGTATTACACAAGATGGCGGCGGCGTCTGTCTGGTTGCCTCAAGTACCAAGAAGTCAAATACAAGTACTGTAAGGGCAGGTATTACACAAGATGGCGGCGGCGTCTGTCTGGATGCCTCAAGTACCAAGAAGTCAAATACAAGTACTGTAAGGGCAGGTATTACACAAGATGGCGGCGGCGTCTGTCTGGTTGCCTCAAGTAACAAGAAGTCAAATACAAGTACTGTAAGGGCAGGTATTACACAAGATGGCGGCGGCGTCTGTCTGGTTGCCTCAAGGAACAAGAAGTCAAATACAAGTACTGTAAGGGCAGGTATTACACAAGATGGCGGCGGCGTCTGTCTGGTTGCCTCAAGTAACAAGAAGTCAAATACAAGTACTGTAAGGGCAGGTATTACACAAGATGGCGGCGGCGTCTGTCTGGTTGCCTCAAGTAACAAGAAGTCAAATACAAGTACTGTAAGGGCAGGTATTACACAAGATGGCGGCGGCGTCTGTCTGGTTGCCTCAAGTACCAAGAAGTCAAATACAAGTACTGTAAGGGCAGGTATTACACAAGATGGCGGCGGCGTCTGTCTGGTTGCCTCAAGTACCAAGAAGTCAAATACAAGTACTGTAAGGGCAGGTATTACACAAGATGGCGGCGGCGTCTGTCTGGTTGCCTCGAGTAACAAGAAGTCAAATACAAGTACTGTAAGGGCAGGTATTACACAAGATGGCGGCGGCGTCTGTCTGGTTGCCTCAAGTACCAAGAAGTCAAATACAAGTACTGTAAGGGCAGGTATTACACAAGATGGCGGCGGCGTCTGTCTGGTTGCCCCAAGTAACAAGAAGTCAAATACAAGTACTGTAAGGGCAGGTATTACACAAGATGGCGGCGGCGTCTGTCTGGTTGCCTCAAGTAACAAGAAGTCAAATACAAGTTACTGTAAGGGCAGGTATTACACAAGATGGCGGCGGCGTCTGTCTGGTTGCCTCAAGTAACAAGAAGTCAAATACAAGTACTGTAAGGGCAGGTATTACACAAGATGGCGGCGGCGTCTGTCTGGTTGCCTCAAGTAACAAGAAGTCAAATACAAGTACTGTAAGGGCAGGTATTACACAAGATGGCGGCGGCGTCTGTCTGGTTGCCTCAAGAACAAGAAGTCAAATACAAGTACTGTAAGAGCAGGTATTACACAAGATGGCGGCGGCGTCTGTCTGGTTGCCTCAAGTAACAAGAAGTCAAATACAAGTACTGTAAGGGCAGGTATTACACAAGATGGCGGCGGCGTCTGTCTGGTTGCCTCAAGTAACAAGAAGTCAAATACAAGTACTGTAAGAGCAGGTATTACACAAGATGGCGGCGGCGTCTGTCTGGTTGCCTCAAGTAACAAGAAGTCAAATACAAGTACTGTAAGGGCAGGTATTACACAAGATGGCGGCGGCGTCTGTCTGGTTGCCTCAAGTAACAAGAAGTCAAATACAAGTACTGTAAGGGCAGGTATTACACAAGATGGCGGCGGCGTCTGTCTGGTTGCCTCAAGTAACAAGAAGTCAAATACAAGTACTGTAAGGGCAGGTATTACACAAGATGGCGGCGGCGTCTGTCTGGTTGCCTCAAGTACCAAGAAGTCAAATACAAGTACTGTAAGGGCAGGTATTACACAAGATGGCGGCGGCGTCTGTCTGGTTGCCTCAAGTAACAAGAAGTCAAATACAAGTACTGTAAGGGCAGGTATTACACAAGATGGCGGCGGCGTCTGTCTGGTTGCCTCAAGTAACAAGAAGTCAAATACAAGTACTGTAAGGGCAGGTATTACACAAGATGGCGGCGGCGTCTGTCTGGTTGCCTCAAGTACCAAGAAGTCTACAAGTACTGTAAGGGCAGGTATTACACAAGATGGCGGCGGCGTCTGTCTGGTTGCCTCAAGTAACAAGAAGTCAAATACAAGTACTGTAAGAGCAGGTATTACACAAGATGGCGGCGGCGTCTGTCTGGTTGCCTCAAGTAACAAGAAGTCAAATACAAGTACTGTAAGAGCAGGTATTACACAAGATGGCGGCGGCGTCTGTCTGGTTGCCTCAAGTACCAAGAAGTCAAATACAAGTACTGTAAGGGCAGGTATTACACAAGATGGCGGCGGCGTCTGTCTGGTTGCCTCAAGTACCAAGAAGTCAAATACAAGTACTGTAAGGGCAGGTATTACACAAGATGGCGGTGGCGTCTGTCTGGTTGCCTCAAGTAACAAGAAGTCAAATACAAGTACTGTAAGGGCAGGTATTACACAAGATGGCGGCGGCGTCTGTCTGGTTGCCTCAAGTAACAAGAAGTCAAATACAAGTACTGTAAGGGCAGGTATTACACAAGATGGCGGCGGCGTCTGTCTGGTTGCCTCAAGGAACAAGAAGTCAAATACAAGTACTGTAAGGGCAGGTATTACACAAGATGGCGGCGGCGTCTGTCTGGTTGCCTCAAGGAACAAGAAGTCAAATACAAGTACTGTAAGGGCAGGTATTACACAAGATGGCGGTGGCGTCTGTCTGGTTGCCTCAAGTAACAAGAAGTCAAATACAAGTACTGTAAGGGCAGGTATTACACAAGATGGCGGCGGCGTCTGTCTGGTTGCCTCAAGTAACAAGAAGTCAAATACAAGTACTGTAAGGGCAGGTATTACACAAGATGGCGGTGGCGTCTGTCTGGTTGCCTCAAGTAACAAGAAGTCAAATACAAGTACTGTAAGGGCAGGTATTACACAAGATGGCGGCGGCGTCTGTCTGGTTGCCTCAAGTAACAAGAAGTCAAATACAAGTACTGTAAGGGCAGGTATTACACAAGATGGCGGCGGCGTCTGTCTGGTTGCCTCAAGGAACAAGAAGTCAAATACAAGTACTGTAAGGGCAGGTATTACACAAGATGGCGGCGGCGTCTGTCTGGTTGCCTCAAGTAACAAGAAGTCAAATACAAGTACTGTAAGGGCAGGTATTACACAAGATGGCGGCGGCGTCTGTCTGGTTGCCTCAAGTAACAAGAAGTCAAATACAAGTACTGTAAGGGCAGGTATTACACAAGATGGCGGCGGCGTCTGTCTGGTTGCCTCAAGTAACAAGAAGTCAAATACAAGTACTGTAAGAGCAGGTATTACACAAGATGGCGGCGGCGTCTGTCTGGTTGCCTCAAGTACCAAGAAGTCAAATACAAGTACTGTAAGGGCAGGTATTACACAAGATGGCGGCGGCGTCTGTCTGGTTGCCTCAAGTAACAAGAAGTCAAATACAAGTACTGTAAGGGCAGGTATTACACAAGATGGCGGCGGCGTCTGTCTGGTTGCCTCAAGTAACAAGAAGTCAAATACAAGTACTGTAAGGGCAGGTATTACACAAGATGGCGGCGGCGTCTGTCTGGTTGCCTCAAGTACCAAGAAGTCAAATACAAGTACTGTAAGGGCAGGTATTACACAAGATGGCGGCGGCGTCTGTCTGGTTGCCTCGAGTAACAAGAAGTCAAATACAAGTACTGTAAGGGCAGGTATTACACAAGATGGCGGCGGCGTCTGTCTGGTTGCCTCAAGTACCAAGAAGTCAAATACAAGTACTGTAAGGGCAGGTATTACACAAGATGGCGGCGGCGTCTGTCTGGTTGCCTCAAGTAACAAGAAGTCAAATACAAGTACTGTAAGGGCAGGTATTACACAAGATGGCGGCGGCGTCTGTCTGGTTGCCTCAAGTAACAAGAAGTCAAATACAAGTACTGTAAGGGCAGGTATTACACAAGATGGCGGCGGCGTCTGTCTGGTTGCCTCAAGTACCAAGAAGTCAAATACAAGTACTGTAAGGGCAGGTATTACACAAGATGGCGGCGGCGTCTGTCTGGTTGCCTCAAGTACCAAGAAGTCAAATACAAGTACTGTAAGGGCAGGTATTACACAAGATGGCGGCGGCGTCTGTCTGGTTGCCTCGAGTAACAAGAAGTCAAATACAAGTACTGTAAGGGCAGGTATTACACAAGATGGCGGCGGCGTCTGTCTGGTTGCCTCAAGTACCAAGAAGTCAAATACAAGTACTGTAAGGGCAGGTATTACACAAGATGGCGGCGGCGTCTGTCTGGTTGCCTCGAGTAACAAGAAGTCAAATACAAGTACTGTAAGGGCAGGTATTACACAAGATGGCGGCGGCGTCTGTCTGGTTGCCTCAAGTACCAAGAAGTCAAATACAAGTACTGTAAGGGCAGGTATTACACAAGATGGCGGCGGCGTCTGTCTGGTTGCCTCAAGTAACAAGAAGTCAAATACAAGTACTGTAAGGGCAGGTATTACACAAGATGGCGGTGGCGTCTGTCTGGTTGCCTCAAGTAACAAGAAGTCAAATACAAGTACTGTAAGGGCAGGTATTACACAAGATGGCGGCGGCGTCTGTCTGGTTGCCTCAAGTAACAAGAAGTCAAATACAAGTACTGTAAGAGCAGGTATTACACAAGATGGCGGCGGCGTCTGTCTGGTTGCCTCAAGTAACAAGAAGTCAAATACAAGTACTGTAAGGGCAGGTATTACACAAGATGGCGGCGGCGTCTGCTGGTTGCCCCAAGTAACAAGAAGTCAAATACAAGTACTGTAAGGGCAGGTATTACACAAGATGGCGGCGGCGTCTGTCTGGTTGCCTCAAGTAACAAGAAGTCAAATACAAGTACTGTAAGGGCAGGTATTACACAAGATGGCGGCAGCGTCTGTCTGGTTGCCTCAAGTAACAAGAAGTCAAATACAAGTACTGTAAGGGCAGGTATTACACGGTATTACCAAAGAGATATGGAGGATTAACTAAATATTGGACTTAATTGGCGGCATCAACCAATCAGATATAGATACTTTAAAATGTTTGAAACAGTTGAATTTAATCCAAAATTTAGTAAATCTGGCACAATTTAACTTTGGTAATACCGGCAGCGCGATTGTGTAAGCTTCACTCCGAGTTGGACGAGCATCGTCTAATCTCGTCCCGTCCATCTCCTAGATGCTGAGTGTGTAACTCACTTTAGAGATGTAGTCCGTCTAACTCTGGCTAGAGGTGTAGTAATCCATCTCGTCCATCGTCCATCTCCTAGATGCTGAGTGTGTAACTCACTTTAGAGATGTAGTCCGTCTAACTCTGGCTAGAGGTGTAGTAATCCATCTCGTCCATCGTCCATCTCCTAGATGCTGATGTGTAACTCACTTTAGAGATGTAGTCCGTCTAACTCTGGCTAGAGGTGTAGTAATCCATCTCGTCCCGTCCATCTCCTAGATGCTGAGTGTGTAACTCACTTTAGAGATGTAGTCCGTCTAACTCTGGCTAGAGGTGTAGTAATCCATCTCGTCCATCGTCCATCTCCTAGATGCTGAGTGTGTAACTCACTTTAGAGATGTAGTCCGTCTAACTCTGGCTAGAGGTGTAGTAATCCATCTCGTCCATCGTCCATCTCCTAGATGCTGAGTGTGTAACTCACTTTAGAGATGTAGTCCGTCTAACTCTGGCTAGAGGTGTAGTAATCCATCTCGTCCATCGTCCATCTCCTAGATGCTGAGTGTGTAACTCACTTTAGAGATGTAGTCCGTCTAACTCTGGCTAGAGGTGTAGTAATCCATCTCGTCCATCGTCCATCTCCTAGATGCTGAGTGTGTAACTCACTTTAGAGATGTAGTCCGTCTTACTCTGGCTGGAGGTGTAGTAATCCATCTCTAAAGTGAGTTACACACTCAGCATCTAGGAGATGGACGACTCGTCCAACTCGGAAGTGAAGCTTACACAATCGCGCTGCAGGCCTAAATAAAAATTGTTGATTGTTGACACCTATAGTATGTGAGCTAAATAAAATTATAAAAAAAACAAAAAATATCAATAATTGCTATCTATAATAATATAATAGAATCTATAATTGAGCGAGCGTAGCGCTACACCGCGGTACTCTTATGGCACTTTCTCTGTGTGTGTTTTTTGTGGTCACTGAACAGGTCAAACCGCTCTACCGATCGATCTGAAAATTTGCACACGTACTAACGTAATCGATATGCGGTCCCTGGGATGGTTTTTGAACGGGAGCCTGTGATTGGTTCAAATTTAAAAAAAATCTTTCGATTGGTTCATTTGATCAATTTGAAATCCTTTTGACCGATCAACTTAAAACTTTGCATGGTTATTGGGAAATATTTTAGGATCTTTATTGAGATTTTCATACAAGTCTTTGAAGAAATTCAAGAATTATTGGCTTTTAAGGTGGCTGGATCGATCGATTTTCTGAAGTATTGGAGAGCTTTCACTAATTTATTAAGCGTAAAAAAATCACGTTTATAAATTCTTTTAGCACATAATTTACTTTTATAATATACTGGGTAGTTGAAATAGACAACATTTAAATGGTAGTTATACGTTATCTTATTATTTAGAGCAGTATTAATGCCACAAAGAAGTTAGTTTTGAATTGGATATTGAAGATTTTTATATAATTTTAACAATACGGTACAATATGGCAACATCGTACTTTGGAAATTTGAATTTGTGTGGAATCATGATGGCTGAGCTTGCTGAGCTTACACCTAGAGTTTACTTTCATGAAAAGTCAAGGTATATTTAGTAGACATTTAGTACCTTCTAACTACCTTGAGCACTCCCGTGTTGCCAAAAGTATTTTGACTTGATTCGCATTTTGAATTGAATCGCCTACAACTTTTTATTTAGCACACGATGATATTGGTTTATATTTTTTTAATGAAAGTAAATAGATCAAAGATACTTTCTTATATAGTTTTTTTGAAAATCTATCGCGCCAATTAAATAAAATCTTCATTTGTAGCAAATTTTTCAAACCTGCCATAAGATAACATGGGGAAAATACTTCTTTCTTATTCGCCTATCTCGAAAACTAGACACGGGAAGTATTTTATTTTTTGAAGTGTTGTTTTGGGGATACCAATGAGTGAGTACAGCAAAATTGAACACTATCTGAAAAAATGGTCGATCGACCCAGTCACCTTAAATTAAATGACATTTTCGATACACAGAATTTCGGTTCGTAGTGTTGCGCGTATCCGTGCTCGCTCATCAACGCGTTACTCAGAGCGTTTTCCTTGTAATATCTATATTACCAGGCTATTACCCCGATACAACTTCTTTTGTGCATTTGCATCTGTTCAAATGAATATCGCAAATATCGTGCTGTAGACAAATACACTTGGCAGACTTCTTCGTATCGTTCGTGCATCAGGCATGTGCTCTCGACTAGACTTACATAGGTACTTTAGACTTACACACTAGTATGTGGGAGACAAAACAACAGAAATAAACATTACAACATACAGAACAAAAAATAATTGTACATAATAACATGTTAAAGGAATCAATAAAGTAGAAGGTACCTATTTTTCGGTCAATAATATTTCAAAAAGCAAGGGGATGAGTATATACTCTGAAAGAAATATAGAAATAGATAAACCAATAGGCATCAATTAGGCATCAATTAGGCATCAGGAGGCCACTTAAATGTTCAATCTCATTGGCATCGTTATTTTCCTTTTTTATAGTAGTGTCTCAATTTCTTAAATTTGAGGTAGAATGAAATAAAAAGAAAACGTAACAGGAAATGATATTCGAATGACATAATCTGTGAACCAGCAAACAAACGGTTTAACTTTTAATTACTCAATTCCCCGTCAGCCCTGTGACAGCTTAGCGTGGAAGCCGAAAGCTGTTTTGTCTGTTAAATGAACTCAAAAGCCTTCACAGTGAGATTAAACTCAACGAACATGAATGCATTGCTTCTCCTGAAGCGTATGCAACCCTCGTGCCATCTTGCCTCGGCGGGTTGCATAGCGGCTAGGGGAGCGTCGAGTGGGGAGGGGAGGGGCGTCTAAAACCCGCCGTCTACCAATCATAGTAGACGTATTGTTCACCCAGTGCCTTAAGGTCGATATTCCTATGCATTAAGCTCGTCGATATGACCCTTATGCGTGGACGTCTCTGCGAAAGGTTATGGCTTGATTGGTTGAATAAGGGGGTGAAAAATAGAGGGGAAGGAATAAAGAGAAGGGGAACACGACATGTGGAGATGGGCCGAGAATTCGGATCACTCAATTCTAAGTGTCGAGTGGTCCATATGTGATTCCACGTGTAGTGAGTGTGTATAGTGACTTAGTGAGTGTGTAGTGACAGTGTGAAGTGTCATGGTGGCTTGTAACTGACAGTGTGTAGTGTCATGGTGGCTTGTAACTGACAGTGTGAAGGTGTCATCGTGGATTGAGGTATCATGATAGTCTACCGCAGTGACGTGCCACTGACGCCGCCGCAGTCGAGTCCGGAGTCCCACGGAGTCCTCGGAGCAGAGGTTCACGCCAGACTTAGACTCTCACGACATTGTCCCGACAAGTTGCTGTGTAAGTTCACATTCAGACCGTTCACATTACATCAGACCGTTCACATTACATCAGACAGTTCACATTACATCAGACAGTTCTGGTCTCCTGTCAACTTGTATCACACCAAGACAAGCTGGCTCAGGCTCTTGCACCCAGGAGGTTCCAGATTCGATCTTCCTGGTAGTTTGTTTTCATGATTTCTCTCATTCGAGAGGCAAATGTTGGGAAGGTTCCCTACTAATAGGTTACGACCGCCTCGTTCCACCGTCAACCAGCATCTCTCAGCTATCTTCATCAACATTCATCCGTCGCCATTTGCCTAGATGCAGAACAGTGCGACGTTAAACCTCACTGAAAGAAAAAACAAATGTATTTAAGAGTACTTTTATGTCTAATTTGCTTGTCCTTGTTACATTTTGCTTTATGACGCAAGTTTTATGACCCAAATGGATCATCGATCACTTCCATGATTGAGATATATTATATCTTTATGATTATATTCAATGAAATGCACGAATCTCTTCACTAAAGCTGTGAGTCGATCAGTTGTCTTCATCTTCGTGACCGCGATGTGACATATCCCCCCCCCCCCCCCATGTCACAAGGCTTTGCGTGACTTGCAGTGTTTGCATTGCTAATTCGTTTACTTTTCACCGAAACATCTGAAATTGTTGACCTGAATCCAGATCGAATAATGAATGTGTGTAAATGCGTGCAAGCGACTGCTGTGTGGGTGTGTGAGATGCAATGTGCTTCACCAGCTGATGAATATTTGCAGATGAGTTGGTTGAAGTGGTTCCTCCAAGACTTGTTCAATGAAACAGACCAAAGTGTTTGCGCGAAGAAGTGAACAACTAAGAGAATAAACAGTACAGTATGAATTCTAATGCGAGCGACG
The DNA here is from genome assembly GCA_934045905.1 of Leuctra nigra. Taxonomy (NCBI): domain Eukaryota; kingdom Metazoa; phylum Arthropoda; class Insecta; order Plecoptera; family Leuctridae; genus Leuctra; species Leuctra nigra. The sequence continues at coordinate 63,465,598 of OW203761.1, read as the reverse complement.
TTTCGAGTGATCTGTTTCACTCCTCTTCAGGCTCGGAACAATATCAAAGACAAAGAACATTTGCACACTTTGCAGACTTCCAGGGTCTTTGTCTGGGCCTGAAGAGTCCCTTGTCGTGTAGTGCCTACCATCAAGCTGAAATGTGGCCAACACACAGACACACGGTCTTCTTGAAATGTCCACAAACTTTCAAAGAATAGAAGACCGTTTCAACATGTAACACAGTTTTACATGGAGATCGGAACTCTTCAGAATAGTCGAAATAAAGAGTAATATAAAACATTAATAGTTCGGTAAAACATTCACGAAGTACATTTAAAAATTTAGAAGTTAAGTTTGCAATTGATACACTTTACAGTAGTTTCTCAAAGAAATCTATGTAGTTGGGTGGGACAGCAGCTTATGTATGTCTTTGAATCTTGAAAATTAGTTCACGGACGACTTTTTCTTGCCATATTATATGATGCAGAACACAAATATATTTATTGTCGAGTTTGAACGAATCCTCACGAAGAGTGAAATTCTTACATCCCTCCTTAAATTTCATGAAACTCTATGCTAGATTGATAAATATCGTGGAATCAATTTTATTTATGGGGTGGGGAGGGGGAGGCTAGAGATAGTTTTGTGATGTCCTTTTAGGGGGAGGGTTTTGAAAAGCGTGACAAAGTGTAACAAGGGGAGGGGGAGCCAAAATAACCAATATTTAGCGTAACGTCCTTTATTCACAGCCCTCTGTAATTGTTTATAATTTCTTGATTGGTTGAAAAATGTTAATAGAATAAATCCGTCTACTCAGATTCAAAAGCGAAAGCGACGAATATCTTTTAAATAAACACCTGAAACTGGCTTACTGGAGTAATACACTTGTAGACTAAGAGTTAAAAGGTACTATGTTGTAACATTTATATCTACAAAATATACCGATCATGTTTAAATGTACTGAGCAAGTTGGCTGAGGCTATATTGTTCTGGACTTGTACCCCGGGTTCGATCCCCCGGCCTTCCTTCATTGGATTCCCTCAGGCGACAGGCAAATGCTGGGAAGGTCCCTACTGAGTGATGAGCCTTCTTTCCGCGGTCAAACTTATGAAGAATATGTTTTCCAATTGTCTCCGAATCATCGTCGTAATGATTCATCCCTCGCAACTGTTGCATGACAGTGCGAGGTTTATTGGATTTCTAAAGTGCAACTAAAACAAATGTTGTAGAACAGTTTCTTAGGCTTACACGTATTTTCAGGCTTACAGTCACATAATATGCAAATGGGTAAAGACTATATCAGGCCAGGCACATTCAAATAGAACATTTCAATTGATAGCAAATAAAATGCAATGCATAGTTTGCACGAAAGTCTTATTGTATGTCAGCATAGCGAAAGATTGAATTTTCTCCAGAGGACGGACATTATGTTGTTGGGTCACTCAGATTTCACTTATATTGGGGTAATTGAAGTATTTTTGGAAAGACTTGATGACTAAAATTCCACATCGTCAAAAAGCACAGATATGACAGCTATTCATGAATGGTGCCAACAAGATGGTGTCTATCAAAAGTAAACTTTTTTTTAAAGTGAAATAATAATGTTTCAAAAGTTGTTTGAACTGTTGTTTTAAGTGTTTGACTTTTGTTTTGCTTGCAGTTATCATCCCCAAGTAATCAACATGATAATTTCATGTTCAAGAATCAGGAGCTGATCCTGGACCGCTTCATCCTGAAGGTCCTGGACAGCACGTGGCACGCCAAGTGTCTCAAGTGTGTGTGTTGTTGCAGCGATCATCCCCAAGTGCGGCGGCTGTCAGGAGCTGATCCTGGACCGCTTCATCCTGAAGGTCCTGGACAGCACGTGGCACGCCGAGTGTCTCAAGTGTGTGTGTTGTTGCAGCGATCATCCCCAAGTGCGGCGGCTGTCAGGAGCTGATCCTGGACCGCTTCATCCTGAAGGTCCTGGACAGCACGTGGCACGCCAAGTGTCTCAAGTGTGTGTGTGTTGCAGCGAGCATCCCCAAGTGCGGCGGCTGTCAGGAGCTGATCCTGGACCGCTTCATCCTGAAGGTCCTGGACAGCACGTGGCACGCCAAGTGTCTCAAGTGTGTGTGTTGTTGCAGCAAGCATCCCCAAGTGCGGCGGCTGTCAGGAGCTGATCCTGGACCGCTTCATCCTGAAGGTCCTGGACAGCACGTGGCACGCCAAGTGTCTCAAGTGTGTGTGTTGTTGCAGCAAGCATCCCCAAGTGCGGCGGCTGTCAGGAGCTGATCCTGGACCGCTTCATCCTGAAGGTCCTGGACAGCACGTGGCACGCCGAGTGTCTCAAGTGTGTGTGTTGTTGCAGCGAGCATCCCCAAGTGCGGCGGCTGTCAGGAGCTGATCCTGGACCGCTTCATCCTGAAGGTCCTGGACAGGACGTGGCACGCCAAGTGTCTCAAGTGTGTGTGTTGTTGCAGCGAGCATCCCCAAGTGCGGCGGCTGTCAGGAGCTGATCCTGGACCGCTTCATCCTGAAGGTCCTGGACAGCACGTGGCACGCCGAGTGTCTCAAGTGTGTGTGTTGTTACAGCGAGCATCCCCAAGTGCGGCGGCTGTCAGGAGCTGATCCTGGACCGCTTCATCCTGAAGGTCCTGGACAGCACGTGGCACGCCGAGTGTCTCAAGTGTGTGTGTTGTTGCAGCGAGCATCCCCAAGTGCGGCGGCTGTCAGGAGCTGATCCTGGACCGCTTCATCCTGAAGGTCCTGGACAGCACGTGGCACGCCAAGTGTCTCAAGTGTGTGTGTTGTTGCAGCGAGCATCCCCAAGTGCGGCGGCTGTCAGGAGCTGATCCTGGACCGCTTCATCCTGAAGGTCCTGGACAGGACGTGGCACGCCAAGTGTCTCAAGTGTGTGTGTTGTTGCAGCGAGCATCCCCAAGTGCGGCGGCTGTCAGGAGCTGATCCTGGACCGCTTCATCCTGAAGGTCCTGGACAGCACGTGGCACGCCAAGTGTCTCAAGTGTGTGTGTTGTTGCAGCGAGCATCCCCAAGTGCGGCGGCTGTCAGGAGCTGATCCTGGACCGCTTCATCCTGAAGGTCCTGGACAGCACGTGGCACGCCAAGTGTCTCAAGTGTGTGTGTTGTTACAGCGAGCATCCCCAAGTGCGGCGGCTGTCAGGAGCTGATCCTGGACCGCTTCATCCTGAAGGTCCTGGACAGCACGTGGCACGCCAAGTGTCTCAAGTGTGTGTGTTGTTGCAGCAAGCATCCCCAAGTGCGGCGGCTGTCAGGAGCTGATCCTGGACCGCTTCATCCTGAAGGTCCTGGACAGCACGTGGCACGCCGAGTGTCTCAAGTGTGTGTGTTGTTGCAGCGATCATCCCCAAGTGCGGCGGCTGTCAGGAGCTGATCCTTGACCGCTTCATCCTGAAGGTCCTGGACAGCCCGTGGCACGCCAAGTGTCTCAAGTGTGTGTGTTGTTGCAGCAAGCATCCCCAAGTGCGGCGGCTGTCAGGAGCTGATCCTGGACCGCTTCATCCTGAAGGTCCTGGACAGCACGTGGCACGCCAAGTGTCTCAAGTGTGTGTGTTGTTGCAGCGAGCATCCCCAAGTGCGGCGGCTGTCAGGAGCTGATCCTGGACCGCTTCATCCTGAAGGTCCTGGACAGCACGTGGCACGCCAAGTGTCTCAAGTGTGTGTGTTGTTGCAGCGAGCATCCCCAAGTGCGGCGGCTGTCAGGAGCTGATCCTGGACCGCTTCATCCTGAAGGTCCTGGACAGCACGTGGCACGCCAAGTGTCTCAAGTGTGTGTGTTGTTGCAGCGAGCATCCCCAAGTGCGGCGGCTGTCAGGAGCTGATCCTGGACCGCTTCATCCTGAAGGTCCTGGACAGCACGTGGCACGCCAAGTGTCTCAAGTGTGTGTGTTGTTGCAGCGAGCATCCCCAAGTGCGGCGGCTGTCAGGAGCTGATCCTGGACCGCTTCATCCTGAAGGTCCTGGACAGCACGTGGCACGCCAAGTGTCTCAAGTGTGTGTGTTGTTGCAGCGAGCATCCCCAAGTGCGGCGGCTGTCAGGAGCTGATCCTGGACCGCTTCATCCTGAAGGTCCTGGACAGCACGTGGCACGCCAAGTGTCTCAAGTGTGTGTGTTGTTGCAGCGAGCATCCCCAAGTGCGGCGGCTGTCAGGAGCTGATCCTGGACCGCTTCATCCTGAAGGTCCTGGACAGCACGTGGCACGCCAAGTGTCTCAAGTGTGTGTGTTGTTGCAGCGAGCATCCCCAAGTGCGGCGGCTGTCAGGAGCTGATCCTGGACCGCTTCATCCTGAAGGTCCTGGACAGCACGTGGCACGCCGAGTGTCTCAAGTGTGTGTGTTGTTGCAGCGAGCATCCCCAAGTGCGGCGGCTGTCAGGAGCTGATCCTGGACCGCTTCATCCTGAAGGTCCTGGACAGCACGTGGCACGCCAAGTGTCTCAAGTGTGTGTGTTGTTGCAGCGAGCATCCCCAAGTGCGGCGGCTGTCAGGAGCTGATCCTGGACCGCTTCATCCTGAAGGTCCTGGACAGCACGTGGCACGCCGAGTGTCTCAAGTGTGTGTGTTGTTGCAGCGAGCATCCCCAAGTGCGGCGGCTGTCAGGAGCTGATCCTTGACCGCTTCATCCTGAAGGTCCTGGACAGCACGTGGCACGCCAAGTGTCTCAAGTGTGTGTGTTGTTGCAGCGAGCATCCCCAAGTGCGGCGGCTGTCAGGAGCTGATCCTGGACCGCTTCATCCTGAAGGTCCTGGACAGCACGTGGCACGCCGAGTGTCTCAAGTGTGTGTGTTGTTGCAGCGAGCATCCCCAAGTGCGGCGGCTGTCAGGAGCTGATCCTGGACCGCTTCATCCTGAAGGTCCTGGACAGCACGTGGCACGCCAAGTGTCTCAAGTGTGTGTGTTGTTGCAGCGAGCATCCCCAAGTGCGGCGGCTGTCAGGAGCTGATCCTGGACCGCTTCATCCTGAAGGTCCTGGACAGGACGTGGCACGCCAAGTGTCTCAAGTGCAGCGAGTGCAGCGGACAGTTGAGTGACAAGTGTTTCGCGCGCAATGGACAGGTCTTCTGCAAGGAGGACTTCTTCAAGTGAGTACTTGACACATTCATGACGCGTCACAAGACATTCAAACCAATCAGACATAAGAGTTGAGGGCATTGGTGTAATCCGGATTTTTTTTGGGATATACGTAAAAAAAAAGACACGTGAAGGGAAATAGGGGGGTTGGGGGCAATGGCTCCAAGAAAATTTTCCTCAAGGTTATTCGTTTTGGTCCAATTGTAACGATTTCTTGAAACACTTTTTGCTGTAATAAAAACCTCGATTTTTCTCTATTTCTTTACTATTCCAGAAATGTCTTGCGATTTTCTTCAATATCTGTTATTTCATGCTTGAAATACAATTCAAATTTCTAAATTTTAAAGTTTTCTTTAGCAAATTATTAGAATATTCGGCGTGTCTATTCACACGGCGGCCGTGCCCGCAAGGGGTTCAAATTCTATTTACACCAGAAGTTCGCCGTGTAGCCAAGAAGGCGTATGCTATTTACACCAGAGTTCGCCGTGCGCGCAAGAAAGCGTATGCTATTTACACCAGAGTAAAACCGTGTGTGGAAACGGCCTTGTATTATGAACACGACACGGTAGTAGACCGTGCAAGTGAGCTGCGAACACATTAGATACCTAGTTCAAATTCTAGAGTGACACCATATAGCAACTTAAGTAGACATCTAACGCAACAATTCCTCAGTGGCAACAATAGCCGGTTGGTTAGCCCATTGGCTTAGGGCGCAGACGATCGGGGTTCGATTCCCCGTCAGGGATTATCTTTTTTACTTCTGTAATTAACTTTATTTACAATCTACTGGTCATTTGACATGTATTTTATTGTTTAATATAAGATTAAATGCGTCATACAATTATAATACTAGTACGTGCTTTAATTTTCGCACGTTGGAATTTGTCTACCCATAGAGAGTTTTTTTCCTTCGTCTGCCCAGTTAACTCATGCGCGCGCAATGTGAAGTTGTACTTCTAGCTGCCAGTGTGTAATGGCTGACACGTATCAGTGCATCTAGACGTCAAAGATATTTTACTGGAGCTATCATACCCATAGCTGAAATTTTATTAGATAATAAATGTTCCCAGTCCTCTTTATAACTCCACGATTCTCAGTATAGTAAATTGTCAGAACATATTGTACTGTCACGATCCTTCTGCATTAGTATAAAAAGTCTAAATAGGCTCTGGAAAACAGCTGTTCAGAGGACGGCCATCTTGGAGTGAACTCTGGTGTACTCTGGTGGCAATAGAATTTGAACCCCTTGCGCAAACGGCTGCCGTGTTCCTATGAATTCCTATTCTATTTACACCAGAAGTAAAACCGTGCGCGTAAGTGAAGTCATTTAGCTGCACAGATGCGTTTAGATCGAAGTTTGAGGTCGTGACGTATGACCCTGACCTAATTGTAATTATTATTGATCAGTTCCAATACTTTTCAAAACGTCACGATCCTTCTGCATTAGTATAAAAAGTCTAAATAGGCTCCGGAAAACAGCTGTTCAGAGGACGGCCATCTTGGAGTGAACTCTGGTGTACTCTGGTGGCAATAGAATTTGAACTCCTTGCGCAAACGGCTGCCGTGTTCCTATGAATTCCTATTCTATTTACACCAGAAGTAAAACCGTGCGCGTAAGTGAAGTCATTTAGCTGCACAGATGCGTTTAGTTCGAAGTTTGAGGTCGTGACGTATGACCCTGGCCTAATTGTATTGATTATTGTTCAGTTCCTACACTTTTCAAAACGTCACGATCCTTCTGCATTCGTTTAAAAAGTCTAAATAGGCTCCGGAAAACAGCTGTTCAGAGGACGGCCATCTTGGAGTGAACTCTGGTGGATTCTGGTGTCAATAGCATACGCCTTCTTGCGCACACGGCGACCGTGCTCTGGTGTACTCTGGTGCCAATAGAATACGCCTTCATGCGCACACGGCTACCCTGGTGTAAATAGAATATGAACCCCTTGCGGGCACGGCTGCCGTGCCAATAGAGCCAGCCTAGAATATTTGGTTTTCTGTATCAAATAACATCTTTACGACACCTCAACTGGTATTTTTGTTAAACAGGCATGAGTATAAACGAAACTGGTGTATATACGCCCGAATACAGCGTATACCACAACAATTGTTTATGGATATCCGCACAGGACAAGAACAATACGGCGTATTCCCGCGTTTACCCTCGACTTCACCACCGGCTGAGACTGAGACGAAACTTTAACATATTACGAGCTATTTGAAAATCATTTCCAATATGGTTTCTAACTTTAAAAATAGCACACGTTGGTATTGTTTTATTTTCTTCCTGATAGTAGGTATGTCCAAGTCTACCAGAAAAGTGTTTTTTTTAAATCTAACCGTGAAAAAAACGAGATCTTCATTATAGCTTAAAAATCTAACCAAATCTAACAGTACAAAGAAAATAGATCTTCATTATAAGTAAAAAATTACGCGATTTTACCCTTAAGATAACATGGGGAGGCTTTATTAATTGATCTCATAAACTAGACACGAGAAAGGGTAAAATGTTTCAGGGATTGTGTATGGCATGATTATCAACTAGGAAAACGCTCTGTGTAACGCGTTGATGAGCGAGCACGGACACGCGCAACACCTCGAACCGAAATTATGTCTATCGAAAATATCATTAAAAGCAAATATTTCATGAATTTCGTCAGACTTGTGGGTGTAAAAATCTCCAAATATTCCTAAAGTATTAAGCCCCATTTACACTGTGCAATTTCTTGAACAACTTCTGTCACATTCCCATTTTTCATACAATTTTGTGCTTACACGACGCAACTTTCTGTCACAGAACTTAAAACATGTTCTAATTTCCATTCAAGAAGTGTGACACCGAAGTGTGGTACAGAAGTTGTACAAGAAATTGCACCCAATGACCATGCAAAGTTTTAAGTTGATCGATTGAATTCTTTATAATTAAAATGTTCCTAGTCAATATTCAAAAATCATAGTTACAAAAATATACCTGGGACCACTCATATGATATAGGTGTGTGAACTTACACAATATTAGTCTATCTGTTGAACGGTCATATCAGTTTCATACGTTTGAAAGTTTTTGCTCTAACTACCTTGGAACTATAAAGAGTCGAAGTAGCCGTGATCAACATTTTCGAGAAATTTGACAGCAAACACGCAAAATGTCCGTAAAATGTCAATAACTTTTGGATTTAAACACAGTTGTCTGAAAATTTTCAAAAACACAGATAATGTTGGTCCCAATGACCATGCAAAGTTTTAAGTTGATCGGTCGAACGGTTCTAGTTTAAATTTCAAAAATCACAGTAAAGATGGTTTTAAATTTTAACCAATGGGAGGATTTGGCTGAAACTTTGTATGATTGGGTGAAATGTTAGTGGTAATGACTTGTCAAAATTTCAAATTAATAAAACAAACCAATCAAAAGATATTTTTTTTAAATTTGAACCAATCACGGGATCCCGTTCAAAAACGATCCCAGGGACCGCATAGAGTACGTTAGTATGTGTACAAAATTTCAGATTGATTGCTTGAGCGGTTTGACCTGGGGTGTGACCACAAAAAAAAAACACAGAGAAAGTGCCATAAGAGTACCGTGGTGACGCTCGCTACGCTCGCTCAATAAGTACACAAACCATTATGAAGATCTGAGACCCTGCCTCGAGAGCCGTGCCATCTTAGCACCACCATAAGTCCCGTAATTCAAGTCAGTGACTTGGTTACATGTTTTTAAACCAATGAATTACATATTCGACAAATAGCTGTATTTTGCATTGGTGATTTATTTTATAACTTATGAACAGAAATATGCTATTTTATCAAGAACTTGCTATTATATTTACCATTTCATGCAGTATGAAATAAGTACTTTCTAAAAAAAAACTGGCAAAAACAATTAAATTATTTACGTAAATAATGTATCGCTTAAGGTTTCAAGTGTGCTTAAACTCCCATATCTTTTCAGTTTCCCCACAGACTTGAAATCTCTGATTGATAATTGATTGTCCCACATCTGACACCAAGTAATATTGCATGGTTAATGCTGTGTCTGTCCTCTCGTTCAATACCCGTCAAAGCACATAAATAATGCAAGGTTTTCTCTATCTGGAGCACACATTTATCTACGAATAATAAATTAAATGTGCATTATGATGAATGTGGTTGTAACTAGGAAAACGCTCAGTGTAACGCGTTGATGAGCGAGCACGGGTACGTGCAAATTCTCGAACCGGAAATGCGTACACAACGCACAGAAAACATATACATCATATTGAATTGATTATGATATCAACTTAAAAGTGTATGCTTTTCATCGAAACTTTAAAATAGCATCTAAGCACCTGGTTCATAAAGCAAATCAGAATCAATTTTCAATTGGCACTGGAAAACATTCATTTCGATACTTCATTACTGACAGATATTAAAAATGTCAATAACTTCATACGTTCTTAACTGATTGGGATGAAATTTTGTAAAATAAGAGACAATATTGGTCTTAATGATCATGCAAAATATGAGTTTGATCAGAATTATCGAAGACCATTTTCATTTTTCATGCTATCAGGAGATATTTATTTAAATTTTAACCAATGAATGGATTTCAAAAAAAATAATAGTATGCAAACAGAGAAGGTTGGTTTTACATGTGTACAACATTTCAGCTCAATCAAAGAAAAACACTGACCTGTATAGCCAAAACATGAGTTTGATCAGATTTATCGAAGACCAGTTTCTTTTTTCAACCTACTATCAGGAGATGTTAATTTAAATTTTAACCAATCAATTTTTTTCAAAAAAATTAGGGGTCAGCAAACAGAAAAGGTTGTCTCCACATGTGTGCAAAATTTTAGCTCGATCGAAGGTAAACTCTGACCTGTATAGCGTCAGTAAACGGAAAAAAAAACAGAGGTCCGTGCCAAAAGAGCCAAAAGGAGACGCTCGCTTCGCTCGCTCAATAATGGGTTTGCTACGCGCTGTGGGTGCAATGACGGGTCTGCTACACTAGGAAAACGCTCAGTGTAACGCGTTGATGAGCGAGCACAGAACATGCAACATCCCCAGTCACGATAAACGACACCGCACAAGACGATTTTCTCTGCAACTTTCCAATCTCCATTTAAATACTCTGGATGAATATCAGATCCATTGTGTCGTGACTTTCCTACATACTTTTTCCAGCTTTTGACAACCCATACTAAACTCGTAAAATGACAATTAACTAGGAAAACGCTCAGTGTAACGCGTTGATGAGCGAGCACGGGTACGTGCAAATTCTCGAACCGGAAATGCGTACACAACGCACAAAAACATATACATCCATATTGAATTGATTATGATATCAACTTAAAAGTGTATGCTTTTCATCGAAACTTTAAAATAGCATCTAAGCACCTGGTTCATAAAGCAAATCAGAATCAATTTTCAATTGGCACTGGAAAACATTCATTTCGATACTTCATTACTGACAGATATTAAAAATGTCAATAACTTCATACGTTCTTAACTGATTCGGATGAAATTTTGTAAAATAAGAGACAATATTGGTCTTAATGATCATGCAAAATATGAGTTTGATCAGAATTATCGAAGACCGTTTTCATTTTTCAGCCTATCAGGAGTTATTTATTTAAATTTTAACCAATGAATGGATTTCAAAAAAAAAGAGTATGCAAACAGAGAAGGAATTGGTTTTACAACGTACAACATTTAGCTCGATCAAAGAAAAACACTGACCTGTATAGCCAAAATATGAGTTTGATCAGATTTATCGAAGACCAGTTTCATTTTTCAACCTACCATCAGGAGATGTTTATTTAAATTTTAACCAATCAATATTTTCAAAAAAATTAGGGGTCAGCAAACAGAAAAGGTTGTCTCCACATGTGTGCAAAATTTCAGCTCGATCGAAGAAAAACTCTGACCTGTATAGCGTCAGTAAACGGAAAAAAAAACAGACGTCCGTGCCAAAAGAGCCAAAAGGAGACGCTCGCTTCGCTCGCTCAATGAATGTGGTTGTAACTAGGAAAACGCTCAGTGTAACGCGTTGATGAGCGAGCACGGGTACGTGCAAATTCTCGAACCGGAAATGCGTACACAACGCACAGAAAACATATACAACCATATTGAATTGATTATGATTAGTGCTCGAATTAGGAATTAAATAGTGGCGGTATGGTAACATCAGAATACCACGTGCGGGGAGGGGGGGGGGGGGGGTACGATATTAGATGAGGGTCCAGATTACAGAATTACACTGACAATCATTGTCATGTCATTAGTTAGATTAGTCTTTTACCTTGATGAAACAACTAAATTAAATAATGAATTTTACTTTATCTTGTAGTGGATGTTCATAGTTCTAAGTTCATAGTTATGCTTGAAATATGCAGTCAAAAGATAACCATGAAATACGAGTAAATTAGAATCTAAAATTACGTAAATTTCCAAGAATATCTGATTTTAAGCATTCCGTTTTTTCTGAGAAGTAACGATATGAAATCAAATGTGTAAAGAAGTACTGGTATACCATACCGTCCCATACCGGCCCACTTCGAGCACTGATTATGATATCAACTTAAAAGTAGGTATATGCTTTTCATCGAAACTTTAAAATAGCATCTAAGCACCTGGTTCATACAAAAGCAAATCAGAATCAATTCAATTGGCACTGTAAAACATTCATTCCGATACTTCATTACTGACAGATATTAAAAATGTCAATAAGTTCATACGTTCTTAACTGATTGGGATGAAATTTTGTAAAATAAGAGACAATATTGGTCTTAATGATCATGCAAAATATGAGTTTGATCAGAATTATCGAAGACCGTTTTCATTTTTCAGCCTATCAGGAGATATTTATTTAAATTTTAACCAATGAATGGATTTCAAAAAAAATTATGGTGTGCAAACAGAAAAGGTTGGTTTTACATGTGTGCAAAATTTCAGCTCGATCAAAGAAAAACTCTGACCTGTATAGCCAAAATATGATTTTGATCAGATTTATCGAAGACCAGTTTCATTTTTCAACCTACCATCAGATGTTTATTTAAATTTTAGCCAATTAATAAATTTCAAAAAAATTGGGGTCTGCAAACAGAAAAGTTTGTCTCTACATGTGTGCAAAATTTCAGCTCTATCGAGGAAAAACTCTAGACATGTATAGCCAAAATATGAGTTTGATCAGATTTGTCGAAGACCATTTTCACTTTTCAACCTATCAGGAGATGTTTATTTAAATTTTAACCAATCAGTAGATTTCAAAAAAATTAGGGTCTGCAACGCCCAGAGAATGTCCAAACACGTGGGCAAAATTTCAGCTCGATCGAAGAAAAACTCTGACCTGTATATCGTCAGTAACAGAAAAAAACAAAAACAAAAAAACAAAAAAACAAAAAAACAAAAAAAAAAAAAAAAACAGAGGTCCGTGCCAAATGAGCCAAAAGGAGACGCTCGCTTCGCTCGCTCAATAATGGGTTTGCTACGCGCTGTGGGTACAATGACGGGTCTGCTACATGAATGTGGTTGTAATAATGGGTTTGCTACGCGCTGTGGGTACAATGACGGGTCTGCTACATGAATGTGGTTGTAATAATGGGTTTGCTACGCGCTGTGGGTACAATGACGGGTCTGCTACATGAATGTGGTTGTAATAATGGGTTTGCTACGCGCTGTGGGTACCATGACGGGTCTGCTACATGAATGTGGTTGTAATAATGGGTTTGCTACGCGCTGTGGGTACAATGACGGGTCTGCTACATGAATGTGGTTGTAATAATGGGTTTGCTACGCGCTGTGGGTACAATGACGGGTCTGCTACATGAATGTGGTTGTAATAATGGGTTTGCTACGCGCTGTGGGTGCTATGACGGGTCTGCTACATGAATGTGGTTGTTATAATGGGTTTGCTACGCGCTGTGGGTACAATGACGGGTCTGCTACATGAATGTGGTTGTAATAATGGGTTTGCTACGCGCTGTGGGTACAATGACGGGTCTGCTACATGAATGTGGTTGTAATAATGGGTTTGCTACGCGCTGTGGGTGCTATGACGGGTCTGCTACATGAATGTGGTTGCAATAATGGGTTTGCTACGCGCTGTGGGTGCAATGACGGGTCTGCTACATGAATGTGGTTGTAATAATGGGTTTGCTACGCGCTGTGGGTGCAATGACGGGTCTGCTACATGAATGTGGTTGTAATAATGGGTTTGCTACGCGCTGTGGGTGCAGGCGGTACGGGACCAAGTGCGCCGGCTGCGACCAGGGCATCCCGCCCACGCAGGTGGTGCGGCGCGCGCAGGACAACGTCTACCACCTGCAGTGCTTCGCCTGCGTCATGTGCAGCAGACAGCTCAACACGGGCGACGAGTTCTATCTCATGGAGGACAGGAAGCTCGTCTGCAAACCCGACTACGAGGCGGCCAAAACCAAAGGTACAGCTCATTGCCCCCCCCCCCCCCCTTCCTAGCCACTCGCCATCAGCAAGGACTTCTTAAAGAGAGACAAATTAATGTGACAACAACTCCTATAATTTACTTATTTAAACAATTAAAACTTTGATAAAGACGTGTGGGATACAATGTTGTGTTCTGACCGCTATTGCATAAGTAAAATGAAGGATATATTAACCATTTCGAATTTAATAAGTACCTAATTGAACTTTTTTGACTCTAAAAATAATACAACTGGAATTATAAAGATTTTTTCCTCCCATTGAAGTCGTTGCCAGAAAAAATTTGCCTCACGACACCAACTAATGTTGGAATCCACAAAAACAACAATAACATGAAAATAAATATCCTCATTAACTTGTGTTACCCTATTCCCAGATATTCCTCCACTACTTGGCCTCATATAATTTATTTTTATTTAAATGCTCGTTGATGATCTTTGGACACTTCCAGTCAAACAGTTGTGTAGAAACTGTGTGGATTATACACAAATCTAGATCCTTTGGAACTCGAGATAATATCCAGGACGCAATTGAAATGAGTTGAATCAAGTTGAAATGCGCAGAATGTTCCAGACCCTCTTGTCTTGTCCTCTCTTGGCATTCCCAGACCCTCTTGTCTTGTCCTCTCTTGGCATTCCCAGACCCTCTTGTCTTGTCCTCTCTTGGCTTTCCCAGACCCTCTTGTCTTGTCCTCTCTTGGCTTTCCCAGACCCTCTTGTCTTGTCCTCTCTTGGCATTCCCAGACCCTCTTGTCTTGTCCTCTCTTGGCTTTCCCAGACCCTCTTGTCTGTCCTCTCTTGGCATTACCAGACCCTCTTGTCTGTCCTCTCTTGGCTTTCCCAGACCCTCTTGTCTTGTCCTCTCTTGGCATTCCCAGACCCTCTTGTCTTGTCCTCTCTTGGCTTTCCCAGACCCTCTTGTCTTGTCCTCTCTTGGCTTTCCCAGAACCTCTTGTCTGTCCTCTCTTGGCTGTCCCAGACCCTCTTGTCTTGTCCTCTCTTGGCTTTACCAGACCCTCTTGTCTGTCCTCTCTTGGCTTTCCCAGACCCTCTTGTCTTGTCCTCGCTTGGCATTCCCAGACCCTCTTGTCTTGTCCTCTCTTGGCATTCCCAGACCCTCTTGTCTTGTCCTCTCTTGGCTTTCCCAGACCCTCTTGTCTTGTCCTCTCTTGGCATTCCCAGACCCTCTTGTCTTGTCCTCTTTTGGCATTCCCAGACCCTCTTGTCTTGTCCTCTCTTGGCATTCCCAGACCCTCTTGTCTTGTCCTCGCTTGGCATTCCCAGACCCTCTTGACTTGTCCTCGCTTGGCATTCCCAGACCCTCTTGTCTTGTCCTCTCTTGGCATTCCCAGACCCTCTTGTCTTGTCCTCTCTTGGCATTCCCAGACCCTCTTGTCTTGTTCTCTCTTGGCATTCCAAGAGATTTCATTATTTTTTTTGAGTTGAAGAGATTTGGCTGGTATTTTTACACGAAGTGTTTTTTATGGGAATATCACTCCTTTTTTTAGTTTTTTCTTACAACTTATGTGTGACACATATCAAATGAACAATTACTAAATCCTTTAAAAAAAATCACCCTTTACAATTTGGTTATTCTCATAAAGAATAGCAAAGGTTTCTTTCCAATCGGTCAACCCAGTTCCTAGAAATGGCAACACTTCGGTTTTCAAAATGGCTGCTGAACTTTCTGCACTGCCACATAGAATTTATAACTATAAATGATGTGTATCATTTTAAGCTTTCTGAATATGTATTTATTGTATAGGAGGGGATTATAAAAATTTGTAAATTTGAATGACGTCAGTTCCGGCCTCATAAATAGGAAAATTCTAGTTTGACTGTTCCTATTCCATAGAGATGGCCTTCCGAATCGTTTGGCGCAATTTTCATACCGATCTGTCACCAGTTTTCGAGATATTACGTTTCTTCCGGTTTCAAAATGGCTGCTGAAATCACTGACCTCTTGAATTATAATTTAAACATGATTACATTTTATTATAAGCTGTCTGAAATAGTATATTTATTGCATCAAAATGTAAATTTGTGATATTTTTTTAAATGTAAGACGTCATTTCCGTTTCGGTATGGGAAACTGCAAATATTATTGATGATAATACATAAAGTTGACCGTCTAAATTGTTTAGCGCTGGTTTCGTTCAAATCTTTTAAGCTGTTATTGAGATATAATATCACTTCCGGTTTCAAAATGGCGGCTTCCGGTTGGGTTTATAACAAGTCAAATGAGATCTCAAAAGTGCATACGTTACATAAATATCAAAATAATCGGATGTACTTTTGCTGCCGAAATGCCAATCGGTGTATTTCAAAGTTCATTACGTAATTTCCGGTTTCGTTAATATGATTTTTAGTCTTTTGCTAATTATAACCTATATAGTTAACCGTCTGAATCGTTTAACGTAAATTTCGTTCCAATCGGTCAAGCCGTTGTCAAGTTATGATGTCACTTCCGGTTTCAAAATGTTGGCACAAAAAATTCATGGGGTGAAGGTTAAATCAGACGCCAAAAGTGCACACGTGGTAAAAATGTGAGATCAATCGATTCAGCCGTTTATGCTGTGGCCTGTTTACCGGATTTTAGCTCCAGCCTACTACTACTACTGAGATTATTATTATTATTATTATTATTATTATTATTATTATTATTATTATTATTATTATTATTATTATTATTATTATTATTATTATTATTATTATTATTATTATTATTATTGTCTTTATTCACAATATATTATAATACAGCACAATACACTATTATAACATATTGGCAAAACATCCATTCATGCAGCGGAATCACACCGTGATTCTATGCTGCATTGGGTTTTGTAGATTCTGTGGTTCAAGTGATGACTCGACGGATGATGTAGGCCGATCCCAATAACGCGTGCTTTTGGAGGTCGGTGCAAGAAAATTCTCCTGGGATCATTTTCGCATAATCTTGGTAGTGGTTGGTGATAGTTCCAAGCGCTCCAATTACTATAGGACATACCTTGGTTGACAGTTTCCACATCCGTCCTATCTCAATTTGGAGGTCTCGGTATTTCAATATTTTCTCCGACTCTTTTTTCAGTACATTTCCATCCATAGGAACAGCAACATCAATAATTAGACATGTGCTATCTTTTATATTTTTTATAATGATGTCAGGTTTGTTGGCTAAGATGGTCCTATCAGTTCGTACTTGTTCATTCCATATTATTGTAACATCTCCATTTTCACATACTTGAGGTGGATGATGATCATAGTGATGTGTTGATTTTGGGAGGTTGAAATGTTGACATATTGCCCAGTGAAGGGAAGCTGCTATCTTGTCATGACGTTCGATGTACTCTTTCTTAGCTAGCACTGGACATCCTGACACTATGTGGTCAATCGTTTCTTCGTGCTGTTTGCATAATCTACACATTCCATTCGATCCAGTCTTAAGAATCCTCTTCTCATAGCTTCTCGTTCTTAATGATTGGTCTTGTGCAGCTACAATTAAGGATTCAGTCTTGCCTTTAAGGGTTCCTTTCACAAGCCAATTGAATGTACTTGGCCTGTTAATAAATATTTTCTTCATATTCTTTGGGTACTGACCATGCATGGCTTTCCCCTCCCATTCATCACATAATTGGTCCTGTAGTTTTGACTTGACGACTTCTCTAATTTTTCTTACCTGGTGAAGAATATCCTTGTCTGTTTGTGTTTGTACATTCAACATGTTAATGCTAGACTTGAATTTGTCTGCTAATGATAACATCGATAAGGTTTTTGGTCTGTTTTCCTCACTCACTTTGATGATGTTCACAAAGTGATCGCTTTTCTTTAGTCGTATGTACTCGGCAGTCCCAATCATTGCCGATCTGTATGAGCCTTCCACCTGACACAATCCCCTTCCACCTTGCTTTCTTGAGACATACAATCTTTGAACATCTGCTCTTGGATGTTGCATCTTGTGGATGGTTAGTAGTTTCCTGGTCTTTCTGTCAATATTCTTTAATTCTTTGAGACTCCAATCCAATATGCAAAAGCTGTATTGTAAGACTGGCAGTGCAAGAGCT
Organism: Leuctra nigra; assembly: GCA_934045905.1. Classification (NCBI taxonomy): domain Eukaryota; kingdom Metazoa; phylum Arthropoda; class Insecta; order Plecoptera; family Leuctridae; genus Leuctra; species Leuctra nigra. The sequence goes on along the minus strand of OW203761.1, from coordinate 63,448,031 downwards.
CCAATTGCAAGAATTTTATTTCTCCCATTCAGCTCAGTCTGCAATATCAAACGAACTCTCCTCCGATATTCTTGAACCAACTTATCTTTCATAGCTACATGCTGGATTCCATTCCCTTCTTCAATTCCTAGATATTTATATGCTTCTCCAGGATCCAACATCTTGATTGAAGAGTTATTATCAACAATAATATTTTCAGATGATATTATTTTCCCTTTCTTAAATGCAGCTGTTGCACATTTCTCCAAGCCAAACTCCATACATATATCATCACTAAAACGTTTAACAATACCAATCATTTCTTCCATCTCTTCCCTTTTCTCGGCGAATATTTTGATGTCATCCATATAGATTAGATGATTTACTCTTACATCAGTATTTTTCACTTTGTATCCACATCGAGATTTGTTTAACATGCTTGTTAGAGGAAAGAGGCTCATGCAGAAAAGAAGCGGTGACAAAGAATCGCCTTGATATATTCCTCTCTTTATTGAAATACCCTCAGACGTGATTACTTCCTTGTGAGTCCTAAGCGTAAGACTAGTTCGCCAGGTTGTCATGATTGATTTGCAAAATCTTATCAGTTTAGGGTTTAATCGATAGATGTCCATAGCTTGAAGAATCCAACTATGTGGAACACTATCAAACGCTTTCTTGTAGTCTATCCACCCCATGTGCAAGTTTCTTTTATTTCTCTTACAATCCTCCATGATAGCTTTGCTTAACATAAGATGGTCCTTACATCCAAAAGAACCTGAGCTACATCCTTTCTGCTCCATCGGCATGATATTTTGTTGGTCAAAAAATATATGCATTCTGCTCGATATGATGGCCGTCAAGTTCTTGTACATTGTGGATAGACAAGTAATGGGTCTGTAGTTTTTTGGAAGATGCGTTTCATGACTCTTTGGCAAAAGACAGGTTTTACCCTGGGTTAGCCACTCGGGAACACCTTCTGGATCACGGATTGCACTATTATAAGCATCTGCTATCCGACCATGAAGAGTTGTAAAGGATTTTAGCCAGAAGTTCTGTATTCCATCTAACCCAGGAGCTTTCCAATTGGCTGATTTGTATAGTTGTTTTGATACCTCTAAAGCTGTAATGTCTCTCCATTCCATCTCCGGTATTGTTGAATTCTCTTCTTTCATATTCTTGATCCACTGAGCTTCATGATTGTGCTGTTTATTATCCTCCCAAATTCCTTTCCAGAATTGCTCAATATCTTCAATCGGAGGGTGGATTTTTACATCAATTTGTTTGTTGAGTATATTTCTGTAAAATGATTTAGCTCCCTCATTAAACTGTTTATTCTGCTGATACTGCAACACTCGTTTCTTATATCTTCTCACTCTTTGGGCCTTCGCCTGTATTTTCTGCTTGAGTATCTCTTTGATACGAGTAAAATCATCTGAGCTTGCAATATTGTATTTAAACCCAAGTTTAACTTTAATCTTTTGTAGTTTTATTGATAACTCCTTACTTTGTAGAATTTCTGTTATGTGAGATATTTCCCTCCTCCATTCGTCAATTTGGGTTTGGATTCTTTTCTTCCACTTCTGATCATTTTTACTATTTTGCCCGGTGTTCTCTTTGATCTCATAACCTATTTTTTTAAATAGTGTTTGTGCAGCTGCATATATCAAGATGTTGATGTCAGTCAGATTTATGTGATCATTTGCTAACGCGATCTTTCCTAGCGCAGAATTAACTTCAATAAGGACTCTCTTAGTTTGTTTCGTCACCTTCAACTTAGGAAGTTTCCCCCTGGACCACGTCGACTCCGCCTTCATCTGTCTCCAGCGCTCCATGATCTCGTCCTCTAGGTCCGAGTGCTGCACTTCACCAACCACCTCCGGATCCAATGAGAGTAGAGGCAACGAACAATGAGTAAGATCTTGATCTCGATCTTCAATTTCTTCCCCTCCATCACGATCATCAATATCCCCTGTTTCATCAATACCTCCTGTTTCCTCCACTCGGAGTTGTCCATTCAGGATTGGCCTCAGTCTCAATCTCTCCGGGGTCATTGATAATAATGCAGGTATCGAAATATTAGTAGGGTCTTGATCTTGATCTTCAATAGCTACTTCCTCATCTTGAACACCATTATCTCTTGAAATAACCATTTTCACATGTTCTTCAATCACTTTCAGTTCATCTACTGTCAACTTGTTGTTCTTAATTATGTACCGCCTCTGATTAGCCAGTTTGTTTGAATCCATGTTAGGCCGTATATTAGGATTTCTTCTTCTCCACAGTTGAAAAGTCATCTTCATGTTACCAGTCAGTGTAGTATGACTAACATATGTATGACACCACATAATCTCCTTATACTCTTCCATTGTCCATTTCTGCCTTCTTGGCTGTATGGTTTCATTTAATATGAAAGCAGATTGGTCAGGAATAGGGCTGGTATGAGTTTCCTCGATCCAGGGACCTAATTCCTCTCTTGAACTCATGGAAGATCTAGTTCTAGTATTATTTAATTCCTCACGTTGAGTACCATTAGATGTTTTAACGGTTCGTGTTCGTGCTGGCATTGCTGATATTTGGTCTTGATTTCTTAAATATTGAACCTTGGTTGTTGACGAGAAACAGTGCCAAATGGCCGTGAAATAACAAAACCAATCTCCTGTTCCTTGTGAAATTTCCTTTCGAAATGAGAAAGCCAATATCTTCTCTTGATTATTCTCCTCTTCTATAATAATATCAACTCCAAATTATTATCACAAGATATGTATAAACTACTTCCACTCACCTCAATATCAATTTCGGGTTAGTAAACTTTAAGAAACATATAAAAAACCAATAAAATGTGAAGAGCTTCACATCAGCTGCCGGCACTTGATCACGGCCTCCGTGATTATTATTATTATTATTATTATTATTATTATTATTATTATTATTATTATTGTCTTTATTCACAATATATTATAATACAGTACAATAAACTATTATAACATATTGGCAAAACATCCATTCATGCAGCGGAATCACACCGTGATTCTATGCTGCATTGGGTTTTGTAGATTCTGTGGTTCAAGTGATGACTCGACGGATGATGTAGGCCGATCCCAATAACGCGTGCTTTTGGAGGTCGGTGCAAGAAAATTCTCCTGGGATCATTTTCGCATAATCTTGGTAGTGGTTGGTGATAGTTCCAAGCGCTCCAATTACTATAGGACATACCTTGGTTGACAGTTTCCACATCCGTCCTATCTCAATTTGGAGGTCTCGGTATTTCAATATTTTCTCCGACTCTTTTTTCAGTACATTTCCATCCATAGGAACAGCAACATCAATAATTAGACATGTGCTATCTTTTATATTTTTTATAATGATGTCAGGTTTGTTGGCTAAGATGGTCCTATCAGTTCGTACTTGTTCATTCCATATTATTGTAACATCTCCATTTTCACATACTTGAGGTGGATGATGATCATAGTGATGTGTTGATTTTGGGAGGTTGAAATGTTGACATATTGCCCAGTGAAGGGAAGCTGCTAACTTGTCATGACGTTCGATGTACTCTTTCTTAGCTAGCACTGGACATCCTGACACTATGTGGTCAATCGTTTCTTCGTGCTGTTTGCATAATCTACACATTCCATTCGATCCAGTCTTAAGAATCCTCTTCTCATAGCTTCTCGTTCTTAATGATTGGTCTTGTGCAGCTACAATTAAGGATTCAGTCTCGCCTTTAAGGGTTCCTTTCACAAGCCAATTGAATGTACTTGGCCTGTTAATAAATATTTTCTTCATATTCTTTGGGTACTGACCATGCATGGCTTTCCCCTCCCATTCATCACATAATTGGTCCTGTAGTTTTGACTTGACGACTTCTCTAATTTTTCTTACCTGGTGAAGAATATCCTTGTCTGTTTGTGTTTGTACATTCAACATGTTAATGCTAGACTTGAATTTGTCTGCTAATGATAACATCGATAAGGTTTTTGGTCTGTTTTCCTCACTCACTTTGATGATGTTCACAAAGTGATCGCTTTTCTTTAGTCGTATGTACTCGGCAGTCCCAATCATTGCCGATCTGTATGAGCCTTCCACCTGACACAATCCCCTTCCACCTTGCTTTCTTGAGACATACAATCTTTGAACATCTGCTCTTGGATGTTGCATCTTGTGGATGGTTAGTAGTTTCCTGGTCTTTCTGTCAATATTCTTTAATTCTTTGAGACTCCAATCCAATATGCAAAAGCTGTATTGTAAGACTGGCAGTGCAAGAGCTCCAATTGCAAGAATTTTATTTCTCCCATTCAGCTCAGTCTGCAATATCAAACGAACTCTCCTCCGATATTCTTGAACCAACTTATCTTTCATAGCTACATGCTGGATTCCATTCCCTTCTTCAATTCCTAGATATTTATATGCTTCTCCAGGATCCAACATCTTGATTGAAGAGTTATTATCAACAATAATATTTTCAGATGATATTATTTTCCCTTTCTTAAATGCAGCTGTTGCACATTTCTCCAAGCCAAACTCCATACATATATCATCACTAAAACGTTTAACAATACCAATCATTTCTTCCATCTCTTCCCTTTTCTCGGCGAATATTTTGATGTCATCCATATAGATTAGATAATTTACTCTTACATCAGTATTTTTCACTTTGTATCCACATCGAGATTTGTTTAACATGCTTGTTAGAGGAAAGAGGCTCATGCAGAAAAGAAGCGGTGACAAAGAATCGCCTTGATATATTCCTCTCTTTATTGAAATACCCTCAGACGTGATTACTTCCTTGTGAGTCCTAAGCGTAAGACTAGTTCGCCAGGTTGTCATGATTGATTTGCAAAATCTTATCAGTTTAGGGTTTAATCGATAGATGTCCATAGCTTGAAGAATCCAACTATGTGGAACACTACCAAACGCTTTCTTGTAGTCTATCCACCCCATGTGCAAGTTTCTTTTATTTCTCTTACAATCCTCCATGATAGCTTTGCTTAACATAAGATGGTCCTTACATCCAAAAGAACCTGAGCTACATCCTTTCTGCTCCATCGGCATGATATTTTGTTGGTCAAAAAATATATGCATTCTGCTCGATATGATGGCCGTCAAGTTCTTGTACATTGTGGATAGACAAGTAATGGGTCTGTAGTTTTTTGGAAGATGCGTTTCATGACTCTTTGGCAAAAGACAGGTTTTACCCTGTCTTTTGCCCGGCTGGCCAGGCGTGGCCAGCCGGTCTCCAGTAGTCCTGCGGCCCTAGTGTTGGTGGGAACACCCACCCCCTGACCCATTGAATTGGAACCAGCGGAAAGATGATTATTATTATTATTATTATTATTATTATTATTATTATTATTATTATTATTATTATTATGAAAACCACCCTAAAACACGGTTTTCACAGCCCTATAGTTTTCAAGCGGCATATCCTATTGTTCCCAAATTTGGTATATGTTGTAGGGTGGGCCATAGCTCGAAATTAAGATATTTTGCAACAATGTGAGATTTCCCAATTTTAAGATCCAGTAGGCCGAAAATGCCATATTGTTGCTTACAGTAAGAGTGGGCTCCAGCCTTTTTAAATGAGTGTGTGCGCGCCGTACGACTTGGCTGGCGTGGAGCGACCGCTCCACTAGATAACTGAAAGCACCGATTTTTTTTTCACAAATGATTATCTCACAAAACAATGATTATCAATGAATGTCGTCCTACTCCTGTCACCATGTTAAATCAATGTCATCCTTAATCTGTCACCATGTAATATCAATATCGTCCCATTCCTGTCACCATGTGATATCGTGCCGTCCCACTCTGTCACCATGTGATATCGTGTCATCCCACTCTGTCACCATGTGATATCGTGTCGTCCCACTCTGTCACCATGTGATATCGTGCCGTCCCACTCTGTCACCATGTGATATCGTGTCGTCCCACTCTGTCACCATGTGATATCGTGTCGTCCCACTCTGTCACCATGTGATATCGTGCCGTCCCACTCTGTCACCATGTGATATCGTGTCGTCCCACTCTGTCATTATGTGATATCGTGCCGTCCCACTCTGTCACCATGTGATATCGTGCCGTCCCACTCTGTCACCATGTGATATCGTGTCGTCCCACTCTGTCACCATGTGATATCGTGTCGTCCCACTCTGTCACAATGTGATATCGTGTCGTCCCACTCTGTCACCATGTGATATCGTGTCGTCCCACTCTGTCACCATGTGATATCGTGCCGTCCCACTCTGTCACCATGTGATATCGTGTCGTCCCACTCTGTCACCATGTGATATCGTGTCGTCCCACTCTGTCACCATGTGATATCGTGTCGTCCCACTCTGTCACCATGTGATATCGTGTCGTCCCACTCTGTCACCATGTGATATCGTGTCGTCCCACTTTGCTACCATGTGATATAATGTCGTCCCACTATGCCACCATGTGATATCGTGTTGAGTTTGGTTGTGATTGACACACTGCCCGGTGACGTAGGCTTGTTGACTGCAGACGGAGGCTGCCTGGACGGCGATCAGCCCAACAAGCGACCGAGGACGACGATCACGGCCAAGCAGCTGGAGACGCTTAAGCTGGCCTACAACAACAGTCCCAAGCCAGCCAGACACGTGCGCGAGCAGCTCAGTCAGGACACGGGCCTGGACATGCGGGTCGTGCAGGTGTGGTTCCAGAACAGGTGAGTCTCCAGTAGCCTCCAGTAGCCTCCAGTCAGGACACGGGGCTGGACATGGGGGTCGTGCAGGTGTGGTTCCAGAACAGGTGAGTCTCCAGTAGCCTCCAGTAGCCTCCAGTAGCCTCCAGTAGCCTCCAGTCAGGGCACGGGGCTGGACATGCGGGTCGTGCAGGTGTGGTTCCAGAACAGGTGAGTCTCCAGTAGCCTCCAGTAGCCTCCAGTAGCCTCCAGTCAGGACACGGGGCTGGACATGGGGGTCGTGCAGGTGTGGTTCCAGAACAGGTGAGTCTCCAGTAGCCTCCAGTAGCCTTCAGTAGCCTCCAGTCAGGACACGGGGCTGGACATGCGGGTCGTGCAGGTGTGGTTCCAGAACAGGTGAGTCTCCAGTAGCTTATCCACACAGCCGTCTGTACACTCGTCGTTCGTTCCTCCTCCTGTGAGCTGCCTGTTATCTAAGGACAAGTTGTAGTTCCTAACTTGCCGTCCCGGGAAGAGGCCGCCACCGTCGCGAATTAGAATCGCCAGGCGACGGTGGCGGCCTCTTCCCGGGACGGCGAGTTAGGAACTACAATTTGTCCTAAGATAACAGGCAGCTCACAGGAGGAGGAACCAACGACGAGTGTACAGACGGCTGAGCTTATCCATGAACAGCGATGCGTACACGCAACCAAATAATTCTTTACGACGGAGTTGGAAGGCTCGATGTTCAGTTTCTTGCTTTTGCGTTGCACCTTTTGGAATGATGTAATCCATTTGACTGAAGTCAACCAATACATTTATATTGAAGTATTCTCTTACACAATGCCTCATGTCACCATTACAAATATGATTGAATGATGACAGAATAACTGGTTTATGAGCTCACCTCAAGAATCATTGAAAAGGACATCCGACATTCTACCTCATATACCTCGTTCACATTACAGATTTAACTCTAGTTACATTAACTACAGTTAAGAGAAAGTAGGCAGAGTTTTGGAAACTAATCGCAGTTAAGCAGTTAACTTAGTTCTATAAACCTAACTAGAGTTAACTACACGAACCAAGTTCCGTTCAGAACGTTAACTACTTAACTGTAGTTAAAATCTTTATGTAAATGAGGTATTACGGACGTTGTATCTGAATTATCTCAGAACTACACCAATGTGAGTTATAGACTCAGTAAATACCCGCCATTTTGGTTTCCCTGATCACGCTGTGTTTTGCTGCGAGCAATGGAAGCCGTGTCGTGACGTCATAATGCACCCTAAGCACGCGTTCTGATTGCTGAGAATTCCAATATCTCACATCTCTCCCCTCCCCGCCCCTCCCCACCCCTTTCTTATATTCCAAGCGTCTTTCTTCCCTCGGGACTTTTGAAAAATCCAGAAGTTGAAAGATTAGCGCTGGGGTAGGAGGGGAGTGGATGGGTGGGGGTGATCACCAAATGGAAACGAGACGAGGTTCTAAAAAAAAACGGAAGAAAAGAAATTGAAAGGAAGAAAAGAATCAGCTGAAGATAAAGTAAGTATTTCGAAGACAATAAACGAGCTGGAAAATCGATATATTTGTCATCGATGTGTTTGGTGCGGAACATTTACTCAGCGTTGAAGCGAAGTCTTTCAATCAAACTAAAACCTGCGACAAGACATTGACGAGTTTAACTCAAACATCACAACTTTCTCTCACGACGGCTCGTCGCGTTGAGCTCTCAAACCTGTCTGTTAGTCAAGTACTGGGACCTGACGTCATGAGGGACAAACCTGTCTGTTAGTCAAGTACTGGGACCTGACGTCATGAGGGACAAACCTGTCTGTTAGTCAAGTACTGGGACCTGACGTCATGAGGGACAAACCTGTCTGTTAGTCAAGTACTGGGACCTGACGTCATGAGGGACAAACCTGTCTGTTAGTCAAGTACTGGGACCTGCGTCATGAGGGACAAACCTGTCTGTTAGTCAAGTACTGGGACCTGACGTCATGAGGGACAAACCTGTCTGTTAGTCAAGTACTGGGACCTGACGTCATGAGGGACAAACCTGTCTGTTAGTCAAGTACTGGGACCTGACGTCATGAGGGACAAACCTGTCTGTTAGTCAAGTACTGGGACCTGACGTCATGAGGGACAAACCTGTCTGTTAGTCAAGTACTGGGACCTGACGTCATGAGGGACAAACCTGTCTGTTAGTCAAGTACTGGGACCTGACGTCATGAGGGACAAACCTGTCTGTTAGTCAAGTACTGGGACCTGACGTCATGAGGGACAGGGGCGGATCACCCATTAGGCGCCAACTTACAGGGGGCGCCGCGGCGGCAAACAAATGCCAAATCATAAACAATATAATATGAAATCATAAACAATATAATATGAAATCATAAACAATATAATATGATATCATAAACAATATAATCAATACAAAGTAATATGAACATGTGGTAACTTGTGTCAAGACAATAATTACTGCAGGCTATAGTCTTTGTAATAGAATGGAGGGATATGAAGATTCCCCTCCCCCCATGCAAATGGTAGGGTTCCTAACTTGAAGTATTACAGTAATTTTGATAGAAAAAGGCGCTATTTCCTCGCCCCAGATTCAATCAAAAAGTGTATAAATTCTAAAAAAAGCCTTGCGGGGTCTGTATAGCCTTCTAATGCCTTGGTTCTTGCAGGTTTGATATCCTATTTTAGCAGTTTCTGTGATTACAGCGTGATTACAGTGATTTTAAGAGAAAATAGCACCATTAAAGTCCAAGATTCGTTAAAAGTGTTCAAAATCCAAAAGAACCTCGCGGGGCTAGTTGAGGGCTATTGTAATGGGTGGAATTGTTTTGCTATGGCAACAACCAATGGCATTCTTCGAATCACCACTCTATATAAAATATGTTATGCTTACGAATTGCAACTGATTTTATTAACAGAGCAATAAAAATTGTCTTCTAAAAGTTATGAGCGGATTTAAAGGAATATAAACTACTGCTATGGCTAGTTCTTTTTTTAGTTTTAATTTCTCTTTTACTCAAAGAGTAAAACCAAAATTGTGACAAATAGTACTGTAAACACAATATTTTTTATTTTTTATTTAAGTTGTTCAATAAAATGCATTAAATTTAAATTTAAAAAGGACGTGAGCTTTAGCTTCGTCTCCAACGAGACGGCTATAATCTTAATAATGTCCGTATATCGATTGGTATTCCTTCCTCTTAATCATGCTAATATACGTTGGTATTGACACGAGTACGAAGCTCAGCAGTCCATTGTGTAAGTTTGACCACCTAGAAACTCTTTTTTAAATTGCAAGTGAAGGCTACTGGGAAAGAACGCTATGAGTCACATTCGGATGAAACTAGACAAGTGAGGTTTGATGTTGAAACTTGTATCTATCTTCCAAACAGATCAATATTTCAATTGCGTTTTTCAAGACATTGTGACAATATTTTCTAAAAACCGAGGGTATATTCTGAAAGCTCATACTTATTTTTTCAACAATTGACTTTTAGCGTTTTTCCACTTCAAATATACTTCCATTAAAATGGCGGCTTAAGCACCGGATGTGACGTGATATGTTGTGTTGCAGGAGAGCCAAGGAGAAGCGGCTGAAGAAGGACGCGGGTAGAACAAGATGGAGTCAGTACTTCCGGTCCATGAAGGGAGGATCCTCGCCGAGACAAGACAAAGACGACAAGCTCGACCTCGACTCCAACTTCAGCCACACGCACGGTGAGGGACAGAGATAGCAACCCTTTAGCTGGACTTAGCGGGGTTTATGCAACACTTAAGCTGGACTTAGCGGGGTGTATGCAACACTTAAGCTGGACTAAGCGGGGTTTATGCAACACTTTAGCTGGACTAAGCGGGGTTTATGCAACACTTTTGCTGGACTTAGCGGGGTTTATGCAACACTTAAGCTGGACTTAGCGGGGTTTATGCAACACTTTAGCTGGACTAAGCGGGGTTTATGCAACACTTTAGCTGGACTTAGCGGGGTTTAACAAACACTTCAGCTGGACTTAGCGGGGTTTATGCAACACTTTAGCTGGACTTTGCGGGGTTTATGCAACACTTTAGCTGGACTTAGCGGGGTTTATGCAACACTTTAGCCGGACTTAGCGGGGTTTATGCAACACTTTAGCTGGACTTAGCGGGGTTTATACAACACTTTAGCTGGACTTAGCGGGGTTTATACAACACTTTAGCTGGACTTAGCCGGGATTATGCAACACTTTAGCTGGACTTAGCGGGGTTTATGCAACAACAGCTCACAGCTTTCAGGTGGATGTCGAATTGCAAATCGTAATTCATTCCAGTCCTGATTTATGAAACTTTGTCACATTACATCAACTGGCAACAACCCTTACAGTACACTTCGACCAACTCACTTCAATTCACTTCGACCGTTTTTGCGTTTTGAGTTTTCCGTTTTTTCCTTTATGCGACCAATCACAAGTCCAGAAACCGCTCACGGTTATGTGGACCGTGACATAATGTGGATGTGCTATGTGGTTCCGGCTTTAGACACAAATATATTATATTCTTGATAAGTTCAGAAGTGATGCAATGATCTGGCTCATTGAAATGCAGTTATAATAATATGATTTTGCGGGTCCTTTTCTTGCTTATTTCAAGAGTTACATTGTTTTTCTAACGACAGTTTTATTCTATGTGTGCTTTAAAATTACGCTTTTATTTAAATATTTCGATATTTCTATCTTGTGGTTTTAAGAACATCATAGGTTTTAATTTAATCCAATATTCAGGTATAATTTCTGTCACCCATGCGTTTTCATGGTGTAAAATTGTGGCGTAGATGTCGGTAGGATTTTTGTCAGGGGAGGGCGGGCATAGCAAGGAAAACACTCTGCAACGGGTTAAGGGGGGGAGGGGGGGGGGGGATACGCACCCACACCCCCATATGACACTTTGAAATCAATTTTGAGGTGTATTTTGTTTAAAAAAATAAGTTTTTAATTGTGACACTTTGGGGTCACATTTAAAAAGCGCCGAAAATCTTTGGTATGAATTACAACAAATCCTATTCAACGCATTCATTGGTGTTCTGCCGCTGGCAGGTGCGTCGTTAGCCCTAGGCGTCGCGACGCTCAACATATGCGTCGCGACGGCGCGAGCTAATCGCCTCCACTCGACAAGATCACTCATCCGCGAACATAAATTATGCACTGACTTTTTACTCGTGGGGTGGATCACGCACAATACGCATGACGATCAAATCAAACGCATCACTGCGGAAGCTCTGGGGGCGGAACTGTTTCTCAGTAATGCGAGGCGACATCTGTTGGCGGACCGCCACATCACATGTGATTGCATCCTACATGGTACGCGACAACATGGTTCAGGCATTTAGTTGGACTCGCTATGTCCAGTCATCAGAGTTTTACAGAAAACATATTGTAATGTTGGGTTTTTTGGTGTCATTCTCTTCAGAAAAATGCCCTCTACAACATATCCAAAGTCCGCCAAATTCCGATGCACAGAAAGTATTTTTTAATCAATTTTTAAATAATGTCGGTAATTCCATCTTGCAAAAAAGTGTTTTCATGTAACGCCGATTTTGACGAAACTTGGCACAATTGTTCATCTTCCTAATGAAATACATGGATGTTTGAGTGTTTTCTCTAAATCTCATCGTTTGAGAAACATGGCCCTTCGAAAACTCATATTAGTAAGTTTTCGAAGATTTCTTGAACCCTATTTAACTAACCATGTTACCATGTAACCATGTAACCATGTTTACATTTACATGTTCTGTTACCAAATCTTCCTTTTTCAAGTATTCAATCATTTTCATTTTAAATTGAAGCACAGTTTTACATTCAGTTAATTTATGATCTTATATTTTATATCCACTTACATTCCATCTTACACAAAAGATTTAAATCTAGAAATTTGAACGAAAAAGTTTATACGACGTCTTTCTGGCATGTCAATGTTTTACTGTTACTATAGAATACAAAAACAAACAAGTGAAAAGTTTGTACAATTTGGATGAAAATATTTTTACCACAAGTGCTCCACTTTCAAACAACGAACTAAATGCTCCGTCATCTAGCGCACAAAATAACAATACTTTTCAGTTACCGATGTGACGTTACCGAGTCAAGTGATTTTTGCTGCTAACAACAAAAAAGTAATTTGCAAATCCTTTTCACTTGTCCTCTAATGCGGACAGGTGTTAAAATATATACGTTTTTGAGCGCCGCATTGTATAGGTAAATCCGATCAAAGGAAGACAGGGTTTTATGGACAACTTCTAGTGGAGTCAGGATGAAATGAATGGATGTGTCAAGTGAAATATACCCGACGGAACTCAGACTCGTACCTGGGACCTCTCACTTGCCGGACGAGAACGCTACGACCTGAGCTACATTAGACACAGGTTAGAGATCTGTGGTCAGCTGAAGGAGCGCTCGGCCGGCAAGTGAGAGGCCCCGGGTTCGAGCCCCAGTTCGGTGCAATCAGATGAGTGTGAGGGATAAACACCGGTCTGCTGCGGGGTGTGACGACGTCGATCACGTGGGGGCGTGGCAGGGGGGGGGGGTGACATATGTCAACTGTCAGCTGACGTCACAGCACATAATGGACAGAGTTGGGCGTCGACTGTAGAGCAATGTCCAACAACACACGCTATGTTGTAACATGTTACAGATGTGCAATTACTAGACATCTACATGAGTCGTAGCAGCAAAACTCGCATTATCATTATTTTCTAATTCTCAGAAAGGCGAAAAACGTTATCATTCTATCGATTTGGAGAAAAGTAATTTAAAAATCAAATATGACTTTCTACATAAAGAGCAATACAAATTTTAACAACAAAATTTTGTGTAACCCTATCATGGCTTAACTTTTGGATAAGGCGAGTTTTATTTAGGTATAAAAACGGGAAATATTACTTTTGAAAAAGGCTACCAAATCACAATTTTTCCAATATTTTTCAAACATAATAAAAATTACGTATAAGTACCTATACATCAAATGGATAACGCGAGTTTTGCGTCAAAAAGGTGTTCATACTTGGATGGATAGACGCGTGTTTGTGAATTGATTTTGTAGGAGACAATGGATAACTTTGAAACGCAAAGTTGAGGAGTTTTAAATGTCCAACAACACACGCTATGTTTTAACAGGTTACGATGTGCAATTACTAGACATCTACATGAGTCGTAGCAGCAAAACTCGCATTATAGTATTCTTTCAGTAGGTATCAAAGGAATCTTTATTTAAAAAACGTGTACATTTTCGAACTCGCGAAAACGGCCCAATGGATCTCTGACCTAAAATGCAGTAAACACATATCTTCGCTCTTGTTGGCTACTACATACTTGTAGTGCCTGAATTTTCAGATACCGTACACATAATGTTTGTACATAACTCTAACACAATGTTAAATCATGATGGCTCTGGCAAATAACATTGCTGTCAAGGCAGTCATTAAGGCCATTGTGTATCACGTGACTTTATTTCTCTACATCCGATCAAAAGAAATAGTTACCTATGAGTACATACCTTACATCGTTCATGTTGAATAATGATGGGGCGATGCCAAGCTAGGACGACGGGATCGGCCACTTTGGCGCTAGCGTCGAGGCTGTGCTTTTCAAATCAACGCATTTCTTACCCCACAGTCCGTATTTTTATGTTATATTATAATAATTAATGTTGATATTTGGTTATTTAACGAAATAGTGGATAATTATTAGAAATGATAGTGTAATAATGATATTTTGATCATATAATGACAGCTCACAGAATTATTTTTGTTTCCAGTGCTCTCTTGAACTGACTCACTGCTTAATGGAATTTTGTAACTTCCAATTAAAACAATTGAGAGGGTGTCGCTTCAGATTGAAATCGAATTTGCTTAAGATATTGCACTATCTTCTTATTTTTACACATTTAATTATACTAGAGTAAAAAATCTATGTATCTAAACAGTGAGTTCATCTTCTTACGCATGTCAAAATAAAGTTTCGCGAGTTTTAATTTTGAGTGGCACGAACAGCTTACTTCACACTTGTCACAAAACCTATGGCAGCACCCTAGCGGGAGATAGTTTGGCTAGTGCCCTATCCAAGGTGATTTATGAAGAAAATTCCCTGCATACTGGAGCTTATCAATATTTGCAGTCAATAATATTTATTTTTGCAGTGGTTTAATAAATAAAAACAACACAAATATCGTGTATACGTACGCGTGTGAAGACTGTCAAAACCAAGTGCTGTTCGTTTAAACATTACATTCATAATAGTGGATATAATTAATATCTCAACATTTCGTTGGAAAGAGGAAGAAAGAGCGCATGTTATATATTCTGACATTGCGTCAGGTTTGTGATGCATTATGCCTTTTTATTAGAGTAATGTTTGCTGTTTTTGGCAACTCGTAGAATTTCCTTCAACGTCAGGTCTTGATTTGAGAATATTTAGGTGCAAGGAAGTAAAATCATCTAATATGTTATTTTCGCAGTTCTTTTCTGCGTAGAATTAGTCCAACAGATGTGTCCTAACTTATCTGATGAGGGAGAAGTCTTTGTTATACTGAACCCTTCCAATAGAGAATGTGTAGCTTTTTGGTTAAAAAGTCACGTGATATACAGGGACCTTAAGGTGGCTGGATCGATCGATTTTCTGAAGTATTGGAGAGCTTTCACTAATTTATGAAGTGTAAAAAAATCACGTTTATAAATTCTTTTAGCACATAATTTACTTGTATAATATACTGGGTAGTTGAAATAGACAACATTTAAATTGTATTTATACGTTATCTTATTATTTAGAGCAGTATTACTGCCCCAAAGAAGTTAGTTTTGAATTGGATATTGAAGATTTTTCCGGATTTTTCTATAATTTTAACAATACGGTACAATATGGCAACATCGTACTTTGGACATTTGAATTTGTGTGGAATCAGAATCATGATGGCTGAGCTTGCTGAGCTTACACCTAGAGTTTACTTTCATGAAAAGTCAAGGTCTCTTAGTAGGCATTTAGTGCCTTCTAACTACCTTGAGCACTCCCGTGTTGCCAAAAGTATTTTGACTTGATTCGCATTTTGAATTGAATCGACTATAACTTTTTATTTAGCACACGATGATATTGGTTTAAATTTTTTTAATGAAAGTAAATAGATGAAAGATTCTTTTTTATATAGGTTTTTTGAAAATCTATCGAGCCAATTAAATACAATCTTTATTTGTAGCAAATTTTTCAAACCTGCCATAAGATAACATGGGAAAATACTTCTTTCTTATTCGCCTATCTCGAAAACTAGACACGGGAAGTATTTTATTTTTTGAAGTGTTGTTTAGGGGATACCAATGAGTGAGTACAGCAAAATTAAACACTATCTGAAAAAATGGTCGATCGACCCAGCCACCTTAAGCCCCATTTACATGGTGCAATTTCTTGAACAACTTCTGTGTCACAGAAGTTCTGCACATGTGCAGATTCCCTTTATCATCTCAAAAGTGATACTGCGCACGAGCAGAACCTCTGTGGCACAGAAGTTGTTCCCGAAATTGCACCGTGTAAATGGGGCTTTAGGTATGTTCGTTTACCCTGCCCAAAGCTACAGCAAACTGCCACAAGCACACATGATCCAATCAGATCGTTCCTCTGTAGCTTGTGGCAGTTTGCTGTAGCTTTTGGCAGGGTAAACGAACATACCAAGTGTCTCACTCTTGTTTTCCCGTCGAAATGTTTCAATGATCAATGAAACTGTTGGACTACAAAAGTAAAATAGATGTTTCTATTGGCAGTATTTGGGGTCTATAGTTTAGTAAAAAGCTGACTATTGCCCGCTCTGCTGTCGTGTCCCAAACAAGATCTTCGCTCTTGCTACATGAGATGGACGACTTCTTGAACCCCCCCCCCCCCATCCCCCTCCCCGTCGCCAGGCAAAGTTCATTACAGAATGGAGTCGTACTGCTCACTTGTTTGCACAGGAACTTTTCAGAAGACGTTTAACATAAAACTTGCTTGAGCAGATTTATAGAAAGAAGCTTTTCCAATATCGAGAAACGTATTGATGTATTGGAGAGTCCCATTAGTTGGTTATCCGGCATTGAAAGCTGCGCTGCATTCATCTGTAGTCTGACATTCCTCCCCCTCCCCTTCTCGTCCCTTACAATCTTCAATCAGGATCGCTGGAGCTTAAGTCTCGGACTCTAGCTGGATGATAGGGAGGGTTTAGGAGACTCATCCCCCTCCCCCTCCCTCACGCCATTGATACATCCTCCTACAAGTATCATATTGATACTTACGTTACGCCTACATATCACAGAGATCTTCTTCTTCTTCGTCACCAGAAATATGTTTTCAAGGTTTTAAAAAGACCTCAGCGAAGTATCTCTCGATGCAGAATTAATTATTATAAGCAGAATATTGACGTTTATGATCTCGAAACATGATATTTAATTGAACATTAGTCAGTAGAACTCTAGATTTTGTAAATAGAATGCTTTCTTTATAGTTTCCCTCACATATCGAAATAATTGTGTGCCATTTAACATTGGTTGCTGACTCTGGGCTCAGGGGGGGGGGGGGTCTTCTCAAGGGGCTGAGCCCTCCCGGGAATCATCACTGAAACCACGTTAACGTTACGCCGGGATGAACGAGGAAACAAACTGACACAACATCGGATATTATTTCCTGGAAACATCACAATATTACTTGGTGACAGAGTGGGATGTTACTCAAATCAATCTGAGTTTGCTAATGATAACGCGTGTTGAGTCGTGATTCCAGAGATGGGCCCCCCCCCACAGGGGGGCTCAACCCCCCTGAGAAGACACTTAGCCCCCCCTCCTGTCAGATGACGAGCAATGTAGCGTATGTCATATGTGTAATATTTAGAGAAACACACAAATAAAGATTTTCAATTAAACTCACAAAATGAAGCAGATGACAGAGAAAGTATATGGCGTTTTTCTATGTAAAATCGTGTTTTCAGCAAATTCAGAGGACATTTTAATAGGTAGCTCTACGTTTTACAAAATTTCATTTCCATTTCGAAGATGCTGATATTCTATTTATTTTGTTCAACAATTTAACATAAATAGTTACCTGGAAACTCGAAATGCATTCGAATTTTTTGAAAAAATACTTTTTAATTTGGTCTAGTTCCATATTGAAAACACAAAAACAAACGTTTTCCAGTGAATGCGCCTTGTCCCGCATGAGGAAGGGAAGTCTTCCTCCAGTCTCCACATTGTTTTCTTGCTACAGCTAATGTATATGTAGGTATGTGTGGTTACAGAAAAAAAGTTTGAATGAAGTCCCCAAAAACGTAATATATCCCGTTGTCATTGCCGCGACATAAACTACTGTTGTGTACATTTGCCCCTGGAAATGTGAACAATGTTGCCATGTTTTGCCTGCAGATGTTGTACATTTGCCCCTGGAAATGGTGTACAATGTTGCCATGTTTGCCTGCAGATGTTATATTGCTCCTGGAAATGGTGTACAATGTTGCCATGCTTGCCTGCAGATGTTATATTGCCCCTGGAAATGTGTACAATGTTGCCATGTTTGCCTGCAGATCTGAGCAACGACAGCTACGGCACAGTGGTGAACATGGGTCTGGATCAAGACGGCTCGTCACCTCACAGTGGCGGCAGTCGGCCCCCCCACTTCCTGCACGGGGGGCCCTCCACGCCCCCTTATCTCTCCTCCAGCCACTCGCCCACCCCCTCGCACCCGCAGCGGGGCCCCAGCTTCCCCTATGCAGGGGACGGATTGGCGGTCTACACCACGCTAGGTAAGTCAACCCTCGGGACTTCTGCAGATCTGAGACCCGTTTTCATGTTCCTAATTAATTAGAGGCAAGGCAATGTTGAAAAGTGCTCACTCACTTCTCTTAAAAAAGTAAAATAAAAACGTCTTATATTCATGAAACGGCGTTTTCACTTTTCAAAAAACTTTGCTTTTCAAACAGATATTATTACTTCAACTTTTATAGCTTCATTCAACAATACTTTATATTTCAGCAAGAAATCACAATAAAAAAATGTTGGTAGAGGATGATCCTTCCACTTACATGATTGGAACGAAGCCCCTGGTTTGTTCTTTGACACAGACTTCAGTGATGATTCCAGACATGACCCCCCCCCCCCCCTCCCAACCGAGTTAACAATGTTTCTTCTAACGCACTTGACAATAATTGTGAAAATGAGGATATTCTAATTGTGATAATTTTATAAATATCATGTGAAACTAATACAAATAGCTTTTCAATAACACACATTTATTTCTAAATGTGAGGAAAACTAATCATGTAGATTTTGTTTATTTTAATTTAAATTTAAATTAAATATCATGGAAAATACGAAAATTTACAAATGGTGTCACACAAAGGATTGTTTAAAACAACCTTTCTTTAAAATAAATTATTTGATTTGAAGACAACCGCTTACAAATTAACTTTAAGTTAAATCCATTTGGGAAATTCAAAATTTTCCAGGGGCTGGTGCCCCGGTCCAGACCCCTGTCACCAGGCCCCCATTACTTTCATATCTATTGTGTTACCTAGCGAAAAGTTTTTCTGTTGCTAATTATCAGATTCTAAAATAATATTTGTATATTTTGTTGCACATTCCCTAATATCTGAGTAAAATCATGACTGGCTGCAGGTTGAACCCTTGACTTTGTGTCCTCAGGGCAAGGAATGCCGGCGCACCATCCGGGCCCCTCGTCGGACATGAGCAACAGCAGCAGTCCCCAGGGCTACCCGGACTTCCCCCCCAGTCCCGACTCCTGGCTGGGGGAGGTCAGCGCGGCCGGAGCCCAATACTGACCCCGACACATCTAGCGCGACCTCGCCAGTGAAAACAAACGTTGCTTAACGAACTACCAAAGAGACGACAGTGAAAGTGATCAAGACGCTATCTACTCCTACCCTCGTGTGTAGGAAACTTCTTTCAAAATAATTCAAAGTCATTTATAATGTAGAAGGAATCTTTGAAAGTTAAAGTGTCCATTCTCAATGTGTTATTAATTAAAAGTGATACCTTGTGCGCAGAAAACTTTCAGACAATTGCAGCTATCATTGTATCGATAACAAGTTTGTATCCAGTTAGATAGGTATCTTTCATGCCATATTTTCAGTGCAGTTCAAAACACAGCTGAAAATATTTGGAAAATGAAATTTGTGTTAAAATCTTACAAAATAGAATATAAATTTCAATTCAAACATAAATGGTGATAAGGTACCAAGTGTTTTCATAATATTCATGTGTTCATATAGATTGGTTTAAAATATATTGCAAATATCTGTTGACTTCTTCTTGACTTTATTGCTAGAAAATTGTACAATTGAAGGATAGTTCTCATAGTAAGTAGATGGGTAGATATAACTAATAAATTAACAACCAGTCATCCACTTTCCAAACGCTTTTATTTAACAGCGAGCAAAAGCCCGCATGCATTCAAAAGTTGTTCTGACTTGAAGTTGGTTGATATTTACCTCAAAATAGCCAAGGAAAAACAAAAAACTAGAAACTTTTCACGCTAAATCACATTCTAGAAACAAATTAAGTTACATATTCTCGAGAGTTTTGTGGCGTAGAATAAAATAGCAAATACGTATAAATATTCACAAAAATGAAATTGAAATCTTTCAAAGAACAACAGAAAACTACTGAAAATGAATCCACATAAATGGCAATGTTATGCGCCTATATCTGCTCAGCAAAGATGACAGCAAAACATGAACAATTTCAAACACTTATCAAAACGGCAAAATTTGTGAAGGCAAGTTTATCGAGATCATTCCGTCATTAGTTACATTGCAATGATTTGCTCATAGAGAAGTCAGACGGAAACCACTGCGAGTTCACTTAACAAAACAATAACGGTAAAGAAACGGATTGTCTGAAAAACCATCAAAAGTACTCTGCAAATACGTACATCATCTAGCTCAACAAAGTAGAGCTCTGATTTCATTGATAATAACATGATTGATTGTCAAGGAACCTGACTCTTTCGAATACCATTTGCCTTTGTTGAGTCTACAATGCTTATTACCAGAATTGATCAATTAGATTTGCATAAGGAAATTAGATCTTAAGAAGTTAGTGTCGATAAATTTTTTAAAATTAGAACCAGAAACATGCATGTGTAACAATAATAAAAGTACATCATTGGCTGATAAAACTTGCAAAATAAGGAGAGTTTAAATATATTTTAATAGGATATATTGCACATGCAGTGTTATTGCAGAGAAGACATCATAATACTTTTGGCCACACATTGACCATCACGCATAATCTCATGCATATGGCTGATGCGTACTGAATCAAAATGAGCAAAAATGAAATTTGTGTTAGGATACCTACCTATGTTGTACCAAACAACATCAGGCTGTTGATGTGGTAAGAAGACCAACTAACTATGAAGAGCAAAACACATCTCTCAGGCGGACATTCTCAGGACCACAGCACAACATTCACGTAACCGAATGACTTTAATAAGAGAAAAACTGACTAAAACTGTGATGTCTCATTGAAGATCTTAAAGCAACAACGATAAGGTAAATGAATGATATTGATTTGCTATTTGAAAGTAGTCCATCACTGTTCTCAAAAATGTTATCTCCTAAATGTCGCTGAATTTCATCAGAATCACATTTTGTAAACGAGTCTACAACTTTCCTCTTTATCAAGACGGTTACAGTCCCAAGAATGGCGGAGATCTTCCTTGTTGATCCTTCCCCTTACAGACACAAAGGAAATGTTTGTGCTGCTGACATTGTTAAGTCAACATCCTGAAGTGTATGTTAAACTCAACACAGCAAAGATGAAACATTCTTATGTTAACTAACAAGTTCTTAACTTTACAACTGAAGGTCAGTTATTTAATACCTTGTTATAGTTTGATACACTAACAGACTGTTAAATTAAAATGGGCATTCCAGGCATCTCATTGTTTGTTGCCATGGCATACATAAAGTCCTAATTAACAGTTAGTCTTATCAGCTGATTTTAACAGAGCATTGAAAAACTGGCCTCAAATTGCATTATGAATAGCAATTGGACTGCTCAAACCAAGGAAAAGCACAGTATAAAATGAAAACCAAATTTAATGGTAAAATCCAGCCGTCGTGGTCCTTTGTTTTTGCCTGCACTGTCCAGTCACACCGAACAACCAATCCATCTGACATTTGCACACACACTAATTGCAATATCAGTGATCATGTGAAGAGATTTTCAGCAAAATCCTCCCATTGGTTGAACAGTGAAAATGAAGAGTTTCATCAAATTCACATTTTATTGAGCCATTTGCATTTTTTTCAAATTGGGCCACAGTTTTTTACTTCACTCATTTTTTTTTAGTAAATCCATTGAAACGTGGACAGATTTAGACGCAGTGTCGACGCTGCTGACATTGAATTGAATATGTCAGTTCTATAAGAGCGTGATGGTCCACTCTTCGGCCATGTTGACCGCCGGCTTGCGGATGACCGTCGCGTGCGTCCGACTGTCGCTAGTGACCTCCAAGGTCACCGAGCCCAGGCCTGGAACAACCAGTCAATTACAAGCTATTCATCGATCAGACATTCAACACATTGCTTTCATAGGCTTTCTTATAGGTACTAATTGATTGGAAAAGTGTTTGAAAAGTATGAAAACACCAAGAATACCTATTCAATTTTAGGTCAGCTTTAACTGCTATTAATCTTCAAAACATTATCAACATATTTGACACAATGTAGGTACCAATGATATATAACACGTGGATTGCTTATCATTTATCAATGCTATGTGAGTGAAGGAAGTCAACATTTTCTATAAGGTTCCGCCGTAATTACTTTGTGGATTTGTAACAAAGTATAAGACCAAAACATGCTAATTAACTTGTTAACTAATGACTAATGTAATTATTCAGTTGATTCAAAGTGATTTTAGAAATGATTCACATCGTGTACAAGGCCGTTATAAATTGATGACCTTGAAAAGGAACATTTTAGGAACATTATTTCTTATGTATTTTCGACTTCACTGGGACTAATGCTGAAGGGATTCAATGCGCAATCCACGCGACACAGTGGAAGTACATGGAGATCAGTGGTAGGTACACTTGGCACAAAAAAAATTGATCGATGAACAAATATGAATGACTGCTGGTCATGTTCCCAGTTCCATAACAATCAAAGCTTGTTATTATCATTGAAATGTGAGGTAACCTACTTGAGTGAGACAATGAGATCGCTTGGACTGATCCATGATGGTGCGATCTACACTTTTTAGTAGAGAGGGGTCGATACCATTTTTTCACCGAAACCGATACCGATACTCACTTTATGATTACCAATACCGATAGTATCGCCGATACATTTGTTTCTTTATATTTCTGTAGTTCCTGTCCACTAAAGTCTCAATTCAATAAAAATTAAAAAAACTAGAGATTTTTTTGGAGATTATGTCACTTGCAACCTTGGCTCTGATTGGTTGAGGCATCTGCCAATGGTGATACAGCTCACTGACGTGATGCCAATGAGCACCAATGGGGGGAAAACAACCATAATTTAAAAATTCAAATAAAAAAGTAAGAAGTATCGAAGTATCGAAAATATTGCATTAAAATTGAAGTATCCCGATACCACCAAACACCGATACCAATGGTATCGGTGGTATTGCGAGTATCGGTATATCTCTACTTTTAGTCAATTAGATGTATTAAACGATCAATTTTAGTTGTGCCAGGCAGGTGGTACTTAGACACTTTCAGTTTTATCAGTTGGTGCTAGCGACTGAAGTAAAAGTGCATTTACCAATTAAGAACAATATAATAAAACATTGGTTTTTGAACATTAGAATGTAGAACTTGTAATGTAGGTACTTACTCTTGCTCTCAATTCGAGCGCTGGAGAATTTGGGAGTTCCGAGGATGACAACTCTCTCCAGCCAAGACAGCGTGGGATATTGTGTGTTGTCAATATTCCTGAAATAAATGGAGATACAAATCAAGACAATGTATCACTTCAATTAATTACAAATGCATCAAGTAGGTATAATGAAATACCTGGATGTTAGGGTTGTGCCATCGTAAGTTAAAGCTAAGTACAAATAAGCTCCTTGACGATAATCGAAGCTCTTGTAGTCGTCAATGTAAAGCCTTCCGGAAGCCGTTCCCTGTAACAGAAAGCATATCAATAGTACATGACTAAGCCCTATCACACTGTGTTGCAAACCGCATAAGGAACCCACGGCTGCAAACTATGGTTGGCCGCGCATGTGCAGAGACTGAATTTCGTCAGCTCGAGGGTTGGTTTGAAAAATAGAGAATTCTCTATTTTGCGGTTTCAACAATTTGTTGCAGTGCCACGTAACGTGAACTGACCAATGGTGAGTAACCGGAACTGGAAACGGTGCTTTCTGTGCAACTCAAGAGTGTCAATTGTGAACCAACCAACATCAACCCAAACCGTTGCATGTGATTGGCTTTTGCCTCTTTTTGCAACAAAATTTTCCCCCTACGGGGGATTCCACTCTGTTTTGCTGCACTGCCCAGGTAACGCTGTTGAAGCAATCAATCAGAAATGTTGCACTCACACTAACGCCATCAACGATTTCAGCAGAAGCGATTTTGAGCAAAATCCTCTAATTGGTAGAAAAGTGAAATCAACAGTTTATCCGATCAAGTTCCAACTTTGCATGGATATTGCCCCCCCCCCCCCCCCTATTTTATCAATTGTAAAAATTTCAGCCAAATTAGTCAAGATCTTAAAGATTTCTGTAGAATAATTCACAGTAAATAAATCACTTTAACTGAACTCGTTACGATTGCGATGACAGTGTCGTGCCAATGTTACCTCAAGTAGTAGGCTCGACTTCAACTATTAGTACCGAATAATTGCTTTAATATCTACAATATTTATCATGCAAGGCCAGGTTCACAGCGAGCAACGTACATTCTTGGCGGGCGCGATGACGAGCGTGTACGGGTCGTCGTGCATGAGCGTCGAGGCACGTCGTACTCTCTCCTTGCGCGACACGATAGTGCCGGCCTTCTGGAACACCGGGATCTGAAACACAAACACATTCACATCGTCATCATACGAGATCATTTACTGTCCAGTGAGCATTGTTGCATTGTGCACAAGAGCTGGATGGCTGAAAATGTCATCATCATAAGCGTGACAACGTAAACATCTCGTACATCCCATTAAAAAAATTCCCAGTCCATTAATCATAGTTAAATACCATCTGATAACAACGTTAATTGAGCGAGCGAAGCGAGCTTCTCTGTTTGGCTCTTTTGGCACGGACCTCTGTTTTTTTTTTGTTTTTTTTTGTTTTTTTTTTGGCTGCTAATAGCCGATACACAGGTCGCACCGTTTCACCGATCGATCTGAAATTTTGCACACATGTAAAACCAACCTTCTCTGTTTGCAGACCCTAATTTTTTTGAAATCCATTCATTGGTTCATTGGTAAAATAAATATCTCCTGATAGACTGAAAAATTAAAATGGTCTTTGATAAATCTGGTCAAACTAATGTTTTGCATGGTCATTGGGACCAACATTGTCTCTTATTTTACAAATTTTCAACCTAATCGGTTAAGAAGGTATGAACTTATTGACATTTTTAATAGCTATCAGAAATGAAACATTGAAATTTAATGTTTTTCCACTTCAACTGAATCTGATTTGATTTAGGTACAAGTGTGTTTAGATGCTGTTTTCAATTTTCAGTGAAAAGCAGATACTTTTATGTTGATTAAATGGATCATATTTTAATAATTCAATATGGAACGTATTTCCAAACAAATCATTTTGAGTATTCGCAAAACTAAGGACCTTGATTGACTTTTCGTAAATTTGTATAGTTCTGATGGCCGTGCTTCCTGTGTGTTTCATAGAGTGGCGATTGTTCTCTTCTTGTGATCACACGTCGTCATTTCAAATCCCTCCAGCATTTTGCTTATTTTCGTTGAAAATGTTTGGCAATTTGGTGTTCTTTGTGAAGGTTTTAGTAAAGTTTCTCCGCTTTTATAGCAGGTGAACATTATTTATTGAGAGTTTTTGTCAGAACATTGATATTTCATAATACAGTGGAACCTCATTAGTACGTTTTTGAAGGGACCAGAGAAAAAAAAACGTATTTCCGCGAAAAATGCAATATTGAAACTTGATATAAAGTGCTAAGATTTCGAAAATATCACTTTTTAAAAAAATACAATTTATTTGTTTAGGGGCTGCCACATATACAATTTAATATCCTTGTAGAAAGCCTGAAAAATCTGTAAAAATCCATATGTCCACTTAAAACCATTAAAAAGATGTATCTGGCATATTTCAAGCACCAATACTTTGACACTTGACAGTAAATAAGCCATTGAATTCCTCACACAACATGGGACATGAGAGGAGGGGTTGGGTCCTGGACTGACAGCTGAGGATGGAGTGGTAATTGATGATGATCATAATAAAACTAAGGGCTGCAAACAGGTCATTAACCCACGGCAGGCAGGCAGAGAACAAGTGGCTGCATTGCTTCCCCCTACTCAAGGTCGGCCAGTTTCCCCCACCCACATTCCTTGCTCCAGCCGCTACTGCACAATGTAAAAACATTAGCTCTTGCCGCGATCTTTTTTTTTAAATAAATGGCGACGCAAAAACGTACTAAGTTTAGTTATTTACTTCAATGGACTAAATTTATGAACGCATTAACGAGAAAAACGTGTTATTGAGAAACGTACTAATGAAATAATTTAACATTGGCTCTTATGGAAGAATGCCAGGACCATGAAAAAAAAGTGTATAAACGCGATAAACGCAATATTGAGAAACGTATTATAGAGGTGCCACTGTAGTCTTCTTCTACCTAGGAAGTAGGTACTTGTGGAAACGTTAGACTCATTCCGTTTCTGAGCTTCTGTCTAGCCTGACATTTCCTTGAAGGTTAATAATTTTTTTAAAGGTTTGATTCATTCAGTTCAAAACATTACATTGTCTTATTATAATTATGGAACGTTGGATTTATTCTGTTTATAAACTAGGTAGAACTGTTTATCGTTTAATCTAGGTTTAATAACGTTAAAACGTTTATTTATGTTTTCTAGGTATGTGTTAACTCAACTTCGGTTCTATGTTCGCGCACGTTTCCGGTGCTCGCTCATCAACGCGGTTCACAGAGCGTTTTCCTAGTTTAGCACAACACCACAAGCCCTTGAACAGAGTAGATATAGAAAAACAGAACTATTCTGGATTTTCTGCATACTTGTGCCAGACATTACTAATATTTAAAATAAATCACAATGAAAGACAAGGGATTCTGGGGTGCAGCCCCCGAGAAAATTATGGATCAAGGTCATTCATTTAGGTGCAATTTTGAATCGCAGTGTAGGTATAGCTATATTGGAAAATAATAAATTACAAAATATCCAAAAATTGGAAAATTATTGGAATTTTAACTCAATTTTAACCATTTTGGAACGTTTCTGACATGATCTGTCTATTGATAAGTGTTTTTTTCACATATTATTTTAAATGTGCTTATTTTCGTAGATGAAACCCTGATTTGGGGGGGGGGGGGGGTATCATGGCCCCCTCGGCCCCCCTGAATACGCCCTTGGCATCATGCTTAAAACAAGTTGCGTCTGCAAGTAGATATTTGCGGATGTCAGTCCTTAACACCACAAGACCGTGTGCTAATAATCTTATGGACGGAATCCGGGCACTTGCGTCGATACATCTGGACATTCTTTTGAGTGTACTTGCACCTGTATTCCTAAGCTACAATAAACAGTGTTGAATAACAATGCACTACTGACCGAGTACGCGGAGACCGGCAAGGTGTGAGTTCCGCCCGAGAAGGCCTCGTAGCTGTGGACCTCGTACCACGTCTGCTCCTTGCCGCCGGGGAAGAACACGGTCACCTCGGTGGCGCCCTGCTTGGTGACGGGATGAACTAACAGCGAGTCTCCCAACATGTACTCGTTGTCCACGGCAAAGCCGGCCACTTCCTCGGGGAACTCGGCCCACAGGGGACGCATCACCGGAGCCCCGGTGCGCTCGTGCTCCAAGAACAATGTGTACCTAGAGGAAGATAACATGGACATGAGGAGGGGTGCATGAAACTCACTCTTTGTGAGAAATTGATCAAATTCAACATGATTAGATTGCTGTGCTCTGTACCATAATGTGTCAATAGTATCTTGATATACTATTGCATCCTTTATTCAAGATCTCTTACATCATTCATGTCAAAAGCAACAGAGCACAGATCAAGACAAAGACAGTTCCAAAACACTCTTCCCGCTCTGATCAAGGTCCCACTATACAACAGATACATCACTTCAAAGTTACAGTTATTCTTCGAGTTAAACATTGCGATCATACAGAAAAAGATATGCTGATATTTAAGCTGCTTTTCCACCAATTAATTTCTTTGAAACACGAAATTGTTAAAAATAAGAAAAAGCATTTTCCTAAAATTCTACAACCCAGTAAAATTTACAAATCCAATAATGTTGTTCTAATTTCTTGTACAAAATATTGCTGCTGGGACCACACGGAATTGTTTGCCAATAAGTTTACACCGACCCTGACAGCGGGCACAATGAAATGAGGGTTTCCTTGATGAAAAATCCGGTACATGTATACAGATTATATTTCAAAAATATAGTACCGTCAACCGGGGCAACTATAGACAGAATTCACCTTACATTGTCTGTTACTCATGCAGTATTGCAGCTACAAACACAATTTTTTTATATGCATGCTATTAACAATTTATATTATGAGTTTCATATCTATTTATTTTTAATTATTTTTGAAATTATTTTTTGCTGTCTATAGTTGCCCCTTGGGGTGGGGCAACTATAGACAGTCATAAGAAATACATTATTTCCTTCTTACTGTTATGCTGGGGCAACTATAGACAGTCATAAGAAATACATTATTTCCTTCTTACTGTTATGCTGGGGCAACTATGGACAGGATATAAGGTTAATATAACAACAGAAATATGTATTAAAAAAATATATATATAAAATAATAATAATACAATCAAGTAGGAGTGAAAAATTAAAATACAGCTTTATTGATTATTCCATCAGTGCCGTAATATGAATTTATTTTCCAATGTTTATTATAACAAATAATAATTGATGAAACAATTGCTACATGAATGCTGAATGTAATGATTTTTTTTCATGAAAATCGGACCACAAATAGGCATGTAAGCATTCGTCAAGCGACACTCCGTAAATAACACGAATTACAAGATATTAATACGAATTAAGATTTTTGAGCTGGTGTCCATCAAACATTACACAAATCACTCGATCATTCTGACTGTGCATTGTTGGTGTGTCCAGGGCTCGAAAAATGTTCATTTCTTCGAAATCATCCTCGACTTCGACATCATCTTCGACTAGTCCATAGTAGCCCCTTTTAACTTTAAATGCTTGTAACTTTCTTAGATTTTGACTTAAAAACAAGGAAAAAATAAATCTGTTAACTAGATCAAATACCCAACAAATAATATTAATCAAATTACCTTAGAAATTGCTTCTAAATAGGTGTTCTTATTAAAAGTTGGACATGTCAATGTTTTCGGACAATATTTCACCCTTCAGGAAGACCAGGATAAATTTTGGCGGGAAAGTGCTTTCATGATAGCATTGATTCCAAGGTCATCAGTACAGTTTAACCAACTTGGAAAAAAATATTTTAGACCATATTGATGAAATTCTCAAAACCACAAAATTTAAAGAGGCTGGTACAATTGTCCATAGTTGCCCCTTTTGACAGTAATAAAAAAAGTAATACCAAAAGAGCTCTCTGATGATCTCTTTGTATGATTATGCTTATTCGTGCTAACTTTGAGCTTTCTATGATCAACTGTTTTTCAGTTGGAGTGGTTCCAGAGAATTTGGATCGTTCCATACTTCTTTGACTTTCCAAAATGAGGTGGTTTTGCTAAATAGTAAATATCGATCTCTACTAACATCTTCTAACAAACTTTGCCCTATACCCTCCTTTGAGTCACCTTAAGCAATACTAATCAAACCTGAAGACCTCGAGTAATGAACATGTCATCACGTACCACAGAGGAAGCAGCGCGTAGCGTTCACGTAGTGCGGCTCGGATAATGCGCAAGGTGATGTCATCGAACAGCCACGGTTCGCGTCGCTTCGTGTCGATGTGCGAGTGACTGCGGAAGAAGGGCTGATAGGCACCCAGCTGGACACAAACACAGGAGAATCAGAACATGTCATAGCTTATTGTGACAAAACAGTGCAGTTTGCCCACAGATATATATCTTGTGGGTTGCACATCAATCCTAATGGCCCATGCACAATTGACTTAACCCGCAGCCGCATCCCGTAAGCGCAACTGCGTGAAAAGTTGAAACCATGTATACCAAATGTACCCGAGCACAATTGACATACCTGCAACCCGCAGCCGTAGCCCGTAAGAGTTGACCAAGTTTCAACAATTTACGTAAGCTACGTTAGGCCACACTCACATTCTGACGGGCAGCCAATCAGAATGAGATAACAAAACCGGAAACGGAAACAGACAAATATCAAACTTTAAAATCAAAGTCAAACACCATCTACTTACAACAGCATAACCTAACCCAGCCGCCAAAACTGGGTTGTCATTATTTTTCCTAGTTTTTTGTTCTTTTCTTGTTTATTTATGTCAGACGAAGAGGAAGCCGTGCCTTGCGAACAATTATACTGCGATGTGTGCGTAATATTTTTTCACTCTATATGCTTTGGTTTCTTTGTTCCGTAACGTCTTGGTTAATGGTTATGTCAATTGTGCACAGATAGTGATACGGGTTGCGTGTTGCGGCTGCAGGTTATGTCAATTGTGCATGGGCCTTAAGTCAACTGTCACTATGTAATTACTATCTTGATTTCTAATGAATAATAAAATAACTACTGTAAATAAAACTAGAGAACTAAATAATTAATTACTATTGTAATAACTACGATTATTCAAAGTGATTTTTAGCATATTAGAAATGATTCAGATCATGTAAAAGGCTGTTATAAATAGAAGACATTAAAAAGGAGCATTTTATGTATATGTATCTGCTTCACTGGGACTAATGCTGAAGGAGTTCAATGTGCAATCCACGCAACTAAGTGGAAGTATAGAGAGATCAGTGGGTTTGCTTTGAGAGCGTTCTTCCCCTCAAGCTGGATTGAAGAGGCCTCAAATATTACAAGTGTGTTGTTTATCAATGTCTTAATGGTTGGTACTTGGCACATTTTAAAAATCTATTTGTACTCTATCGTATCATGATTAAATTTTCAATTCATTTCATACACGCATTTTGTCTTCCGTCGTATGTAAAAAGCACCGCACCAGCGCACTAACTGACCTGGCACCAGCATACTAACTGACCTGGCGCCAGCGTACTAACTGACCTGGCACCAGCGCACTAACTGACCTGGCACCAGCGTACTAACTGACCTGGCACCAGCGTACTAACTGACCTGGTACCAGCGTACTAACTGACCTGGCACCAGCGTACTAACTGACCTGGTACCAGCGTACTAACTGACCTGGCACCAGCGCACTAACTGACCTGGCACCAGCGCACTAACTGACCTGGCACCAGCGTACTAACTGACCTGGCACCAGCGTACTAACTGACCTGGCACCAGCGTACTAACTGACCTGGCACCAGCGCACTAACTGACCTGGCACCAGCGTACTAACTGACCTGGCGCCAGCGCACTAACTGACCTGGCACCAGCGTACTAACTGACCTGGCACCAGCGTACTAACTGACCTGGCACCAGCGTACTAACTGACCTGGCACCAGCGTACTAACTGACCTGGTACCAGCGTACTAACTGACCTGGCACCAGCGTACTAACTGACCTGGTACCAGCGTACTAACTGACCTGGCACCAGCGCACTAACTGACCTGGCACCAGCGCACTAACTGACCTGGCACCAGCGTACTAACTGACCTGGTACCAGCGCACTAACTGACCTGGCACCAGCGTACTAACTGACCTGGCACCAGCATACTAACTGACCTGGCACCAGCGTACTAACTGACCTGGTACCAGCGCACTAACTGACCTGGCACCAGCGTACTAACTGACCTGGCACCAGCGTACTAACTGACCTGGCACCAGCGTACTAACTGACCTGGCACCAGCGTACTAACTGACCTGGTACCAGCGTACTAACTGACCTGGCACCAGCGTACTAACTGACCTGGTACCAGCGCACTAACTGACCTGGCACCAGCGCACTAACTGACCTGGCACCAGCGTACTAACTGACCTGGTACCAGCGCACTAACTGACCTGGCACCAGCGTACTAACTGACCTGGTACCAGCGTACTAACTGACCTGGTACCAGCGTACTAACTGACCTGGCACCAGCGCACTAACTGACCTGGCACCAGCGCACTAACTGACCTGGCACCAGCGTACTAACTGACCTGGCACCAGCGTACTAACTGACCTGGCACCAGCGTACTAACTGACCTGGTACCAGCGTACTAACTGACCTGGCACCAGCGTACTAACTGACCTGGTACCAGCGCACTAACTGACCTGGCACCAGCGCACTAACTGACCTGGCACCAGCGTACTAACTGACCTGGTACCAGCATACTAACTGACCTGGCACCAGCGTACTAACTGAGCTGGTACCAGCGTACTAACTGACCTGGCACCAGCGTACTAACTGACCTGGCACCAGCATACTAACTGACCTGGCACCAGCGTACTAACTGAGCTGGTACCAGCGTACTAACTGACCTGGCACCAGCGTACTAACTGACCTGGTACCAGCGTACTAACTGACCTGGTACCAGCGTACTAACTGACCTGGCACCAGCGCACTAACTGACCTGGCACCAGCGCACTAACTGACCTGGCACCAGCGTACTAACTGACCTGGCACCAGCGCACTAACTGACCTGGCACCAGCGCACTAACTGACCTGGCACCAGCGTACTAACTGACCTGGCACCAGCGTACTAACTGACCTGGCACCAGCGTACTAACTGACCTGGTACCAGCGTACTAACTGACCTGGCACCAGCGTACTAACTGACCTGGTACCAGCGCACTAACTGACCTGGCACCAGCGCACTAACTGACCTGGCACCAGCGTACTAACCGACCTGGTACCAGCGCACTAACTGACCTGGCACCAGCGTACTAACTGACCTGGCACCAGCATACTAACTGACCTGGCACCAGCGTACTAACTGAGCTGGTACCAGCGTACTAACTGACCTGGCACCAGCGTACTAACTGACCTGGTACCAGCGTACTAACTGACCTGGCACCAGCGCACTAACTGACCTGGCACCAGCGCACTAACTGACCTGGCACCAGCGTACTAACTGACCTGGTACCAGCGCACTAACTGACCTGGCACCAGCGTACTAACTGACCTGGCACCAGCATACTAACTGACCTGGCACCAGCGTACTAACTGACCTGGCACCAGCGTACTAACTGACCTGGCACCAGCGTACTAACTGACCTGGCACCAGCGTACTAACTGACCTGGTACCAGCGTACTAACTGACCTGGTACCAGCGTACTAACTGACCTGGCACCAGCGTACTAACTGAGCTGGTACCAGCGTACTAACTGACCTGGCACCAGCGTACTAACTGACCTGGTACCAGCGTACTAACTGACCTGGCACCAGCGCACTAACTGACCTGGCACCAGCGCACTAACTGACCTGGCACCAGCGTACTAACTGACCTGGTACCAGCGCACTAACTGACCTGGCACCAGCGTACTAACTGACCTGGCACCAGCATACTAACTGACCTGGCACCAGCGTACTAACTGACCTGGCACCAGCGTACTAACTGACCTGGCACCAGCGTACTAACTGACCTGGTACCAGCGCACTAACTGACCTGGCACCAGCGTACTAACTGACCTGGACCCCTATTCCTGAAAAAAGTTAGAGTGAGTATGAGAAAAAAAAAGAGAGAAAATCGGTAAAAGCCAATAGAATCTAAGCCTGCTGGATTCCAATAGACCAAAACATAAACTAAACGCGCATGCCCAATCCGCCATTTTCTCTTCCAGCTATGTGTGACATTCAGGCAAGGCACTTATATATCAATCGTATAACGATAGTTCAGTAAAAGTTATAATTACATCGCAAAATAACAAAAATTGATGCTCACCTCAGTGTCAACATTCAAATACAATCGGTATATTTCATTTCAGCACATATTCATACACATTCTTGTGAAAACTAGATGTCTATTCACCAAAATCACCATTTGACAGATTGCAATTGTTTTTATCACGGCCTTCTGAATCTTTTCTGAATGAGCTCATTCAGAAAAGGTTCAGAAGACCGTGATAAAAACAATTGCAATCTGTCAAATGGTGATTTTGGTGAATAGACATCTAGGTAGTTTTCACAAGAATGTGTATGAATATGTACTGAAATGAAATATACCGATTGTATTTGAATGTTGACACTGAGGTAAGCATCAATTTCTGTTATTTCGCGATGTAATTATAACTTTTACTGAACTCATTAAGATTGCCATTTAAGGTGGCTGTATATCACGTGACTTTATTTCTCTACATCCGATCAAAAGAAATAGTTGCCTATGAGTACATACCTTTTGATCGTTCATGTTGAGTAATCCAAGGTGATTTATGAAGGAAATTCACTGCATACTTGAGCTTATCAATATTTACAGTCAATATTATTCAATTTTGCAGTGATTTTATAATAAAAACAACACAAATATCGTGTATACGTACGCGTGTGAAGACTGTCAAAACCAAGTGCTGTTCGTTTAAACATTACATTCATAATAGTGGATATAATTAATATCTCAACATTTCGTTGGAAAGAGGAAGAAAGAGCGCATGTTATATATTCTGACATTGCGTCAGGTTTGTGATGCATATGTGCCTTTTTATTAGAGTAATGTTTGCTGTTTTTGGCAACTCGTAGAATTTCCTTCAACTTCAGGTCTTGATTTGAGAATATTTATGTGCAAGGAAGTAAAATCATCTAATATGTTATTTTCGCAATTCTTTTCTGCGTAGATTAGTTCCAACAGATGTGTCCTAACTTATCAGATGTGTGAGAAGTATTTGCTGAACTGAACCCTTCCAACTGAAAATGTGTAGCTTTTTTGGTTGAAAAGTCACGTGATATACAGCCACCTTAAGTGACTTGGAACATGCGCACTATTGAGTGGTCACACATAGTGACACGCCCTTTTATTAGTTCGCTTTGAGGGCGCCACAAATTTATGTTTTGGTCTATTGGTTGATAACAATTTTGTCACTATTTTTTTCTCATACTCACTCTCACTTTTTTCAGGAAGAGGGTCCCTGGTACCAGCATACTAACTGACCTGGTACCAGCGTACTAACTGACCTGTCACCAGGGTACTAACTGACCTGGTACCAGCGACCGAAGAGCTCTGCCTCGACGTTCTTGAAGAACCCGCCAACGTCGGCGCCGCAGAATGAGATGCCGCTGACGGAGAGGGACAGACACATGGGGATGGTGGCCTCCAGATGAGACCACTCGGCCATGTTGTCTCCGGTCCACACGGCGGCGTAGCGTTGCGACCCCGCGTAGTGCGCGCGCGTCAACAGGAAGGGGCGGAGCTTGCCGTCGGACCGCTGGATCAGGCCGTTGTACGTGATCATCGTCTGAAACACAATGCTTTCCGTCATCACGTGGTCACATTCACATTTACCATGATTCTCCCTTGGACTCTTTTGTTACGGACTAGAGAGCCTAGCACAGACCTCCATTTTGGGAATCCGTTGATTGGTTCAAATTAAAAAAAAATATATCTTTTGATCAGTTGATCTGACCCAATCAATTTGAAATTTTGCAAGGTCATTGAGAGCAACATTTTATAATTGTTTGCAAATTTTCAGCCAAATCCTCAAATAGGTTAAAATTTTAAAATATATTGGTCGCAAATCAAAATGTTCCGATTAAGTTCCAAATTTTGCATGGTGTGTAATCCCTACATGTTGTCATCCTCCTGTGAGGATTATATAACCTTGTATGTTCCATGAGATTACGCTAGAGGCGACAGCATTAAACATGGCTACTGATCAACAAGACGATTACTTTCCGTTGTGTAACTCATTCTCCAATCCAATCCTCTTACGCTAGTTAGCGAACAATAATAACCCACATTGTGATCAAGATTGAAGAACAACTATCTGTAATAGGTATTTCCTAATTCCTACACATTTTCAGTCCAATTGGTCAGTTTATTATACAGACCTTATTACATTTTATGAGTTTTGAAAGAGCCGTCAAAAGAGACTTATGGTAATTAATGAGGTGGGAGGTACCTAGGTAATTACTAGAGGTCAGTTAGGGTACCCGGGTACAAACCGGGTACCCGGGTACGCCATTACCCGGGTACAATAGGGAGGTAAAGTTTTGATGGCGGCAAAATTCTTGGGTTTAGTAAAATGGCAGCCCATAAGAAATAACACGTACCTCAACTTCAACTCGACTTAACTGAGAAACCGCAGGTCTGATCACTAACAAAATCCACCTGTATTCGAATCAAACCTTCCTTTTCACTTTAAAACACTGTCCAGGACTCTGCATTATAACTAATTTAAACTATTCGATGTTAAAAACGAAGCAAATCACTACTCAACCTACAGTGTTGCCGGTATAGTTCTATTTCCGTTTCCTGTTTTTTGAAGAAGTGGCGGTATTAAAATTTCAATATGGCTGTGCTACGAAAAAGTTGGGTTATTGCGTGACAAGGATGTACCGATATGGTTATATTTCCTAGAGAATATTTCAATATTACGTGTTTAAATAATTACCTTATCACTTCCAACCAACGTTTACGCGTCTTCTCATCAGTGGGTAACCATAAAAGAAATACACGGAATTTAAATTAGAATTCTGACATTCCGACACACAACAGTACCCCATCTTGATTCTTTTGTTGCACAGCCTTTCTACCTACGTTCCACCTGCCGCAATAACGGGGGCTGTGAGTTAGTTTCTAGCGCCTGGCAACATCTGAAAACACCATGTTGCTACATCGCCGATATAACGAAGCCCAGGTGTACCGGATGCGCGTGAACACGATAGATGTGGCAACAGCCTCAATTTACTTCATTTTTAACATCGAATAGTTTAAATTAGGAATAATGCGGAGTACTGGACAGTGTTTTAAAGTGAAAAGGAAGGTTCGATTTGAATACAGGTACATTTTGTTAGAGATCAGACCTGCGGTTTCTCAGTTAAGTCGAGTTGAAGTTGAGGTACGTGTTATTTCTTATGGGCTGCCATTTTACTATACCCAAGAATTTTGCCGCCATCAAAACTTTACCTCCCTATGGCGGGTACTCAGGTATCAAAAAAAAAAAAAAAAAAAAAAAAAAAAAATTTTTTTTTTTTTTTTTTTTTTTTTAGTTATTAGGTTTGTTTGCATTATTTGCGAATGCTGCCACTAAATCACCAGCTGCATTGTTTATAGTTATATAAACTGAATGTAATATTTATTCATATTTCCCAAATCTCAACAATCCCAACCAATAATTGGTTTGTAAATTCATTGTTAGTAATTTCATGAGAATGCTGGTGAGTTGAGGATGGATTATTGATGGAGGGGATGCATTGTGTTCAACCTTCCATTGTATGGACGTTGTGTATCTCTCCCCAAGGACACGGATAGGGCGGCGGGCTCAATGCAACAAATTTCAAAACATTTTCCAAAAAAAAAAAAAAAAAAAAATTATTTTTTATTTTTTTTAGTTATTTATTACCCGGGTAATTAAAGTGGGTACCCGGGTACAAAACATTACCCGAATCCGAACTCTAGTAATTACCTATTCAAAGTGATTCTAGAAATGATTTGAAAAAGGCCTTGATAAGGAACACAAAAGTTCCTCAATAGTTACAATAACTATTGAGGAACTTTTGTATTTGCAGCTTCACAGGGACCCATACTCGTTAAATGCGCACTGCACAAAACAAAGTAGAAGTAGTTTATGGAGATAAGTGGCTTCTACATTCTGTCTAGAATCTTACTTGAGTCCCAAGTTGTACACAAACCAAAAGACTGGAAATCTTCATCATTTTCTAGCAACCTGCAGAGCATGTAGTAAATGCAACTAATTAAGACGGCTGGGTAGTGAGTTTGACCTTGAAGAGTATTTTAATCGATTTGTATCAATATCTTTTTTCAGTTCATTGATAACAAAATAGGGCAAGAGTCGTGAATTCAGAACCCGAAAATTCGGGTTCTAAACGCTTGCTGGACAAAATAAAACTAATAACTTATTCCAAGCTATGAAATTATTTTCATTGAACTGTTCTGAATTCACGTCCATAGCCCTATTTTGTTAACAATTACACTGGAAAAAGATATTGATACAAATCGATTAAAAACCTCTTCAAGGTCAAACTCACTACCCAGCCGTCTTAACACCCGTATAATGAAACATCTCCCACAGAACTCACGTAGAGAAAACCGTAGATGTTGTGGATGTCTCGGTGTTCCCAGCCGCCGAAGTGGACCAGATCTTTGGGCGCCGTCACTTCCGGTCCGTTGAACACCGACGGCTCGTTCATGTCGTTCCAAATGAACGTGTCCAGCGAGGTTCCAGGGAAGTTCTCCAGGAGGTAGTGGGCTTGGTAGTAGTCCCTGATGGCAGGGTCCAGCAAGTCCAGATAGCTGGAGGCTCCAGGCCAGCACCACCCTGCACAAATCATCAGACAATAAGCTCTAGTTGGAGAATCAAATAGAAACGTGAAATATTGAAATGCGAAAATGTCTAGGATGTAGACTAACAAAAAGTTATTATTCTGGAATGAATAGTCATCAAGAAATCTGTATTCAAAGTCTGAATGAAACGAGCTTATTTTGGAACGCGCGAAAACGGCCCAATGAACCTCCAATGTCAAAACATAAACACAATTTTAAATCATGATGGCTCTGGTCGCAAATAACATTGCTGCCTACGTCATCAGGGCTGTGATCGTGTAGATAGATAGATAGATAGATATTCATCGTCATAAAAAAATCCGCAACGATAATATTACGAACGAACCTCTAAGGTTCGTTTTCAAACCTTTTTCGAAACTTCCGTCTTTTTTTCCCGCCCTTTTTCATTCAAACAATGCGACCAACATTTTGTCACTGGTCTAACCTCTTGTCTTTAGTGGTACAGTAAAATGGTAAAACCTTGGTAAAGGTTCCAAGTAAGCCGAATGTAAGCGGCTTGGTAAGCCGAAATCCATCATAAATCAAAGTAAACTCAAATCCCGTCACACTAGAGGGTGTTCCATGTTCAAATAAATGTTGAACCGAATTTTTCATGCCGTAATTCGAAGTGCTATTTGGTCTCAAGTAGGTAACAAAGTAGCATTGATTTCAGTTTAGAAGTCGAAGTAATTTCCTGGTTGAGTAAAATTTTCGAAGTATAAAAATGAAATAATATGATTGTTGCGATCTAAACTGTGCTCTACTTTAGGAACAGAGTGTAGTTTTGGGTCCTGCAGCAGCTTGCCAGCAGGTACCTGACCCTTGCGGAAGGGAGGATTGTTTTGTTTGTCTCTGTTTCAGATGACAAATAACTTGATTGACAGCATATTTGATTTTATTTTGATGATATTGTATGTTTATGGTTATTGAATAAATAATAGTGGTGATTTGGAAAACCATTCGCGATCTAATGAAGGGAAGATTATCACGCAAAATTTAAAAATAAATGGTGTATATTTGAGCTTCAAACTTCATTGTAACACAATGCAAAATAAAAATAGTATGACGTATAACGAGATAATTTTTGAAGAATAGTGAACTTTTATTTTCGCGTAAAAATGCAATGTATTTATGGAGTATAGGTAAAATCACAGGATTACCATCTCTCAACTTAGGCAAGTATTTTCGAAATGAAATTCCACTGTGGCCTTGAAGAGAGGAAGAAAAGTATTGAAATATATTTAAATTTCGAGGAGTATATTTCGCGTTTTTGTTCCAATTATATTATAATGTCAAGTCCCTGTATAGGTACAAATCAAAATAATATCTGCGTAACAAACACCCCATCAAACAGATGTTTTCAAGTGTCTAGCCACTTGACTTGTGAGAGGGAGGGGGGAGAATGGTGACTGGTGCTTATGTGCGCTTATCTTTTAAAAACATTACTGATTGATACGTATATAGATGCCAAATATACCTAGTCAAAATTTCTAGTTTTTTGAAGAGAGGTTTACAATGTGCCCTACACTTTGCATTTAATATTATTCTTATTGCTTTCTTTCGGATTATAAAGAGTCCACTTTTTTTTATAGATCCTCCCCAGAACTCAATGCCATATCTCAGATGACACTTAAAATTTGAATCATATACGAGTCTTGCAATAAATTGACTTGACATGTTTCTCACTGACCGCCTCTGTAAAATGACAACTTCCTTGTCACGGTGACAAGACCCTAGAAGGCCGTGAATAACATTGAGATGAGACTCTTGTCACTGCGACAAGTGATTTCATGATTTCATAAGGAGGTTTGTCCTATCTCTCACCATGTTAATATTGTGACTTTTCGTCATATCATAACTTATGACGTGATAACTGTTTCAAGAATAGGGGCCCTGGTTTCAATCAACTCGCACTATTTTTCCCGCCAAAAATGAGAGTTGATATTTCAATGCGTGAGATATCAATGAAAATTTCAGACTGCAAAAGCAAAACAAATGTTTCTATTGATTATATTTGAGATTTAGTATTTTATTGAAGGAAAAACAAAATTAGAGAGAGTTGACTTTTGTTTTATTGCAAATGTGACAAGACTGTTCTGACAGGTGGTTCCTGTGTAGTAAGTTGGTGATTATTCTTGTTTTGTTCAATTTCTGATTGATGCCTGTGTAAACTACTTGCACACACCTTCGTAGTCCTTTCCGTCTCTCGTCTTGATGTAGTAGTTGTTGGCCTCGGCCTCGTTGTGCAGGAAGTAGTTGCTGTCTCGCTTGATGTGCGGGTCGATGATGACCACCATCTTGCGGCCCTTGGCGGAAATGTTGGCCATCATCTCCGACGGCTGAGAGAACTTGATCGAGTCCCAGGTGAAGTACCTAACACGCAACGTTCAGCTTACAGTTTACCACTTTTCAATATGAAATTGACATAAAATAATCATCACGGTTGTTCTAAAATTACAAATTAGTTACTAAATAAAGACTATATTTTAAAATCAATATCAAATGAAATATTGAGTTTCGATTCGACATCGATTTGAATTGTGTTTAATCAAATAATCGTTTGACATCGTTTAAAAAAAATCGAGAATTAGCGCGCAGTATTGTAGAGCTGGCAACAGTGCTGCCTGCCTCTCAAGATCAGCTGACTGGCCTGCTTCCGCCCTTCCTGCATACAGCGTGTGTAGTTGAGGGTGGGTTGGTCAGTTGTCTCTTGCCATTCAGCGCGTGTTGTTTTTGTTCTCTCGTGAAAGAATGTGGCCATGCAAAAAAATAATAATCCCACCGAAAAAGTGTGGAAAGGGTTTGGATTTGAGTGAACATTACGGGTGACATTGCTAAAGGTTGTTGAATGCAGACAATGTTATGCTTCCCGGGATATATTTCGGCAACAAGTCTAATAAAACCCCGAATTTGAAACTGGATTTGCGACGAATCATTTCGTTAATTGTTCTCTTTTTTTTACATAAATAAATGGTACGTTATTTTAAATGAAAAAGTACTTTATTTCAATCATTTCCTCGTCATTTGTTGCCGCGAGGGGGGTGAGAGAGGG
Organism: Leuctra nigra; assembly: GCA_934045905.1. NCBI lineage: Eukaryota > Metazoa > Arthropoda > Insecta > Plecoptera > Leuctridae > Leuctra > Leuctra nigra. The sequence goes on along the minus strand of OW203761.1, from coordinate 63,406,620 downwards.
AAATCTCTAGCGCTAAGAACATGGCCTTGGGCAGGCACAACTGCAGTGTTGGCAAATATTGCCGCAATTATTTCATTGTGGCCCATTATATTACGTGTCGAAACTATTTCGATTTGATGTCAAAATTATTTCAATGTCGAAATTATTTTGATTTGATGTGGAAATTTTCACTTTGACATCGATTTAGCAAAGCAAATTGAATCCTAACCCATATATTTTATTGAAATCATACTGGAGATATTTAACGGCAATTAAATGTATATTGAACAGATGTCTGAAGTTCTGATCGTACTTCTTGGCGTCGGTGTACTCGATGTCCAGCCACATGACGTCCATGGGCAGGTCGTGCTGGTCGAAGCCGGCGTCGACATTCCGCACATCGTCCTGGTCGTTGTAGTTCCAGCGACACTGATGATAGGCCAGCGAGAATTGCTGCGACACACGGACAAGCAACATGAGCCAAGCCAAGATCAACAAACATAGAGTAGAGTCAAAACATAACAATAGCAAATAAACCCCGAAATGGAGGTCATTGAAGAATGCACTGATAAAACCAATAATCCATTTAAACAAATAACACAGGTATTCTATTTTATTTGGATACGTTTTTGCATGTGAATGCAAAACTAACACACTTTTAAACCACCCCAAAGAAGAATCGTCCAACAGTTTTATAATTCTAAAGAAGTACCTACGTTCCTGGAATAAATATGTAGCATTAGTTTTAATAATGCTCCAATTTGGCTAATGAAATACAAAAATAGTATTTATTGACAAATGTACAAAAATTACTTATAGGAGGATGAGTGAACTTAAAAATATCTAGCAAAATAAACTGATAGTTTCATTTTTACTTCTCACATCCCTTTCTATCATCATGCATTACTTATAATGACATGGTGTTTTCCACTGGCTGCACTAGATTCACACTCCGTTTGAAATTTGCATTGAGTTTTATACGACCGTAGCTTCAGTGAAAACCTAGTGCTGTGGAAACCGCCATGAGTCTGTCAGTCAATGTTGCTGTTACCGGCGGCAACGGGGCTGTGCCGGTGAGCCGCGAGTACTGTCGGAACACGTCCAAGGGCTTGGGGCCGAGCATGAAGAAGGTGTCGATGATCCCGCTCTCAGACATGAAGTGGGCGTCGACCTGCGGACGTACCGCCGAGCCTGACACGAAGTTCACGATGGAGGAGACCACATTCTGGTCGCTCGTGCTGTGAATGTCCACCCATGTCTCCGCCGCGTTCATCCAGAACACACCCGCCGTGCGCGACACCCTGCGCAGCGCAGAACACAACACCACATCATGACCTATTCGGAACTAAAAGTACCTATAGCATGCGCTTATATCAGTATAAGATGGCTACTTACATGAGTGCACCATCAGTGCGCGTACGGACAAGTCACTTACATGTCAATCGTAACGAGTTCAGTAAGTTATACTTTATTGACAGATTGCAATTGTTTTGAATGAGGCATGAAGAAAAATGAGTCAGACGCCTCGTTCAGAAGGCCGTGATAAAAACAATTCGAACAAATAAGCGATATGTGATGGAGCCACTTCTGGCAGGAAACTTTTTAGATGCACTTTTTTATTTTGATGTTCGTGTTTCCAAAGGGCAGTGAAAAAAGAAATGTAGATTTAGTTAAAGCCCTATCACACTGAGTTGCAACCCGTGTATGGAACCGGCGGTTGGAAAATATGGTTGGCCGCGCATGTGCAGAGACTGAATTTGGTCAACCCACGGGTTGGGTTGAAAAATAGAGAAGTCTCTATTTTTCCGGTTCCAACAATTTGTTGTGGTACCACGTGACGTGAACTTACCAATAGGATGCTATAAATATTAGCTATAAATCATATTTATCAGATGAATATTTAACTTGAACATGTGTATGGATAAATAGTGCGTATTATTATTAACTTGTACTTACTTAAATATCTTTCTTTCACAAGTAATCACTCTAAATATGAGATTTGGATTGCCGCTGTCAGATTTTGTTATTCCATATACTTTTATTTTGGTTACTATGGCAACTGCTTTCTGCGCAACTCATGAGTGTCAATTGTGAACCAACCAACATCAACCCAAACAGTTGCGTGTGATAGGCGGTTGCCTCCTTTTGCAACAAAAGTTTCCATACGACAGTTCCAACCACGGGTTGCAACTCAGTGTGATACCCACTTTACAAGTTTACTTTTTCAACCATAACAAACAACTAAAGCAAATTTTATATCATTTATTTACATAAATAAACCCTTTATTTATATCCTCCATTATCATAGTACCAAAGAATCCACCAGATGTCAGTCGTGCTCCTTATTTTCTCGAATAGCAATCTGTCAAATGCTGCTTTTGGTGAATAGACATCTAGTTTTTGCAAGAATTTGAATGAATATGTGCTGTAATGAAATTATGAAATATGCCGATTGTATTTGATTGCTGACACCGAGGTCAGCATCAATTTCTGTTATTTCGAGATGTAGGTAGTTATAACTTTTACTGAACTCATTACGATTGACATGAAAGTGCCTTGCCCGCACGCGCACTAGAGAGATGCACTCACTCATAATATCATGTTAATTGTTAACGCTAGATGGCGTATTGCAACTTTTAGTGTCGAGTCTTTTTAAGTGGTAACAAGCATTCAATACTGACAGCTGTTGGTGAAACCTTAAGTTTTAGTAAGAACTTTAGAAGAACGCCAACAAGAAAAATTGAAGCACATTATGACATTTCTAATGTTAAGCAAACTTAATATTGTATCGTTAACGAGAATGTGTTTTTAACAAGTGAAATTAAATTAGAAAGATCTATGTTTGATCATAAAAGCATGAAAACTTCTATTGAGCAAGTGCTGCTATTGTACACTTCTGACACATTCTGTTGGATGATTTGCCTGCGCTGCCCAGGTCACACACACCTATGTCATACAAGCAGACATGTGTCTACTCTAGGATCGGTGGAAGTGTGAAAATTAACAGTTTGTCTGAAGTTCATATTTTGCATGGACATTGGGACCAAATCGGAGTTTACAAGTTTTCAGCCAATTCGGTGAAGAACTACAAGAGTATTTGACATTCTAATCATTATTTTTAAATATTTGTCATGGATTTATTGATGAAGGTATTGAGATCTGCACCTCGATCACTTACAAATCATTTTGGATGATTGTTTTTAATGTCTATAGAGCAGCAAGTCTCATAACATCGCTTACCCATGTGCCAAGAGAACGGGAACGGATCCGTAGAGCGCCATTCCGTTTTCCAGTTCGTATTCAAACACATCCAGGTTGTACAGTCGGTAGGGGTCAGTGTTCCTGCAATGGAACAAACAGTTAGAGCTTGCAGAGTCAAATGTAGATGGTCCTATCTCCTCGACCAATCAGATGAAGCCTCAAGTCGCACATTTAGAAACTTAGTGAAGATCACAATAGGTCTGTTCGCCCTGTTTATCACTAAGTTATAAATAAAATGTAAAGTGGTGAAAAATGGAGACTTACAAACAGATCTAATATTACATACATAATCATGTTGCTTGGGATATTACCTACATAATCATGTTGCTTGGGATATTACATAATCATGTTGCTTGGGATATTACCTACATAATCATGTTGCTTGGGATATTACCTACATAATCATGTTGGTTGGGATATTACATAATCATGTTGCTTGGGATATTACATAATCATGTTGCTTGGGATATTACCTACATAATCATGTTGCTTGGGATATTACCTACATAATCATGTTGGTTGGGATATTACATAATCATGTTGCTTGGGATATTACATAATCATGTTGCTTGGGATATTACCTACATAATCATGTTGCTTGGGAAATTACATAACTAGGAAAACGCTCAGTGTAACGCGTTGATGAGCGAGCACGGGTACGAGCAAATGTTTTTTTAAATTTTAACCAATCAATTTTTTTCAAAAAAATTTGGGGTCAGCAAACAGAAAAGGTTGTCTTCACATGTGTGCAAAATTTCAGCTCGATCGAAGAAAAACTCTTGACCTGTAGAGCGTCAGTAAACGGAAAAAAAACAACAAAAAAACAGAGGTCCGTGCCAAAAGAGCCAAAAGGAGACGCTCGCTCAATCATGTTGCTTGGGATATTACATAATCATGTTGCTTGGGTTATTACATAATTATGTTGCTTGGGATCTTTCATCCTGTTGGTATTTAAATTTTATTTTATAGAAATTGCCTACAGTTTTGATTCACTTGCTGGAATCTTCCTCAGGACAAAATCAACTTAAAACCAATTGTCTTTAACAATAAAGCTGGGTTCCCATACTTCGCATCGAATTCGCTTCCGGTTCGCTTCGCTTTCGCAAAATGGCTACCTTTTAACAAAGGAAATCGTCCATGTTTACATTCCCATGTTCGCGTGTTTCAGTTTCGTTCAAGTTGAGCAAATATAACTTTGACGAAACCGAAACGAAACCGAAACACGCGAACATGGGAATGTAATCATGGACGATTTCATTTGTTAAAAGGTAGCCATTTTGCGAAAGCGAATTCGATGCGAAGTATGGGAACCCAGCTTAACAGACCTAGTATTGTTTTATTTTAACAAAATCAATGAATTCTTGTCTTGCAATTATAAGTTTGGATGTTAAAAAATAAAACAATATGGTATTTGGATGGTTCCCTAACTTCAGTTTCTTGATTTCTCCTGATGAAATATTCTTGACAAAAATATTGCTGTAGGCATTTAAATAATTCAACCATTGATGCCATATTTAGTATTCCACAAGCCATAGACAGGAGTCAAGAAAAGCTGAACATTGTTACACTCGACCTCATACATTGACATTGTAGCTCGACTTGGAATAGACCTACGATCATCTGCCAATGATCATGAATGAAAAGGTAGCTACGACCTTCATTCTCATAACACTCCACAACTGCACCTACGTACTTGGTTGACTTGAGCGCGTGATACGTACTTGGTTGACTTGAGCGCGTGATACGTACTTGGTTGACTTGAGCGCGTGATACGTACTTGGTTGACTTGAGCGTGTGATACGTACTTGGTTGCCATGAGCGCGTGATACGTACTTGGTTGACTTGAGCTCGTGATACGTACTTGGTTGACTTGAGCGCGTGATACATACTTGGTTGACTTGAGCGCGAGATACGTACTTGGAGGCTTATTCTCGAAAAAGTTATCACGTCATAAGTTATGAATCATAAAAAAGTCATAATATTAACATGGTGAGAGATAGGACAAACCTCCTTATTAGGGCTGTGCGGGTAGCATTTTTGGAGGTCGGGTCGGGTTCGAGTCGGGTAGTAAAAATACGTCGGGTATCGATCGGGTAATTTCGGGTATTTTTTTATTTAAAAAAAATCATTGTTAACTCTCTAGGGTAGTATTTAGTTTGATTTACCATGAACAATGATGAAGAAGCCTTCCTACTGTTGTTGGTACCGTTGCTTGTACCATTTGTACCTGGTCTTGGACTATTACGTCGCAACAAATCTTTGTCAAATACCTCGCCTTCCTCATCCCTATCCACAACAAACCGATTGGCACCGTCCGTTGCTTGTACCTGGTCTTGGACTATTAGGTAGGTACGTTACGTCGCAAAAATCATTGTCAACTACCTCGCCCTGCTCATCACTATGCATAACAAAAATATTCATTGCACTTGGCACTAATACATAATTTAGAAACTCAACAACAAACTGTAAATTGGAAGACGCACATATTTTCATCCATCAGTGTTTCATCTCGTCAATTCCAAAATGGCGGACGACCGACTTCACGGCGCAGGCGCTTAGCGCAACCGCGGACTAGTGCAACCTAGCGGGAAAAAGCGCAACTACGTTCTGGAGACTTTTGGCGGCAATTTCAACTACCCCGAAAAACCCTTTTTTCGAGTTTTATATTTTGTTTTCGAGTCGGGTTTTCAACTACCCGTCCGAACCCGAAATTTCGGGTACCCGCACAGCCCTACTCCTTATGAATCATAACTTGGGAGTTATGAAGTGATAACTGTTTCGAGAATAAGCCCCTTGGTTGACATGAGCGCGTGATACGTACTTGGTTGACATGAG